>CM039513.1:7287064-7679763 GCA_022432975.1 Begonia masoniana | reverse complement strand
CTAAGCCTCCTTTAGCAGTATCAATACTCATTTTCCTACCTCCTTTTGCACTGACTATCATCGTAAGGTTCCGTAAACCTCTTGATTGTAACCACATCTCGTAAATTTATCTCACCTCCCCCACAATAGAATAGTACGTCACTAATTTTCGTATGCTTCCCGCCTAAATTTGGAAACATTTGATTTCCCCTAACCCTTTTTTTTTTTTTTTTTTTTTTTTTTTTTTTTTTATCCGTCAACATTACCCAAGTCACACTTTCCCTTGTGCAACTTACCAATCCCGTGAGGTAATTTGGGTTGATTTTCAGGGGACTAAGTTCACGCTGCTATACCTCTCAAATTAAATTCAAATTCTTCAAGTTTTTATTTAGTTCAACTGGGTGTTAACATCACTGCTCTCATAAATCCTCCTTCCCTTTACGAACATGATTATACAAGCATCGTAATTCATTCTAAGCTTCATCGTAAGAGCTTTATCAACTATGTCCTTACTCAAATTTCCTTATACTATCCATGCTATGCGTACTTGTCTAACTTATTTTCCATTAACTCCAATACTGTCCGTCTATGATCCCACCATTTTATGTGCCCTAAACTATACACTATAATCTTAGGTCATTTATGTACTTCTTGATCTCAACTGTTAACACGGTCAAACTTCTCAAAATTTTAATTTAACCTCACTTCCACTTTTCTTTAAATGGTTTGTCATGTAAAATCAATAACACAAAGAAACCAATAAAATTTAATAAATAATTATTTGTTACGTCATTAAATATATGAAAGATAGTTAGAATTAGAAAATAAATATTACATTATTTTTATTTTTAAATGGTAAATGTAGCAATGCCTCTGTGTGTGTCTTTAATTTATTATAAAGTCATATAGTTATTTCTTTTCTTTTTTTTTTTTATTTAATTTGGTGTTCGTTTAATCAAATTGTCTTTTTTCATATGGATTGGAATTGATTGATGAAACCCAAAGCTAATCATAATATGAGCAAACACCACTTACCTTTATTAATAATGTTTAGTAATAGAACTTTTTTTTTTTTTCTCGTGTTTGAGAAGAAGACGACCAGTTTAATTGGACCACCTCCGTCCGCGCAAATGTTTTTTTTAACAGTTTGGAAGGACCCCGCGCCTCACCCTCTCTCTAGGTGCAATGCCTATTTACGTATTTTTGAGATTTTTTTCCAATGACTATTAATTTTGAGGGTTTTTAAAAAAATTGAAACTTTAAGGTTATTTAAAAAAAAAAAAACCCTTTTAATAAAAGAATCCATCAAATAAAAAAATGTCGTAAATAAAGTGGATAACAAATAAATAAGGGAGGTCTAATTTTCTTCAAAATTTCGAGCATCGGGTTTCCCGCCTAGGGCTAACGAATGGAGAATTCCCCCAATTTTGATATGAAAATTGAGTCAAGGGGAAGGACAGGCAACCCGGTCTAACCGCAAGAATAGGCAATAGATGAAGGCGGAGGACGCGGGCGCCCCAAGTATTCGATGACACCCACCCCGCCGAGACTCGACGCCCCAAAGTTTTTTCGCACAAGCCAGTCACCTCGTCCTGTCGCATTTCTCGCTCCTCTGCCGCTAATGTTGACATCTACAAAGAACGTGCTGTGCAAATTCTGCCAAAAACACTTCATAACCAATTTAATCATCGTTCCAAATAATTCTATGATGATGGCCTCTACTTATTAGAGCCATTCATTAATTCAAAGAAATGTCTTCAGGACAAACAGTTAGGGAATACACGTTCTTGCATGTTTTCCAATAAGACTCGGAATCATTCTCGAGTTTATTGGGTTGCAACATAGCAATCGAACCAGCCAATGCAGTAGCAAAGAATCGGTGGCCACTGGTGAGGAAGACTGGAGAGTTTTCATTAATCGACTTGTTGATTTGAAATCGGATAATTTCGGGATTTAAGGAAACAATAGGAAGTTCTTCCTCGAGTTTCGTTGGGTGACAATCGATACATTGCAAGAGCAGAGTGATTGTCTCGGTAGGTCTTTAAGCGAAGGCGGAGGAGAAGGTTTTGAATGATATTAAATGTGCGAAAGCTCCTCTGAGAGACAATAATGTGCGACGGCAGAGAAATTTGCACAGCAACGTTCTTGTAATGTCAACATTAGCGGCAGAGGAGCGAGAAATGCCGACAGGACGAGGTCGACTCTGCGAAACTTGCGTCGAGTCTCGGCGGGGTGGGTTCATCGAATCCTTGTGGCGCCGCCGTCCTCCGCCTCTCATCATTGCGTATTCTTGCGGTTAGACCGGAGTTGCCTGTCCTTCCCCCCTTGACAAAACCATTTCATAATCGAAATCTGGGGAATCTCCATTGTTAGCCCTAGGCGGATGCTCGAAAATAACACTTTTTGAAAGAAAATTATCCCTCCCTTATTTTTATTGTGTCTATCCACTTTGTTTACGCAAGCCAATTTTTTTGGCCTAAACTCTCCTTTCATCTAATGTATATTTGTTCCTCTATTAGCCCTTTTAAAGGCCAAAATAATGTGTTGTATAAAAAATTAATAAATTTAAAATTTTACAAATTTACAATAAAGTCTAACCTCTAAAATTAAATTTCTAAAAAAATTAATAAAATAAGAAAAATATTGTACTTTCGAGTGTTAGTCCTAGGTGGATGAGTCAGTAACGGTAATCTTCAGTTAAAGCAAGGCAGATAAAAGTTTGTAAGCAACTTTTTTTTCATTTGATGTATTCTTAAAAAAAAGGGTTAAGTGCATAAAAAAGCTCCAACTATCGGAATAGTGCAAAAAAAAACTCAATCTATGTAAAAGGCAAAAATAAAGGTTGGCGTTTGACCGATTACCCCCCGCAGAGGTTGGGGCGGGTACCCGCCCCCTCACGCGGGGGGTCACGCGGGTACCCGCCTCACGCGGGGGGTCACGCGGGTACCCGCCCCCTCACGCGGGTACCCGCCTCACGCGGGGGTGAGGCGGGTACCCGCGTGCACCCCCGCGTTGAATTGTTGAATTGTTGAATTGTTGAATTGTTGAATTGTTGAATTGTTGAATTGTTGAATTGTTGAATTGTTGAATTGTTGAATTGTTGAATTGTTGAATTGTTGAATTGTTGAATTGTTGAATTGTTGAATTGTTGAATTGTTGAATTGTTGAATTGTTGAATTGTTGAATTGTTGAATTGTTGAATTGTTGAATTGTTGAATTGTTGAATTGTTGAATTGTTGAATTGTTGAATTGTTGAATTGTTGAATTGTTGAATTGTTGAATTGTTGAATTGTTGAATTGTTGAATTGTTGAATTGTTGAATTGTTGAATTGTTGAATTGTTGAATTGTTGAATTGTTGAATTGTTGAATTGTTGAATTGTTGAATTGTTGAATTGTTGAATTGTTGAATTGTTGAATTGTTGAATTGTTGAATTGTTGAATTGTTGAATTGTTGAATTGTTGAATTGTTGAATTGTTGAATTGTTGAATTGTTGAATTGTTGAATTGTTGAATTGTTGAATTGTTGAATTGTTGAATTGTTGAATTGTTGAATTGTTGAATTGTTGAATTGTTGAATTGTTGAATTGTTGAATTGTTGAATTGTTGAATTGTTGAATTGTTGAATTGTTGAATTGTTGAATTGTTGAATTGTTGAATTGTTGAATTGTTGAATTGTTGAATTGTTGAATTGTTGAATTGTTGAATTGTTGAATTGTTGAATTGTTGAATTGTTGAATTGTTGAATTGTTGAATTGTTGAATTGTTGAATTGTTGAATTGTTGAATTGTTGAATTGTTGAATTGTTGAATTGTTGAATTGTTGAATTGTTGAATTGTTGAATTGTTGAATTGTTGAATTGTTGAATTGTTGAATTGTTGAATTGTTGAATTGTTGAATTGTTGAATTGTTGAATTGTTGAATTGTTGAATTGTTGAATTGTTGAATTGTTGAATTGTTGAATTGTTGAATTGTTGAATTGTTGAATTGTTGAATTGTTGAATTGTTGAATTGTTGAATTGTTGAATTGTTGAATTGTTGAATTGTTGAATTGTTGAATTGTTGAATTGTTGAATTGTTGAATTGTTGAATTGTTGAATTGTTGAATTGTTGAATTGTTGAATTGTTGAATTGTTGAATTGTTGAATTGTTGAATTGTTGAATTGTTGAATTGTTGAATTGTTGAATTGTTGAATTGTTGAATTGTTGAATTGTTGAATTGTTGAATTGTTGAATTGTTGAATTGTTGAATTGTTGAATTGTTGAATTGTTGAATTGTTGAATTGTTGAATTGTTGAATTGTTGAATTGTTGAATTGTTGAATTGTTGAATTGTTGAATTGTTGAATTGTTGAATTGTTGAATTGTTGAATTGTTGAATTGTTGAATTGTTGAATTGTTGAATTGTTGAATTGTTGAATTGTTGAATTGTTGAATTGTTGAATTGTTGAATTGTTGAATTGTTGAATTGTTGAATTGTTGAATTGTTGAATTGTTGAATTGTTGAATTGTTGAATTGTTGAATTGTTGAATTGTTGAATTGTTGAATTGTTGAATTGTTGAATTGTTGAATTGTTGAATTGTTGAATTGTTGAATTGTTGAATTGTTGAATTGTTGAATTGTTGAATTGTTGAATTGTTGAATTGTTGAATTGTTGAATTGTTGAATTGTTGAATTGTTGAATTGTTGAATTGTTGAATTGTTGAATTGTTGAATTGTTGAATTGTTGAATTGTTGAATTGTTGAATTGTTGAATTGTTGAATTGTTGAATTGTTGAATTGTTGAATTGTTGAATTGTTGAATTGTTGAATTGTTGAATTGTTGAATTGTTGAATTGTTGAATTGTTGAATTGTTGAATTGTTGAATTGTTGAATTGTTGAATTGTTGAATTGTTGAATTGTTGAATTGTTGAATTGTTGAATTGTTGAATTGTTGAATTGTTGAATTGTTGAATTGTTGAATTGTTGAATTGTTGAATTGTTGAATTGTTGAATTGTTGAATTGTTGAATTGTTGAATTGTTGAATTGTTGAATTGTTGAATTGTTGAATTGTTGAATTGTTGAATTGTTGAATTGTTGAATTGTTGAATTGTTGAATTGTTGAATTGTTGAATTGTTGAATTGTTGAATTGTTGAATTGTTGAATTGTTGAATTGTTGAATTGTTGAATTGTTGAATTGTTGAATTGTTGAATGTTGAAATGTTGTTATTTGAAATGCTGAAATTCAAATTGAACTATATATTTTATTTTTTTTTTGTAGACAGTGGACCCAAGAAGATTTACCGATTTAAATGACCAAAGAAATTTTGATGTTCATATGGATTGGAATTCACATACTAATAATGAAGAAATTGAGGCGTATTCGACATCAGTAACTCTGGACGAGGAGCTGCGAACACCGATTGGATCGGACGTAGATGAGGTGGAAAGTTTACCGGTATGTGAAGAAAACTCAAAGGATTTTAGTTTGGGAAGAACATATAGTTATATAAAAGAATTAAAAAGGAAATAGAACTATATTCTTTAAAAGAGGGTTTCGACATATCATTTGTCCAAAGTGACACTAAGCGACTGACAGCTAGATGCGCAGACGGATGTCCTTGGCGACTGCATGCGTCAAAGATTAAAGACGAGGAGACCTATCAAATAAAGACTTTGGTCAATTCTCACAACTGTGCGAGGGTAGTTGAGAATCGAAATGCTAGAGCAAAAAATCTTGCTACTCATTATCTTGATAGATTTAGAAGTCAACCTATGTGGGCTATTCCTTCCATCATCGAGACAGTCAGGAAAGATCTCACTGTCAATATTACGCATGATATTGCCAAAAGAGCAAGGAGCATAGCCCGAACACTAAACGAAGGCCATGGAGACGAAGAGTACAAATTAGTCTGGTCTTACGCATCAGAAATATATAGATCAAATCCGGGCAGCACATTAGCAGTACATACTTACGATACAGGAAGTACTTTAATGATATGTCAAAGAGTATATATGTGCATGTGTGCTTCCAAGGCAGGTCTGCTGCAGCACGGACGCCCTGTCATCTGTTTGGATGGTTGCCATCTAAAGGGCTCGTGTCCCGGCCAATTACTCACGGCCGTCAGTATTGATGGCAACGATGGAATATATCCAGTTGCCGTTGCCAACGTTGAAAAAGAAACCGAGGAGACATGGACGTGGTTTTTGGGAATTTTGAAGCAAGACCTGAATATGGGATCGGGCGAGAACTGGACAATTATTTCGGATCGTCAAAAGGTATAATTCATTTTCAATTGTTAGATAATTATATTGTTGCTAATTTTGACTCGGTTTTTATTTCAAATATCAGGGGTTGCAGAATGCTGTTGAGACTGAATTTCGTTACGCCGAACACCGATTCTGCCTACGACATATGTATCTAAATTTCAAAAGTCTCTTTCGGGGCAAAAAGTACAGAGAGGCGATGTGGAAAGCGGCAAGGGCCCCCACCCAGCATCATTTCGAAATAGAAGTGAGAAAAATATGTCAGTTAAACTCGGAAGCCCACGCATGGCTTCGAAGGGAAGAGCCTAGACATTGGCTAGTTATGCATTCTCTTCGATCCCTAAGTGCGATATAGGTTTGAATAATTTGTCGGAGTCATACAATGCAGTTCTATTGCCTGCCAGAGACAAACCGATTATCACCATGTTTGAGACAATACGAAAGGATTTGATGGTTCGTATTGTCAAAAAGTTTGAGAAGATGGCTCAATCAACAGACATTCTATGTCCCCGGATAAAGAAAAAGCTTAAGGATCTACAAATTTTAGCTCGAAACTGGAGTGCTCAGTTAGCAGGAGATGCACGATTTGAGGTCAGCAACGGTTACGAACAATACAAGGTCGACATGAATATGGGTGTGTGTGAGTGCACTAGATGGGAGTTGACCGGAATCCCTTGTGTCCACTCCATTCCCTGCATTAATAAAATGAGAGTGGAACTGGAAAGGTACGTGCATCCCTACTATCACCGGGTGACTTATATGCAGATGTATTCACATTTTATTCAACCCATGAATGGCCCACAAATGTGGCCTGCTATGACGGCACTCATGCCGCCCACAAGACATCGCCAACCTGGTAGGCCGAAAAAGACAAGAGTGCGGGATGTTGACGAACCATCGAGTTCGAAAGTTAGTAAGAAGAACTCGAAGATGACGTGTGGCATATGTCGGCAGCAAGGGCATAACATTCGTACTTGTCCTCACCGGGAATCCACTTCTGACGCTACTGCAGCAGACACGTTTATGGGTTTTAATGAATTTGAGGGGACGCAAGAATCTGCGACGCGAGGTCGAGGTAGAAATTAGTGAATGTAAGTATACGTTTGAATGACAGTCAATTATCTTGTTACATTCTGTCTATTTATCATTAAAAATAGAATGTAGTCTAGATTGGTTCAAGTGGTCTGTTCTTAATTTTAAGAATGATTTTGGCTTTCCAGAATGAGCTAATAGTGTACATGCAATTTTTTATCCTGCAGTTCTCATATTGATTAGAAAATGTGCTATTCTGTCTCATTGTGACTCATGAAATTGTTTGTTAGAATGCTTCTTTGGCACCACCAAGTTATTACTGAAAATGGAAATTGTGTTTCTCTCTAAACTGTGACATGATACACCTCTTGGATTCTTGAAAAATTAAGTACTTTGCTTAACGTGAAGGGTTACCTGTAATGTTCCTAATTTACATCTCATTACTATCTGTATTTGTAACTATTGGACTTCTATGTGTTAACTTTGAAAGTTACTTGCACTACTTAGTTCTAAATTTTATCTTTTAAAATCTGCAGATGGACTACATCAATACATCGCACCAAAATTTTATTGGTGGGAGTAAGGCCGTGGAGATTGCATTGCAACAGGTCAAGCCTTCTGTTGACCATGAATATTGCTGTCTGATGATTAATAGGGTGTGAAGCCTTCTGTTGACCATGAAAAAGTTACATCATCAGGAATCGTTTAATTTTGGTTTTGCAAGACCATTATCTTTGCACGATTGGATTATGATACTGCTGTTTTCATGCTCTGTCAAGAATACAAGTTATTGAGAAACAATAGTGAGTTACTGAATTTTAACATACTTCTCTAAAGTATAACTTTTTTTTCAATTAAAGAAGCTACAGAAAAATTGTCTATTGTTCCTCTCTTTTTCCAATCAATTCTTTCTTTAGAAACTACGGAGCATTTAGATTACAATTTTGTTTACCGTTGATCAATTATAGGGTCAACAGGGAACTCAAGTTGGGGAATTTCGTCCATTTTTGGTGGAGGTGATAAAAGTTCTGCTAAAAAAGCGCTGCAAACAAATCATACATTGAATCTTTTGTGGATTATAATTACTCTGATGTAACATCTTTCTCTGTTTTTCAACCACCATCTTTCTCTGTTTTCAAGAGCAAACTTTGTATGAATTCTCAAGAGCAAACTTTGTATGAATTCTCGAGAGTTGAATTCTCCAGGTGAGACCATTGACTTGATCAAAGATGAGAATTTCAACTTATTCGTACGTTTCACATTTTCTAATCTCGTTAATTACTTTAACGTGTTTAATTAAATACATACATTAAAACGAAAAGATTAAATTGAAATTTATTATTCAAATTGAAAAGATTAAATATATAATTAATTTATTAATTTATAATAAAATATAAAATTAAAATTGAAAAAATGGACAGAATTTCATTTGTTTTATGACTCCCCCATCGCTATCTTTAAACAATTCCTGCATATGCAAATCACAAAAATATTTTCAACCAACAGATCCAGTACACAAATAAGTTAAAATAAGCTACAGAATAAAAAAAAACTATACAAAAAAGTCAAACATAAGAAGTACATTAAAACGAATATACAACATAAGCTAAACTATGGTAAGGGTGGAGGTGGGGCATCGTCGCCCTCGCCGCCTCTGCCTGCACGCCAATGCTCGAAAGCTGCTTCGAGCCGTAGTTGAGACGATCTCACAATATCCAGCCTCTCATTCATGACCTCCCACCTCTGATCCCACATGTCCAACCTCCGGTTTACCTGGGCAAAAATGGGTTAAGTATCTGCTCCGACGTACTGGACTCGTGGGGGTGCAATGGCGGTGCGGTGAAGGTGGCGGTGGCGTCCTCGATGGTGGTGTTGTCCTCCATCAGAACATCCCGAGATGTAGAGGCTCCAGCATCTCCCTTGGGCATCCAAGACCCATCAACTTCAGCGAGACCCATCCGAGTAAGATGAATCCTGTCAAATACATCGCCCGATCTGTTTGATCTGATATGCTTTCCTCTGGGCAGATGAAGCTGAAATCGCTCTAACGAGCTTCCAAATCAATGAACCATACGGCAACTCTTGTTTTTGGTTCTACCCGACCTCGTGCCATGTGACTTACAATCATAAATCCGGGGTCGAACGTCTTGCCGCTGTATAGTTTCTGTATAATATAGAGATCCATCCAGCTGACCAGATCTCTGTGACCATCTCTCGGCAATAGAGTGTGAGTGATAAGGTTGTGAACAATCCGAGCCTTGACGTTCAAGGCATTTGCTCTAGGCTTCACAAAGCCTGCAATGTTAGAATTTGTATGAATTTGCCTTATAAACTCAACTCCCTCTGTAGTCCGAGCAAAATCACACTCTCGGGAATTGTGAATAATAGTGCTCCGCGTCTTCTTCATAAATCCGAGCATTTCGTTGAGAACGCTGCAACAATATTCGTACCGAATAGGTAACTCCACGCACCCAGCCCTCCTGAAACAACCAGTCGCATAAAATAGGCGAACTACTCTGTCCACAGCTATCTCCTTGCATGTCGTAAACCCCGTGCAAGGAGATGTTGTCAAACAGCTCTTTGATCTCTAATGACTCCCAACCGCAGAAGTTGGCAGTCTTTCCATAAATAATCGAGCGGTTTGACGTATCCCGCTCGAATTGCTCCTCACACGCCCGATTTCGAAATTCCATCGGCGACGGCTGCGGATCCTCCTCCCGGTTTGTCGTCCGGGGACTTTCGACCAATAAAGTTCGAGGATGGCATTTTCGGTCAGTTGGGCGATTTTCTCACAAAAGATTCCTTCAAAACACCTGCCACAATCAATATAAATTCAAAATTCAACAATTCAACAATTCAACAATTCAACAATTCAACAATTCAACAATTCAACAATTCAACAATTCAACAATTCAACAATTCAACAATTCAACAATTCAACAATTCAACAATTCAACAATTCAACAATTCAACAATTCAACAATTCAACAATTCAACAATTCAACAATTCAACAATTCAACAATTCAACAATTCAACAATTCAACAATTCAACAATTCAACAATTCAACAATTCAACAATTCAACAATTCAACAATTCAACAATTCAACAATTCAACAATTCAACAATTCAACAATTCAACAATTCAACAATTCAACAATTCAACAATTCAACAATTCAACAATTCAACAATTCAACAATTCAACAATTCAACAATTCAACAATTCAACAATTCAACAATTCAACAATTCAACAATTCAACAATTCAACAATTCAACAATTCAACAATTCAACAATTCAACAATTCAACAATTCAACAATTCAACAATTCAACAATTCAACAATTCAACAATTCAACAATTCAACAATTCAACAATTCAACAATTCAACAATTCAACAATTCAACAATTCAACAATTCAACAATTCAACAATTCAACAATTCAACAATTCAACAATTCAACAATTCAACAATTCAACAATTCAACAATTCAACAATTCAACAATTCAACAATTCAACAATTCAACAATTCAACAATTCAACAATTCAACAATTCAACAATTCAACAATTCAACAATTCAACAATTCAACAATTCAACAATTCAACAATTCAACAATTCAACAATTCAACAATTCAACAATTCAACAATTCAACAATTCAACAATTCAACAATTCAACAATTCAACAATTCAACAATTCAACAATTCAACAATTCAACAATTCAACAATTCAACAATTCAACAATTCAACAATTCAACAATTCAACAATTCAACAATTCAACAATTCAACAATTCAACAAATTCAGCAAACAGCAAACAGCAAACAGCAAACAGCAAACTTAATTGCAGTAAATTAGATAATATCTATCTATGTATGAGTAGCAGATCTCAACATCACATAAAAAAAAGACCTGGGATGAAAGCCATAAGGGAAAAAATAATAATAATAAAAATCAAAAGAAAAATGACCACTTGAATATAGAGCCAAGACAACAAGTATGCCACTGCAAAAATTGACGATCCAAACATTTTTACAGCACCAGCAAACAAAAAGCAAAAACCATTTACAACACAGCAAAAAACAAACAACAAACAGCAAACAGCAAACAGCAAAAATCACGAATCATCTGAAAAATTAAACAGCAAACAGAAACAAAAGCAAAATAGTAAATAGAATAGAGCCTAGAGGGTCGGCACTCTCTCGGTGAAGTCGAAGGAGTGCCCCAAATGCCAAAACAGAAGCAAAAATTGACGCAACTACAATAAAAAATCAAACGCATAATATGAAGAACGAAACAAAACAATAGAAAAGTAAGAGCAGAATCAACCTTTCGTTTGAATCGTTTGATGATGCTCAGACGAAGTGCGAGAGGCGAGACTTCGTCTTCAACGAGGGCGACTGGGAGAGACTCGAGAAACGGCGAGCCACTGGGCGAGACACGACGAAGCTTAAACGCAAGGGAAGAATAGCCGCAAAACGAATTGGAAGTGGAAGTCTGGATAGTATAGTTTAGTGGCATAACTAGGGCGTGGTGGTGGTCGGGTTTAGGGGCGTCGGAGTTGGGTTGGGCGTGGTGGTGGTCGGGGTTTAGGGGCGAGCTTTTGCGGCGAGGAGGGTGCAAGGAGGGTTAAAAATTTAGGGATTTACAGAGAACGATTAAAAATCGCGATTTGGTGCACTGTAGCTGGGGCGGGTACCCGCCCCCTCACGCGGGGGGTGAGGCGGGTACCCGCGTGACCCCCCGTGTGAGGCGGGTACCCGCGTGAGGGGGCGGGTACCCGCCCCACCCTCTGCGGGGGGAGATCGGTCCCCCGCAGAGCTTTTTCTTGCCTTTTCGATAGATGAAGCTCTTTTTTGCCCTTTCTCCATAGTTGGAGCTTTTTTATGCATTTAATCCTAAAAAAAATGGCGTAAACAAAGTGGATATACATCAATAAAAAGTGCTTCAAAAAGCGGTTATTGGTCAAATTCACTCCTTCGAGCAATCAATTAGCCGACGCTCTCACCAAACCTTTACCTCCGGCTTTGTTCCACCACTTTCTCTCCAAGATCTTCGGTCATCGGCCTTGCTCTTGAGGGGGGTATTAGCATATACAGTTAGTAGTTAGTTTTTAGTCCAATCCTAAGTTTTCTAGTTCATTTGTAGTTTATGTCTTGTCATTTATCATCATTGCATTTCTATATACTTGTACATGTTTTTCAGTTTTCAAATCAATAATGAAAATCTTCTTTTCATCTTGTCGCCATAGACCTCTCCTCCTCTCTGTTTCTTGTTCTGAAAATCTCAGATTGCAAAACTCAACGCCCCCTTGACACCATTTTCATATCTAAATCGGGGGAATCTCCATTGTTAGCCCTAGGCGGGAAACCCTCGAAATTTTGAAAGAAAATTAGACCTCCCTTATTTTTATTGGTGTATATCCACTTTGTTTACGCCATTTTTTTTAAGAATACATCAAATAAAAAAAAAGTTGTATACATAACTTTTATCTGCCTTGCTTTAACTAGAAAGATTACCAGTTACCGACTCATCCACCTAGGACTAAACTCGACGTACAATATTTTTTTTATTTTATTAATTTTTTTTTAGACATTTATTTTTGGCCTTTAAAAGGGCTAATAGATGCAACAAATAACATCCAGATAAAGTTGAGAGTTGAAGGCCAAAAAAAAAATGGCGTAAACAAAGTGGATATACACCAATAAAAATAAGGGAGGTCTAATTTTCTTTCAAAATTTCGAGCATCGGGTTTCCCGCCTAGGGCTAACAATGGAGATTCCCCCGATTTAGATATGAAAATGGAGTCAAGGGGGGAAGGACAGGCAACTCCGGTCTAACCGCAAGAATACGCAATGATGAGAGGCGGAGGACGGCGGTGCCCCAAGGATTCGATGAACCCACCCCCACGAGACTCCGACGCAAGTTTCGCCAGCAGTCGCCCCTCCTCTGTCGGCATTTCTCGCTCCTCTGCCGCTAATGTTGACATCTACAAAGAACGTGCTGTGCAAATTTCTGCCGTCGGCACCATTAATTCGTCTCTCAGAGAGCTTTCGCACTCATTTAATATCACCTTCAAACCCTTCTCTCCGCCTTCGCTTAAAGACCTAACCGAGACAATCACTCTGCTCTTGCAATGTATCGATTATCACCCAACGAAACTCGAGGACGAACTTCCTATTTTTCTTAAATCCCAAAATTATCCGTTCAAAATCAACAAGTCGATACTGAAAACTCCTCCAGCTCCTCACCAGTGGCACACGATTCTTGCCTTACTGCATTGGCTGGTTCAGATTGCTATGTGCACCAATAAACTTGAGAATGATTCCGAGTCATTCTTGGAAAACAATGAAATGAACGTGTATTCCCTGAACGGTTTTTTGCATTACATGCACGGGGATGATGATTCTGTGGACGCACTGGACCAGGAATTTTCGGCTAGGATGGAGAGGGCGAGAGACAATGCTGCTGAGAGTTTGAAGGTTAGGGAGCAAAATGTTGCGGAGCTTGAGACAAAGGCTGAGTCATTGAGGTCGGCACCTTCACAGAGAGAAGTGTCGGAGAAGGAGAAAAGCTTGCTTGAAGAAGATGTGAAGAAATTTCACACCATGATTTCGGGGTTCACTGAGAAGATTGAAGATATTGAGAGGGTTTTGGAGGGGAAGGAAAAGGAATTAGAAACTAAGTTGGAGGAGAGGAAGAGAATTTGTGAGGAGAACGAGGAGCTGAAGGTGAGAGTGGAGTCTCAGACGTTTAATCCAAGGGATGTGGAGAGGATGAGGAGAGAATTACAGGCTGTGGAGAGAGATACTGTGGAAGCTGAAGTCGCTAGGAACTCATGGGAGGAGAAAACATGGGATCTTGATGCAACAATAGGCCATAAGTTTAAGGAGCTTGAAGCTCAGGCAATGGAGTGCAACCAGGCGATGAGGAGGTTGTAATTTCTATTTGTATTCTTTCATATATTTACTTCTGCTGATTTCTTGAGTTATATGCAGTTATGCCTTTATGTTTTAGGTTCGATACAGAAGCCCTTGATTTTTACTGAAGTTTAATTGCTTTATAGTCTAGAAATTATCAGGGTTATTTAAATTTTGCATCTTTCTTCCTCAATTAGTTATGTAATTTCAAAATGCTTGTAGGAGTTCCTTACTCTTTGGCACTTAAGTGAAGATTTATAGTTTACTCAAGTTTGGTGTGCATGATCTAGATTTTATAATTTCAATCACGAGACCATTGATATGTTTCATTGTACTTTGTTTACCTTTTCAATCTCTGGTTTTTTTTTTTTGAATCTCAACTTGCTTAAAATGAGCAGTAACTAACTATGTTTGCACAATTCTTACAGGTTTTATGTTTTACTGTTTATCTGGACAATGATTGGATTCTTTGACATTTTGTTTGATGATTATCATCTTACGCATATTCAACATGATATTGCTAGGTTGAAGCTTGATAACAGCTTTCAGTTTGTGCTGAACGCAAAAGGCTCTACAGTAGCTGAGGTGGTGGGGTTTGACTATAAAACCACTCTGAAGCCTATGCTTGCTTCATTGCTTGAGGATATTAAAAAAAGTTCTATGCAGAAACTGGAAGAGTTGATTTCTCTCAGGCAACAGTCATCAGATAACGCTGCAAAGATTGAATCTAAAAGAAATCTTATTGCTGCTCTTCAATTGCATGTTGATGAAGTAAGGACATCTATTATCATGATAATTATCTTAATGTTGGTGATTGAGTGAGGAAATGCCTTTTTTCTTTACCTTTTTGCTTTCAATAATATATTGTCGTGGTGAAACAAGAAATGCTCTGTTTTCTGTTACATAATCGCGATGTTCCTTTTACCCTACTAAGCCGAAGACTAATTATTTTACACACCCAATCTCTACCATCTCCAATCCATCTAAGGTTATCTTCAAACTATTTATTCAAATAAAATAAGCTTTAATCGGTAGCCAACTCTCCTTGATTATGCAGCCCTAATCTTAGTCTATTTGTTGATTGAGCATTCAGAGGTATATTAACTATGATTAGAGAGCCTTAATTGTAGCACATTGGCTTGTTATTGATTAGGCATTCTCAGGACATTAACTGAAAGATCTTGTCCTTGAAGACATTTCTTTGAACTATACATGAATTGGCTACTAATAAAGTAGAGGCCATAGAATTATTTGGAAAGATTTATAAATTGTTTATGAAGTGTTTTTGGCAGAGGTGACTGACTAGGTATTAATGTTAAGCGAATCTAGAGGCAAAAGTGTTGGCGAGTGCATACCGATATTTTGGATGGTGCATTGTGGACATGTGAATTTATTCTAATTTGAAAACGATTGGAATCGTCTGATTTATTTAGGTTCAGAGCTAGTATTTTTGAAGTTGGCTGATTTATTGAAATGGTGTTACATTTGTCAAATCAAATATGTATATTATGAAATGCTTCAAGTATCAGCCAACGAGCATGCAAATTTTTTTTCTTGTAATTACACATAGCGTAGATTTTTTTATTGATTTATAAATATAACTTAATTTTGTGGGTTGAAAATTTAACTACTTTCATTTGCTTGGCAGATGGAAAATCAAATGAAATTGCTGAAAAAGCAAACACAAGAATACACTTTCAGATGCACAACAGAAGCCAAACTGATGTTAGATGATGTCCGATCAGAAGCTCAAAACCTGGATACCATGGAAAAGGAAGCACAACAGATTCTAAAGGTACAATTCCTTGTGTTACAGTTGAACTAATAAACAGACAGATGACTTACTTTGAAAATTCAAAAAACTGCACTATAATATGAAGAAAGCTAAGGTTCCTTTTTTATGTGGAAAGAATGCATCTGGAAAGTATGAATACTAATAGAAGGGTGCTGTCATTTGATAACAAAGTTCATCTGGTACCTGGCTATTTATATACAAAATACATGCATTTAAAGTTTGTATGTATATTTAAAAGCAGGCACAAAATTTTGTTTTTCAGCTAACCGAAGTACAAGTACCTTTAATTCAATTTCTATGATGCAACATTCATTTCTGCAATTTCATATCCAGTTACATTTTGTATATCATAATATTTTTATTTAAAAACTTCATAAAAGTATCAAGTTTACGTTCATTGTTAATGTATTTTTACATAAATTTACGTTTCTATGAAGAATTCCCAATTGAAGCTGGAGGAAGCAGTAAAACAGGGTGAAGAAGAAACTCAGGTGCGTGCTTATGAACTCCTAGCATTGATTGACTGTGTCTCGAAATACAAAGAGTTTGTGTCGTCCAAAATTTTAGAGATGAAGGCCGATGTTTCTGAAACTGCAAATTTTATATCAGATGCTCACAAAAATTCCTTAAAGGAAGCCAGTAAATTTGGTGTATAATTTATGTAGATTTATGAAGCTCATTCTACAGACAATGTTGGTTTTGGATGTTTTATGATAGAGTGCATCTCATGTATAAAAAGTTAAGTTAATTTATATTTACAGTTGACAGACAATATATTCTCATTTTGTTAGTTTGGAAATCAGTAATTTGAGGAGGCAATTGTTTTTTATTTTAGAAATTATCATACCCTACTTTAGTGATTTAGTCTTGAAGAATAAAGTAGTAGTAGGATAAGCTAAATCAAGAACACAGAACAAAAGGGCAACTTGGTATGCTAGTTTCCTATTTACTATCCGTATTATTAACTTGATTAGAATTTCAAGTTTGTTTTTTTGGCATTGTTCACAGCAAGAAATTAGGTTGTGTAAAGCCTTGATATCATCATGTAAATGAAAAGCTGTTTGCTGTGTTTACTTGAATTGAAAATATAAATGTTGTTAATTGATTAAACACGTTGATTTAGTAGGAATTTTAAAATGTTGGTCAATGACCGACTAGAAGTGGAAGAAGAGGCAACGGCAGAAATGGCTGCGGCGTTGCTTCCTCCTTCCATGCTCCTCCATCTCATCACTCCCATTTTATTTGTCTATAAAAACCCAAGTCAACTCTCAACTTTAATTACCCTTTTCTTTTTCTTTTTTCTTTTTTTAAGAAAACACCCATTAATTAATATTTTTAATTAGTCTCAACTTTGGACGTACTGAATGATGGCTTTATTTCCTATGTTTGATGCACAACTGTATCTCAACTATGCCCCATACAATTGTTTTTTTGTGTATGGTTGACTTAATATTTGTCCTAATGTTATACGCTCAATTGTCAACTTGCTCGTGTTGAAATGTATGTCTATTATGCAGATTTAATCGAGATTAATAGAGTTAGAAATTGGGTTAAAATATTTGATTGTTGGATTGAATAGATATAAAAATTCACGGGAAGAGTTCAATTGTTAACATTTGAAAGATAGAACATTTTTATCCAAAAAAAAAAAATTGAAAATTTTAAATATCAATAAACGATAAGTTGTGAATTTAATTTTAGCTATGCATATCAAAAAGTCCACCAAGTACACTTCATAGGACAATAACTTAAAATTTACAGGTACCCTTAAATGACCTGGTTCAAATTACACATTTATTAGCTAGGCTGTATTTTGATTAAATTATCATCTTTCAGAATGTATTATTTTAAATTTTTTATTACGTTTATGATAATGGGCGTGACACACACCTTGCTTTAAATAACATATTCCTCAAATATTTCACGTAGGTTTGTGATTGGAAACCTCCAAAACTTGAAATTTTTATTATTCTCCAAATTAATATTATAAGGTAGGTTACTGTAAAAATTAATAAATATTTTTCATTTGAAAAGTATCCATCCACCTTAAACAAGTCAAAAACTGAAGAACAATCAGTTTATTATCCAGATCTGAAATATTATTAATTTTGATAATAATTCTTGATATGATAGTAAGTGATGCTTCGAAGAAAGGAAAACTGGAGTAGACTTCTGTCATTATTAATTAGTTTCAGACATGTGAACGCTGATTAATAAAAATATATACTTAAAAAAAAAGGTGTAAAATGCAGATTACATATAACGTTTGAAGTCTTCTAGTTGATAATTTCAAGATCTGATCAAGTGGGTTTTCTTATTTTTTATTGAATCTCGTTGGGCCTCATATGTTTTTTATGTACGTGATGGAGAGATGGTGATGTCATGGAAGTATTAAATAATAATACAGAATATATGAATATTAATTTTATTTATAATTGTATGCTCTAAAAACAAAGTTGAATCTGGTTTTTCTTGGGTTTTTAAATATGACATTGTACTTTCTTCTTTCATAATGTAAACTCGAGCTAGCTATTGTTACTTGATTTTTTTATTAAATTAAGTTTTAACTTTTAACCTATATGGTTTTCATGTCACGTTATGGGTGATGCATGTTCATTATTTACGTGTGTTTGACATGTTTCTAGGGTTGAATACGAAATACATAAAATGAAAGATTTGTATATATGGTACATATTTATAATTAGAACCTTTGAGTTATAAATTAAATAAGGGAAGAGTAAAATGCAACCCCCTTGTGTGTACGAAATACACGACACACATTTCCTACGCAAGAAGAGATTTCCATATGTGAAAAGGGAGTGAAAGAAACGCCATTGTGGAAACTCTCGACTTAGTAACGTGTTGGATTTTGCCCATAAACAGAGGTGAAGGGGATCAACCATTGATAGAAACGACAAATTGACAAGGTAAGAAATTCATATTTTGTATAGGTAAGTCGATTTTTTGTACACTTTAATCCTTATACTTGGAAATTTTGAATTTTTTTATCGTAAGTCACGAATTCAAAGAGATAAGGTTTCGGATTTTAGTATAGGACAAAGGATCAATAGGTAAATTCTTGGATTTTGAAGGTTAGTCGAAGACCAACCCTGGTTCTTAGAAAAATCATTAATTTTTTAGAACTTTCGTTGTGGATGAATAGAGAAAAAAATTGGAGTTCGATGTATGAATGAAATTGATCGTTGAATTCATAAATTTATGAAAGAAAATGTAACTTTTGGCACGAATTGAGTTAAAATATATTTTGGTTTGAAATCGAGTCGTTTGAAGTCAAAGGATGACAGAAATGTAGTTTTCTAAATTCCAAGACAGTTTCTCGATACAGCAGATGCTCTGAGCACATGCTTGAGCGACCAGTTGTTCAACAAGTCGAGCTAAATGTCTCAACCATTTGTTTGGATGTCCAGACGTGAAGGATCAAGTGTCCTCACGTCAGTGCGGACGTCTGGACCAGCAACCACGACAATTTTTTTTTCTGGTCAACCAATTCGGACAAGCAAATAGTTTTGGGGTCGACAAACACGTCGTGTTTTTTAGCCTGACTTTTTTTGTGGAATTGATTCGTAAATTGAGTTGGTTCCTATCTCTGTTATAGGTTCCATCGAGACTTTTGAAAGCTTAGAAAAACATATTGTTGAATATATTTTTGGATTTAAGCTTCTTTCAAAGAAGTTCTTTGCATTTTTGGATAGTTGACCTTTGACTTTGGTTGGCTCGTTTGAGGCATGAATTTATTTTATGTCTAACATGGCATCGTTCTCTAAAACATTATTTTGAGGCTTGTTCTCATGTAAAATAACAAGTCAATTTTTATGGCTCGTCAGTTTTTATATTATATATATTTTTCACTCAACATGTTTTCTTTGCGCATGCACATTACTTTACTGATCATCTTGATCGTATAAATCAAGTTCGATCGAATTATGTGGGGGACTTGTATTTTTGATGCACATTCGACAGTTGGAAGATGTCTTTGATTGTTTGTTAATTAGAGTAATGAGACATTTGAATGTGTCATGTTTCTGGACGCAAAACTCTAAACTAATCAGGGTCATTCCTGGGTTTGCAATAACATAGTATCATTGTTATTATTTTTTATATCTATAACACGATGTGCCTAGAGTCCGTGACTTCATTTTCACTAAAATTTTATTGTTCGACAATATGGTTCTATTTTATATATGTATTACATTATAATAGAATCTGACCCACTATATATTTTATACTTGGTTGTAATAAAAACTTTTTACATTAGCATGCTCACACTTTTTCTTTAGTTAATGCTGAATGGAAAACTCTATCCCTACTGAGTTTTGTCAACTTATTTCAAACAACTCTCTCTTTTTAGGTTTTAGCCAAGAAGATGACCTTGAACTATCGATGGAGAATTAGGCTCGATTTATCTTTTTTAGTTAGTGTTAATTGAAAGTTCTTGTATTGGTCCTTTATATTCATACATGTAATGGTGAATTATTACTTTAACAATATTTTATTAGTTGAATTTATTTTGTTCAAATGTTCACTCTTAAACTTGGTTTGGTCCCAAGATTTTTTGATTATTATAAGATTTCTGTTGCAATATTAAATAACTAACATTAAGGAGTGATCAGTTTAGTTTTTTTACGGGTCAGGTAGTTTTCCGTTCTGTTTTAGTTTCCTCTCGGGTCGTGATACCACATGTACTACAATTATGGATTCAACCAGAGAACAAAATGTAGAATTTTCTCTCGAGTCTAGAAATGAATTAGAATTAGAAGAAAATCTGACCCGTGGATTCCAAGCTATGAATTTAAAAAGATTAAATAATAGTAGAAATATATTTGTTGATAGTAAAAAATTGAGGTCCATTTTCTAAAAAATAAATAGAGTTTTTGGCGAGAAATGTCCTCTATGTTCACAGTGTAAACCCATTAAAGAATCTTCTACTAATGCAATTACTACATACCATATAAACGAGAAGAAACAAAAAAAGAATAACTGATACCCTATTTTTTTTTTTATGCAGTGGACATTGAATTTAAATCTTTAACAAACTGAAGACTGGCTCAAAAAAGCCGTGAAAATTATTGAATAGAGTCCATGTGATGATACATAAAAAACGTACTTGGTTGAGACAACTTAACTTCAACCTCGAAAGTGATTAATCTTGTGCCGCGCTAGGTTTGAAGAATGTCCTATTTCTGCTCAAAAAAGTGATTAATCTCGTCACATAAGGTTCTTGGAATGTCACGTTACTGTTACGACTCCTAAATTGTCAATTTTGTACCAGGTAAGGGTTGAATTGCAGTATGATTATTGTACAATGTATATAAATTACAAAGAAGTTTATTTAAATTATCCAATAAATTATAATGTTTAACAATTAAAACTAAAAAGTATAAAAAATCTAACAAATCAAATTCTGGTGGGGGGCCGGTCTTGGAGAACGGGGGCTATTCTTTGTGTGCCAGGACCGGGGGTCCAGGTCTGGGAGAACAATCATTCGTTCCTTTATAAATTAAATTTTAAAAAAATATTAAGCGATATTGAATTTATTTGAAATTTTTACCACATGATTGCCATATAATAGAAAAATTATTTGAAAATTTTTGTGATTTTCTAACACTTGTAAGATTTATTATAATTTTAGTGAATTATTTTATAAAAGAGAAGTAAAACAATTACAATAAATCATACAAGTGTTAGAAAATTACAAAAATTTTTAAATGATTTTCTCATTATATGGTAACAATGTGGTAAAAATTTCAAGTAAATTCAATTTTGTTCCGTATCATTTTTTAAAATTAATTTATAAAACGAAGAAAGAATGGAAAGTCGTTCTCCCATACCAGCGTCCCATCCTATCCCACGGAGAATGCCCCCGGTTCTTTGAGACCGACTCTTTGTCAGATTTTGATTCGTTAGATTTTTGATATTTTAAAATTTTAGTTGTTAAATATTATAATTTACAAGGTAATTTAAACTCGGTACTTTGAATTTTAAATTGGTTTTATTGTAAGGAAAGTCAAAGCCAAGATGCTTCCTTTACTTCTGTATCTAATAATATGAGATGGGTTATTGACTTTGGTGTCTCTCTCTAACTCTCTCCTCTCTCCCTCTATCTCTCTCCTCTCTCCCTCTATCTCTCCAAATATTTTCCTTGTCTTCTTTCAGTGGGAAGACAACAACAGGATGGAGATTGATCTCTCATCCAACATAGATCGCAAAGAAGAATCAAAATTAGGAAAACTAAGGGAAGAAGATGAAAGAGATCGTGTAGTTGACGCAGATGGTCAAAACCCAGAACAGCAACCGCCGCCCGCGCATGCTGAAGAGGCGACTGAAACGACGGTCGGAGAAGTGGACGACGATGCATCCATGGTGGAACTGCCCTTGCGAGATAATATGAAAGCAGAACAGGTTCTTATTACAACCCATGGCTTTTTCTTGTCTCTCTCTCCCATCTTTACAATGTAAATTATTATTTCTGTATCGTGGAAGATTTGAGCTAACATAGAGCTTCCATGGCGTTCTAGTTAGCTGCGTTGCAGGTGGAGATGGAGAGAATGAAAGAAGAAAATATTGGGTTGAGGAAGGTCGTGGAGAAAATTATGAAAGACTACTACGATCTTCAAATGAAATTCTCAGTTATTCAACAAAACAGCCAAGAACAGGTAATTAATCCAGACTGTCTTTCATTCTACTGTATTTTTCTTAAGCATCATTTTTTTTTTGATTTCGTAATTATTAAGGATCTGAACCAGACATATTTCTCTCCACCAAACGGAGGGGAGACAAGAGAGAGCGATCTAGGCTTGACACTAAGCTTAAACTACGCAACTTCAGAAAGAAAAGATGAAGATAAAGAAAAGACCGTAGAAGAAATGACGAGTTCGCCATTAATGGAAGAAAACAAGCTTGAGATCAGGACTGAATTGCCTGGAATTACTACCCATGTATCCTCTCCTCCGAACAGAAAAGCGAGGGTTTCTGTTAGAGCAAAATGTGAAGCAGCCACAGTGAGTGAACTTCAATCAAACTCAGTATCATTATTAACGTAAAGCTAATGAAATTATGTATAATGATTCAGATGAACGATGGTTGTCAATGGAGAAAATATGGGCAGAAAGTTGCGAAAGGAAACCCTTGTCCTCGAGCCTACTACCGCTGCACAGCAGCTCCGGGATGTCCAGTTAGAAAACAGGTAATCCGCCATTGATGAGTTACAAGCTAGCTTTATTTTGTAGATGATGAAGAAAAATTGTACTAGTTAAGACTGGTATTTCATTATTTTCAGGTGCAAAGATGCTTGGAAGACATGTCCATTCTGATAACAACGTACGAAGGAAATCATAATCATCCACTTCCAGTTGGTGCAACAGCCATGGCCTCCACAGCTTCTGCAGCTGCTTCATTTACCTTATTGGACGCACCAGAAGCTTCTTCTTTCAACTCATCTTCTCAATCTTCAAAACCCTTCAACGGCGTCATTTCCGATGAGCGATATCCTGGAAGTTTTTTTGATCTCACAAAAAATTTGTATGATTCCTCACATTTCCCATCAAATTCAGTGCAATTTCCGGGTTTTAGTTGGGTTCAAGGCAAACCAAGTTACCTCAATGGAAATAATCCATTTCCTAGCTTCAGAAATGTGGATCAAAAGGCATTGAAAGAAGGAGGAAATCAATCACTGGCTGAAAATATTTCCACCGTCATCGCGTCGGACCCGAAATTTCATGTGGCGGTTGCAGCTGCCATTACCTCCCTTATGAACAAAGAGAGCAATTCAGCTAATCCACTCACAGGAAGTGGTTATGGTCCGAGAGCCGGATCGATCGGCTGCTTTGTCGACTCCGTTGCTTCGAAAGATAAGTCGACAATTCATCGTTTTCCATGAAACTGGGAGAGAATGAAAGGGTTTAGAAACAATTCATTGCATATCTTCTTCTTCTTTGTGGTGGAGAAGGATGACGAAGTTGTTCTTCCTCACTGAAATTTCCCTAGTTTTTCTTTCATTAGCTTTTTAAATATGTACGCTTTCATAGAACCAAGCAGTTGAACCACAATTTGGCTTTAAGTACGAGGTACCTCATGTCTGGTTTGAGGCTGATCCAATGTCGTCTACATCTAAACCAAAACAGTATGGATTCAGTTCTTGTACTTTATTTTTTTCAATTGCCGTCGCAGCCCTAGATTCTGAATTTTTGAAGGCACAAATCTGGTCCAAATTCTCTGATCAAACTTGTATTAATTATTATTTAAGGTGAAAACTAATTTTAACTCGCGAGTACGAGATTAATTTAAAACACCTCCTAAACTAAAATTCTTAACAACTAAAATCTTAAATTATCCAAAATGTAACAAATCAAATCTTAGCAGAGGGCCGATCACCTCAAGTTCTGAATTTTTGCCGAGAACGGGGAGCCGATTACCCTGCGTTCTGTCCAGTGCTTACGTGACAATGAACATATTGGGTCGGGGGTGAAGATTCCCTGTTCAATGTACACTACACGTGATTCGAGAATGGGAGGTCACCGTCCCTGATTAACCTCCCGTTCTCTGCCTCCCCATTTTAGAGGGTGGTCGGGAACGGAAGGTAACCGCCCCGGATCGGCCACCTGTTTCCTGCCTTTTTCATTTCAGGGTTCTCGGAACGAGTGGTCTGGGTGCCTTTCCCATTTCATCTATTATTCTCTAAAAGAAGAAGGTTTAAACATTTTTAAGGAATTTTGGTACAGTTTTTCCTATGTTAATTGCATAATGGTTTTGTTTTTAAGGTCGTCGTTGTTGTTCCCTTGGGCAGTTCTGCATTGGCAACATGAAAGATGATTTCTTGGGCGTGATAGATGATCCTGGGACAACTTGGTTGATTCTGTGGTGGATAAATTTCCAAAAATTTGTGTGTTTGTACGACTGTTGCTAATTTATTTCTTTTTTACTGAAATTTTCCAGTCAGACGTTGGATTTTGGTGTTTTTAGATATCAAAAAGAAAATTTCACTAAATTTCAAATTTATAAATATTTTAACTCATTTATTAATATTACAAAATATAAATTTCGTAGCCATGTTGCCTATTGTGTTGTCGTCCTTGTTGATCATACATAATTCTATTTGTTGCAATTTAAAAATTGATTGGATTGTTTGATATTCTCTTGGCACTTTGTCTTTGTCTGGACGTACATAATTTGTTATTAGGTCCTCTGTAGACATTTAGAAGTTATTTTTCAGTCAATATTTGTTACTTTTGTGTACATTGGTTTTTTCATACGGTGACATGATTGTCTTTTGTTCTATTGTACTAAGATACTATTTATGTGGATTTTACTATTTTCTTTGCCATAGTTCTTTGGGGGACATGTATTTTTGCTGTAAACATTTGTTGTTCTTTGTTTGCTTTGTTGTTTCTTCATTGTACAATGTTTTCATGGTTTGCTAATTTTTGGTTGAACCAAGAATTGTTGTTCAAACTTCAAAGAATATGAAACAAATTGTAGACATATTTCCTGAAATAGAAGAAGAGTGGACTATGGAGTTTCATATATTTCGTAAACAATTGTCAAAAATCGCACAAGCCACCAAATGTTATGAAACACATTTTGTGTTTCCTTTGTGTAATTCTTCTTCGATCTCTTATTTTGGAGTATGTTATCTTTGGCTATTAAATAAGCCACAAAAGGATTCGTGCTCTTATCTCTCTTGAAAACATGACCACTAATTTGATTACTTTTCATGTGATAAGTGTCTTAAATCAACATGTAATCGTACAACTAATATCTTCGTTTGTCATAGTTGAAATTCAGATGATGCCCGTAGTGTTCCATGGTAATCTCCTTGCACATAGATTGTTTCTCGCTTCCATTGCACGCTTCCATTGCACGTATTTTCCATTTGTTTAATTTGTATTTCCTCCTCATAGATGTTTTGTTGAGATCGATTGACAGACCATACTAGTTTTCCCAAACGAATGTTGTTTGGTAGTGACACCAAAAAAATATTGTATGTTCAAATTGACGTTTTAGTCGGCATGACTGGTGAGGTGGAGTCCTCTAGTGCTTCTCTATTATTTTCAATCCTACTTATTATTTTAAATCTTGATTTATGACATTTCTTTGTTGCACAGTAAATATGTTTTTATTTTTCAAAATCTTATACAGTTCTAGCTCGGGCACATACAGAATGAGACGGGAGGACCTACGCATACTCTAGAAGCACAAATTCGATAAATTGAGAACACCTGGGTTTCAAATACCCATTTTGAAAATCTTATTATTGTTGTTTTTTCTACCAACCTGATAAAGCCGGAGTCCTTGTACCCAAACTTGCTGTCTCATACTTGGGGCAGTGAACGGTAAAGATGGAAGCTTCAAAGCTTGTATTCATTGGATGATCCAAACATGGGTTTATCTATTTAAGTTCAATCTCATCAAAGAGTCCATCGCACAAGAATTTGATTGTTGTTGAAAAGAAAGGGCACTTTTACTAGCAAATAAAAAAAAACACTTAAATAGCCAAAGAACTGCTGCAACTCAAAGCAAGTTCCCATACATATAACAAAACCATTAGTAATACAGATAGATACCTGAGAAGTCTAACTATAGATCTGCAATGTCTCCTCCATCTGGCTTTGCCGTCTCATCGCTCCTCCTGCCGTTATCGTCAACGACCAGAACATCGTCGATCATGTCATCTTCTCCGACATTGATATCTTCCACGTCATCTTCATCTTCATCTTCATCTTCGTTTGTGCTTCCATCTGGGATCTTTCTCTTTTTCGGACCATGCTCAAGCCTATGGCTATCCAATTCTTTGTCCATTGTTTCTTGCAAGTTCAATGCATCGTTGTCCGCTTTTCTCGCTTTTCGTGCATTCTGCCACCTATCCAACTCCTTCTCGACATTAGCAATGTACTGCTCCCCAACTTGTTTTTGATACTCTGAAAGTTCCTCTCTCCTGGAGGCCTTCCATTGTTGAAAAGCCTGGATTTATATACAAGAGAAGAACAAAGATCAACAAGTGTATGTGTGAGAAAGGTCCATCCCCTCCTGCATCCTCAATTATCCCCCCCAATTTTGTAAATGCCATTAGAAACAGAAAAGGGGAGACCCCAAATGAAATCAGGATCAAGACAAACTTTTCATATTGTTTTGGAGAAAAACTAAACTCGTTTGCCAATACCAAAATAGAATGCATCAGAAAACAGCTAGGAATTCACCTGTTCTTTATGTTGCTCTACCAAGATTGTGTCATCATTCAATGGTTTATTTGGCAAGTAATAAATTGAAGGTTCTGCTTTAGTCCTGGGAAAATAAATCCCGAAAGAAACAAAAAGTAAGCACAAAATACGGAAAAAAATATTAACTATATAAGTCTATCTAAAATCCAGCAAACTCGAATTCATCAGCCCATCGAGTTGCTTTAGCATTACTATGTACATGAATAGAAACTTATCTTTGTCTCAATAAAATGTGAATATGGACACTTTTGGACCAAAATTAAAAATAACCTGCAATATACAGACTGATATTAATAACATAAATATATCTGCACATGTAATCATGAATAACATAAATAACACGCAGAATGATAGTAATGTAAACATGTTAACATCACAAAAATTATACCTTATAAAATTGCTTATTTTTTTATGGTGCTCAGTCCATTGAAGAAAAAGTAGCTCTAACTTCTTTTCTTCTGCCTTTGCAGCAACCCTAGCCCTGAGTGTCTGAAGGTTGGAAGCATAAAATGATTAGGAGATGGCTTGAATCTAAGTTTTACACTTATTTTGTCATATACAACAGTTAAAGTAATCAATAGCTAACCAGATCCCTCTTCCGTTTTTCGGCTATTTGTTCCCGCTCTTGCTGCCTCAGCCTGTCACTCTCTTCACGCGCTCGTTGTTCAGCCTTTAAATATAAGAGGTTTACCATTTAAAAACTGGCAATAATGTGGATACCTTTGAAAAACAAAAGAGGTTACAACCCCAAATATAAATCTATCTTCTTAAAAGTCATCAAATCAATATAATGATTTATAGATATGAAGATAATCGCAACTTTTTTAATATCTTAACTCAAATTAGTATCATCTTGAAAACTTCATAAGCCTCATACGTAGACTTACTCTTTGTAAGGAATTTGATCTCCGCATGTAGGCTTCTGTCCCTGAAAGTTGCTTGTCTTCAGCTCTAAATTTCTGCCACCAAAAGTGGAAAAATAAACAAAAATATTCCTTCCAAAGTAAAGCGACCCTTTTTAGGGAAAAGTGTAAGCATATTCACATCTCAACTACACGTTGAGAATCATATCTTTAAAACAAAAGAATAGGTGTTCTTGTAGGACTTCCATCACCATGTAATTAGTTATGGTAATAAACATACTAAGAAGAGTAAGTATTTGAACCTCTAAAGTCCCCAAGAGCTGACCCAACATTCTTCTGTTCCTGTTAACCAATCTTGGATCCTCATTTTTAGGCAATACCCTTGGAATATGCTCAGAAGCAGAAACTTCAAAATCCTATAAGTAAAAAAGACAGATCGTTTTACTGTCTGGATTTATAGTGTTACACTAAAGATTTGCCAAGGAGATAAATTATTACCATCTTTGATGTTTTTCTATTCTCGTTCCTCCATGGGGCCTCATTATGCAGGAAATTGTTTGGCTTTCTTTCACTTTGCTTTGGCAGGCTACTCCCAGTATTTTCTTCTGCAATGGAGTCCTTTGTCTCATTCTTTGCTTCATCCCCCTCGGTTATTTCACCATCCTCCACCTTCATTTTCAACACCGAACAAAATCGTTAAGGTATAGAACAAATGAAAACATTAGGATATTGTAGCAATTAAGAACTGTAGTCCTTCCTGAAGACAATCAAACAAAACCCTAAAATCAAAAAGCTGCCCCTTTATTTATCTAAAGTTCCCAGAATTAGGGAACAAGGAGCAAAAATTTAATGTTAACTAAAATCTACAATGTGTCTACTTTTAGTAAGTACCTTTACAACAGCAGAGGACAATCTACGCTTAGCTGGGGGTTGGTCAATGGTATCCGTCCTTCCCGTCTGCAGTGTATCAAAAAAACAAAATAAAGAATAAAGAAAACCAATAGAGCTGTCTTTAATTTCTTTCAAACATTCAAATTCAACTACTAATGAGGTAAAACGAAAGAATAAAGCTAAAAAGGCCTCTCTTCGTAAATCAAGCTCCATACTTGCTCTTGCTAGGAATTACACCCCGTAGAAATAAATGAGCGAAAAAAGAGAAGGGAAAGACGTGACTTACAGGTGGGACAAAAGGTCGCTGCCGGATTCCATTACCAGCAAAATTTCGCGGCGTCGGTCCTGAAAAACCTCCCCTACGGAGTCCCCGCGGATCTCTAAGACGCTCCGTGATCTGTTAAAAGGGATAACCATAGGTAAAAAAAAAAAAAAAAAAAAAAGAGTAACGACAAACAAAGAGCAAGGACGATGAAGAAGAAAAGAAAGAGCGTCGGAGGAAAGAGAAAGGGAAGAAAACCTCTCGTTGCTGGCGATGGAGTTCATCAATCTCCTTGCGAAGCTCCTCTTCAGTCTTCTCCATCGTCTCAATCCTCGTCTCAAATTCCATCGAGCTCAAAAGTGGCGTTTAACCAAAACCCTCCGGGCCTCACAATTTCTTAAATATCATTTTTAATTTGGGCAGGGTTACTAAATGCTGGGTATGAATTTCTTTCTTATGTAGGGCAGGCTTATGCGTCTGGGTCGGGCTATGCTTGGACTGGCTGGGTTATCTTTCATTTGGGCCATACTAGTTTTAGGAAGTTAATTTATTTTGTTATACACCTAATCATATTTTGGTATACATTAATACCTTTTGATTTTTAATAGACTATGAACTTATAGGTCAGGAGTCACTGATGATTTGAACAAGTTTTTCAAGCAATTTGATCGATGTATTTTGGAACATTGCCAATTTTAATACAGTTTAGGTTAAAATTATCAATTGAGAAGTTTAATTTTATAATACCTACAACTACTATTTTGTACTTTAGATTTTGTCAATTTTAACATTGTACTTTGAATTGTTATCAACTTAAACTTTCATTTATCTTTTCTGTTAAAATCGTCAAATTGAGTCTCTCTCTCTCTCTCTCTCTCTCTCTCTCTCTCTCTCTCTCTCTCTCTCTAAATTATGGCTTCTTCATCGTCCTCGTTTGTATCAAGTCCTCTCAAACAAAAGGAAATCAAAACATCTAACTTCGATCTTTCCGAAGCGTAGGAGATTTATGGTTCTGTATGATGAAGAAAACAAAGAAGGGTCCTCATACATCCATGTGAAATAGATCAAAAGATTCAATAGCACGAGATTGGATGAAGAAGAAGCATGTGATGTTTGCTTAACTTGCATGAGTTACAAAATAAGTCATGTGAAGTACAAAGAGATCTAATATTGCAGAGATGCAGAACTTGAGAAATATAAGAACTATGTGGAGGTGTCCAAGACGAAAATGCCTAAGTGACGACATAGATAATCAATTAGGACAGATAAAAGTAGCCAACGATAGATTGTTATGAGTAGAAACAGAGGATGGCGTGACTATTCTTATGGTAGATTTGGCACTCAGGTTTATAACCATTTTGTCAATAATTTTTCCAACTGCTGATGTTTTCCGTCTGCACATTTCTTGCGGACAATCAAGATTATCCTTGCGATCGCAAAGTATCGAAGAAAATTTTAGCCATTCGAAAAGTCAAAGAATATACTTACAAAATGACAAAGGAGATAAACAGTCCAATCAAATCTCTAGTGAGCTTTTAAAGAACAAAGTTCTTCGTCTCAGCACAATTCCCTTCTCCTGGTTCTTCAATTTGTACTTGTGGTGTTGAGTACAAAACTAAAGAGCAGTGAAGACTGTGTGCTTTAAATATGTTTTTGTTACCCAACTCACGCTTCTATGCATTTTTTAGTTTTAAATTAGTCATTTTGGGTCTAGTTCTAATGTTATTTTGGATATAGGACAAATTAAACTCTAAATTGTAAAGGTAGTTCAACTCAAACTTGAAATTGCTTTTTTAAGAACTTTGAGATTCATAACCTCAAATTTTGCACCGTGAACAAAATGAACCTCAAACTGACTTTTTAAGTTTTTCATTGTTTCAGTTTGAACTATGTTTTGGGTTTATTTTAGGCTGGGTTTTGTCTATTTTTTTTTTCTTTGTAATTTTTAAAAATAAAATTAAAAAATATATAAATATTATAATATAGGTATAATTTAGTTCTGATTGGAACAAAATCGAGTAGGGTCTAATTCTAATAGTATAACTTAATTTGTTCACGGTGCAAAGTTTAATGTTCATGGTGTTCAAAAAATAAGTTCAAGGTTTAAATTGAACAAACTCAAAGTTCAACATTCATTTTGTTAAAAAAAAAATCTAAAATTTAGTTGAACAGATACCTAAAATTTGTAGTTTAGTTGTACTTTATCTTATTATTTTATATTTTTATGATTGTATATAAATAAGGAAGGAGATAGTTTAATTTTTAGAAAGGTCCCTTCTTTTTACTAGAATTCAATCTCATTGCTAAGTGAAGCAAAATCATGAATATACGGTGGTAGCAAGGGATGAAGCCAATAAGTTACCTATAAATATTTGATGATGAGTACATTTCGATTTTGACTTAGTAAATTTATCTTTTTTACTATATTTTTTTCAATTTAGAGTTTTTTTTACGTAAATTTTTTTGTGTTTGTTTTTTAATTTTTCTTTTGTGATTCATGTTGGCCTTTTGATAATTTTGTTACTTCGTATCAGGGATTCATTAATCAACCTACTCATTTTATATTCATAACTATTTTCATTTATTGTTTAGCTAATTTTATCAAATATTCATTAGAAGAAATTGGAACTACTAATACAAATTAACCAAACCACTCTACTTTCTGATTAGTTCTTTTGACTTTTTGATGGAAAATACAGACCCAAACAAGATAAATGATTGATGTGACTCGGTTTGGACTCAATGACCATGGCTTCTTCTCTATCACACTGGACCAGTTTACTTAATTTCCAAAAGCAAAGGTGTTGTAGCTTTTGCTTGAAACAAATGATTAGGGACTCGTCCACGTGAAACGTTGCGAATCGTTAACTTAATTTGGTAAGAACGAATCAAGAATTCTGGTTACAAACTTCTTTATTTTTTGAAAAAATAATTTTTCCAGTTACAAAATGCATTAGCAAAATCAACATGGAGTGGGATGAAAAGAACTTGACTCAAATCCCAACTCTCAAGGAATATTTCAAGATTCCCCACATGCAAAACACGGTCTCCCAAGGCCCACTTTCCTGCCTCCAAACTCACCAATAACATTCAAATCCTTGCAAACATCCACTTTAAACCTCACCAGCGCAGTCCCCTGATCTTCTAACGACACATTTTCAAACCCCTCGAGATGCTTACTAGGGGTTCAAACCCCTCGAGATGCTTACTAGGGGATCTGTGCACGGACGAGGGCAACAAAAACAACATCACTGTGTAGCTCCCACCCATCGGCCTGGAGTTTTCGACTTTAAAATGAATCTCAAAGTTCAAATTTTTGCAGCTATGGATTGACATTTCGATGATCAACATGCATGAGTTTCGTGTAACACGATGGAGATGAAAGTGGGCGCTCGGACAAGATGGTAGTTGAGTTAGGAGTAGCTTAGTCCATCTCCAAACAAATAAAATGTTTTTCCCGTGTAGAATCGATATGTTCTGCCTGGATAGTCGATCAAAGGATCTAGCCTGATGTTCATGCTTGTCATCAGGACAGTATCGATGTACGATTGTGGATACTATGTCTTCGGTAATCGTCCACCTACACCATAGCAGACCATAACATGATCTATCAAGGAGAAGAAATGAAGAAAATCAGAACAAGGCATTGAGTTTCTAATAGTAGATTGATAATCCAAAAAGTGTCCGTGGTTGTTTCGGAAGAAATAAAACAAAAAATACTGTAGAAAAAATGAAACAAAAAATAAGGTAGAGGCAGTAGAGGTATGACAATTATTTTACGAGGTCTAGCCTAATGCTAGATCCAGTGGCGCTTAATGTCTTGGTACAGTGTTAGAGAATTGAAGAAACATCAACTGAATCACAATCCGATGCGATGTATCTACAAGGATCCAACACCCCACAAAGTTAAATACTTCCTAATTTCTAAAATCCTCAAAAAACGCTAAAACAAGGATCGATACCCATTTAATTTCCACTCGCCTCGAAATTACCATGGCACGAAGGTCAGGGTCGGCACAAGTTGGCTTGCCATTGACCTGATTGTAAGAGCACATAACGCTTGCAACTTTCCCATCAAGAACACAACTCTTGAACAGTGGTTGATCCGTATCGTCCATATCTTGCTTTGTTACAATTGCATTGAAACAATATCAATTAGTGACTTTCCAACCGTCCAAATAGTAGGCAATGTAATGTTTACAACAGGCAGCTACTTTGAGCATTTTTGGATCACCATCGTCTCTTTTTTGTAATCCTCTCACATATCTCGACCTGTATTTACTCGGTGGTAAAGGGTCTTCGCCATGAGTCTCTTGGCCTCTTCCCCATCTTGGATCCCGAAATATGTTGATATTTGGTGACCAAAATGTTAAGCTCGCCAATTCTACTGTAACGACTCTTTTTTTCAGCAAGATATTATCTGCTTTGGGGATTGGGCCGTATCTCAATATCCTCCCCTCACGGCTTTGTTTGGCGAGGACTTCCCAGTCGGTCACCCAACCTGGTACTACTCTCGCCGAATCACTTTTAACTTCAGAGTTCTTATGGGATCGGTTGCCAATTGTGCTCTAAAACACGTCTTATTATCTTAGGAGGGTCTCTTTACATATGTTTTATTTCCACATACTTTTCCAAGCGATGTGGGATTGTGACGACCCCCTTTTTACGACCCGTCACCTTCCGATTTGCTCGCGCGGACGTACCTCCATCCGGGTTCTGGTTCGTGCAGCCATCGTACACATACTTATAAATTCGGGTCATCACAATCACCCCCTCTCGGGGGCCCAACGTCCTCGTTGGCCACATTTTTGGTTGGGTACAGGCTCTGATACCATTTGCAAAGACATCTTTTTCCAGCAAGATATTGTCCGCTCTGGGGATTGGGCCGTGGCCCAATATCCTTCCTTCACGGCTTTGTTTGGCGAGGACTTCCCAGTCGATCACCCAACCTGGTACTACTCTCGCCGAAACACTTTTAACTTCAGAGTTCTTATGGGATCCGTTGTCAATTGTGCTCCAAAACGCATCTTACTATCTTGGGAGGGTCTCTTTACATATGTTTCATTTCCACATATTTTTCCAAGCGATGTGGGATTGTGACGACCCTCTTTTTACGACCCGTCACCTTCCGGTTTGCCCGCGCAGACGTATCACTATCTGGGTTCCAGTTCGTGCAGCCATCGTACACATACTTATAAATCCAGGTCATCACACCTACATTGTACATTGCTCTTGCCTCTGTAGAAACCACCGACATTATCACACAAGTTGCTTGGTAGCTAATGCATTGAACTACGGTAGCGTATAAGATTACGTGCATATGAGACTGGCATTATATTTCACTTACATTCTTCTTCTATGGCAATATGAAAATATTATGTTAATGGAGGTCATTAGTAGCAGAGAGAAACCAAATATGCTGAAATAATCAGACGCGTTATCACAAAAGAAAAGCAAAAAATCGAACACCAAAACAAAAAAATACATAAATTTATTATGTCAGTCAAAGAAAAATAAAATAAAATACGCAAGCTACACCCTTGGACCCTCACAACGCATAATATGCCACCAACGAGATCAGATCGATATCCAATGCACAATATATATATATATATATATATATATATATATATTTTTATAGTTTTCTAAAGAACCTTTTGTCACGATGTCAACTTTTCACCGCATCCGTCCCAAATAGAATTGAAGTGATCGGAATCTAACATATCCAAAACAGTTTTAATTATCGAGAATGCAAATCTTAGAAAAAAATTCAAGAAATTGATTGTCATTTATGATAATATGTTTGGTAGAAGATTATTTATGAAGATTGAAATAGGTAATCAATAAGCTACCAACCCACCCCCATCAAAACTTTTTAATTTGCAAGCTGAAACCTCAAAATATGCTAGATTTCTCGAGAAGTGTGAAATGGGTACTGAGCATTTAACAATCAAACGTGGCCACCAGCGGCAACCACCATTTAAATAAGCAATAATTGTTCCTTTTTCCTTTTGTTTTTTTCTTAATGCCTCCAGACTTTATTACTTTGAATCTATATCTAATCACGTGCCATCTAGAGCATTGTTATAATTGTTAAAAAATGGACCTGAGGATGAAAAAATTATTCAATATTGAGGCCCGAGCAATTTCACCCACATGGATTAATTGATATGATTATCTTTCGGCCCTCTGCGATGGCGATTGAAGGCCATTGCAAAAGAAGAAGAGAGAAAATCGTGCTTGTAAGATGGGAAGAAAAATAGGTTCTTTTTATTAGAAACATAAATCTGCCAGTGATATTTAATAAAAGGGTAAAGTGCAATTTGGCCTCTACAACTAGGTGAAATGAGCAATTTACACCGTAAACTTAAATAAAGTGCAATTTGGCCCCTACAACTAGGTGAAATGAGCAATTTACACCATAAACTTGAATAATAGGCAAAAACAACCTTAATGTATTGATAATAGGCAATATGACCCCTACCGTCATATTTTTTTATCAAAAAATAATATTTTTTCACTTATTCATTTTTTTTTTCCCGAAATGCCCCTCACTCGACCGAACCGGACCAGACCGGTTCAGCTAATTCCACTCTTATTTATTTATTTTTCTTAAATTTTATTTCTCGAAAAAAAGAAGACACATGAATAGAATTAAAAAAAATAAAAAATCAAAATACAATTAGTCGAACCGGTCTGGTCCGGTTCGGTCGAGTGAGGGGCATTTCGAAAAAAAAAAATGAATAAGTGAAAAAATATTATTTTTTGATAAAAAATATGACGGTAGGGGCCATATTGCCTATTATCAATACATTAAGGTTGTTTTTGTCTATTATTCAAGTTTATGGTGTAAATTGCCCATTTCACCTAGTTGTAGGGGCCAAATTGCACTTTATCCAAGTTTACGGTGTAAATTGCCCATTTCACCTAGTTGTAGGGGCCAAATTGCACTTTACTCTTAATAAAAAATTAAGGATTTGCATTATTGGTGTGTTCGTGCAAATCAGATTGTCTTATTGCAATCATGAAGTGTCAACCTCATCGGTCCCTCATAAGTTGAAGTATCAACTTACTATTTATTAGGGGTGTACGTGGTCCGATCCGGTCCGGTTTTGACAAAAATTAAGACCGGACCAATACTATTCGGTTTTCATTTTTTAGGACCGGTACCATCAAAAAAAATTTAAGGACCGGACCAGAATTTCGGTTTCGGTTCTGGTCCGGTTCCGGTTTTCCCATTAAAAAATTTCAAACTACAAAATTTCAAACAAAACCTCAATTTTTGTCAACAGGGCAGTGCATTTGCACCAACTTTCACCTCCTTTTGAAAAAAGAAAACAATAAAATTATAAAAGATCTGCATTTATGATGGCCTGATCTGAGATTCAACTCTGAAAATGCTAGAATTTTATGTCATGGGCACTGGGCAGAAGAAGAGAAATCATAATCATAAAACCGATGATTGAAGGTTGTAGCTCGGAAAACTAACAGCAAAAAAACAGCAATGAAACACCGATGATTAGCAGCAAAAAAATTAACAGCAAAAAAATAGCAATGAAACACCGATGATTGGTAGCCACAAAAATAGCAAAAATAACACAATCAAATGCTCTCGGTCACGTCCGAAGAGTCTCCCAAAAACAGCAGCACAATGAACGTAAAATAGAGATACGAAGTATTACGAACGATGAGCTAGAGAGAAATGGAATACCTGTACTTACTCAGAGTTTCAGAGAGCTCCGATTTAGATTGAATGCGTCGGCGACGGCGACGGCTGAGAAAGAAGGTTGAACGACAGATTAAAGACTTTGGCTTCGGCTTCGGCTTCGGCGTAGGCGAGCGAGACAGTCTCTCGTCTCGTCTCGTCTCCTCTCCTCTGAACTGAGCTTCGAGTCGACAGAATGGAAATTAGGGCTTTTTGACACAAACTGAAAAATCTTCAGTTTTATGTATTTTTTGTGGTCCGGTTCTGGTTTTCGGGTTTTTGTCCTTAAACCCGAAAACCGAACCGAATATTTCGGTTCTGCTTATACAGAATTGAAATCGATTTTTTTTTAGAGAACTCGACCAGAACCGGACCAAAAAGGTCGGTTCTGGTCCGGTTCTTCGGTCCGGGTGGGTTTTGTACACCCCTACTATTTATGTTGTTTCAAATTGTTTTCCTAATTACTTTTTCTTTTTTTCGTTGTAGCTATTTTACGTTTCCTAAATCATAATAATTATAATATATTATAAATAAATAAATCACAAAATATTTATATCAATGAATAAATAACACGTAAATAACATTTTATAATGAAATATTATAAATACATATATATCATTAGTTATATATATATTAAAACCAAGAGAGAAAACTTACAAGAGAGGGAGAGCAGTCAGAGAGCAAGAGTTTTTTTAGCTACAAAGGCAAACTCAGAAAACTTGAATTCTAATAACACAACAATGCTTCTTTATATAGAGAAGCTAAAGTAAAAAGACAAATTACAAAACGTCATGGATGACGAATTTGATCACTAGTGGAGGCAAAATTTGGGTCCACTTGCTTTTGATTGTTGTTTGTGGGCTCCACTCTTGTTGGACTAGTGGATTCCTTTTGGATGGGAGCCTTCCATTTTGTAATATATCTCTGAACTTTTGAAGGACGATTTCTTTTTGTTATAGTAATATTTGAAACATCAAGCCAACCTGTCATTAAAGTAAATAATTGGTTGATGAAGAGGGGGTATCAATGCACATGTCTATGCAACCCATTTGTTCTAGCTTCTTAAGCTTCCGTTGGAATTTAATTTCTTTCACAGTTTGTAACTCTGGAGAGTCTGCATATTCTGGAATATTTGATCTTAACTTATACCACAGTTGATATTCTGCAGGGGACATAAGTCTTTTTCGTTCCTTTTTCATTTTGCATTCGGCTAATGCAACATCCTATTTATGCCAAGGATTAGTATTGGGATTCCATTTTATGCCGAGATATTCAAATGTTTGAAGCTCACTCCATGAATAAGAGTGTTCTTGAATCCATTGTTGACGTTGAGCAATGATCATTGGATGATTTTGATGAAAAAGCGGAATCCGTTGAAGAGCTCGCCAAATAGGGATTTGAACTTCACGAAAACTGGGTCGAATAACAACACCCTTTCTTTGATTTCTTTTTGATATCGGAACAGGAAAATAAGAGGTGTCTTCCATTAAAGAATAACTTTACCTTTTCCTTTCCCTTTGCTTTTTCTTTTTGTTTTTCTCTGTTAAAGATCAATAAAAGATTTCCTGAAAGAATCCCATAAATCTTCATGAGAAATAATGTCATCATCTGGATTTTGTGATTCTCCGGGTAAAACAGAGAATGAATTTGAATATGTGCTCATAGAAATCACATCATTTTGATTATCATCATATTCATCAATTTCGTCTAAGGAGATAAACTGATCTTTATGTAAATATTACGAATTACGAGTCATTGTTACGCCACCACAAAGGTAGGAATTTTATAATACTTTGCATTCAATCTTCAAGCACAACAAATGAGTATAAATTCCTTACAGCCATCACGGCAACACGGCTGGAACCCCGAAGTGATAACAGAAGAACAGAATACAAAGTATTATCAAACCTTAGTAACAGACAAACCTCGAGGTAATTATACACGGAAAGAGTTAGAACAATCTTATTGGTATGCCTAAATCATCATATTGGTATAATCAAGTAATCGTGTTAGTTGAACCAAACTCTCGTATTGGTAATTGATTATACATAGCAACTTAAATTAAAAAGATTAATGTTGAAAAGGTTTATCTGACATTCACGAATGAATTAACATTTAGTTGTCATCGAATTTTCTGTCGGAGAAAATCAAAATCTTTACAAAAATGAATAAATTATTGAATTAAAACAAAATCAACAACTTAACAAATAGACAATTTCAAAAGTTGAACCTAAAACTATTTACAATTTAGGTTTATTTGATTTGAAAACTAAAAGAGCTATCAAAACATCTGAACAAACTATTTGTTTAAATACCGAAAATACAATCATTAAACTTTTATGTTTAAGAGATATTCAAAATTATCTGCAGCAATACAAATATGTTCATATAGGGTTAATTCAAATTGCTTTAAAACCCTTAACCTTACTAGGTTCAAATACTAGTATTCAAGCAAATCTTAGGGATGCTAGAAATAATAACTGGAAATCTTCCTTAATGGGAATTATTCAAACCAGTTTATGTCATGGTCCAATACATTTTAATGTATATCCAAATTTTACTCTGTCTTTAACAGATAGAAATATATTTGAAGCTTTAACTCTTCAAATTCAAACTCATGGATATGATTTTATGCCTGGATCTGAAACGATTGCAGTCATTTATTGTATTCATTACAAAGTAATGAACACATTATGTCCAAATGCTATTATCAAAAGAGAAATAGGCAAAACAATGGTAATCGAAAGCAACTTGTTAACTATAAATGTTGTTATTCCTCGTCTAATTAATTGGGAAGAAGTTAATTTTCCTGATAGTTGGACTATTCCAAATGCGGTTCCTCAACAACCCATTTTGAATAATCAAATTGATCAAATTGTTCAAACTAGTGATGGAGACATCGAGGTAAGAATTACTCCAGCCCTTACTAGCAAAATTTCTTTATCTAGAAGTTTCTCCTCTAGATCTAGTTTTGCACCTTATAAGGTTTCTCATCCTAATACAACTTCTAGACATTCTGTGTCTGAACTACCAACTACTTCTCAGGAACCACCTGAAGAATCAAAAATTGAAGGAATGAATATATCAAATAATCAAATTCCTCATAGAATTTATTCTCAAAATAGGGAATCCTCTATTGCCTCTGAAATGAATTTCAATATTTAATGGATTTTACACCAGGTTCAGAGATTCAAAAAATGATGAGCAAAGAATTTAATTCATCAAAACATTGACCCTTTGCAGAGTGGTTTCACAAACATTATTCGACAAATGACATAAAACAAATAGTAAATAAGTATTATGCTTATTTAGAACAAAATCAAATTTTAATGTTTTTTCCAAAATGGTTTTGGCATCATTATCATAATATCAATATTGATGTTAATATTCTTGAAGAATTTGAGAAATATCAAATGAAATGGGTCAAGAAAAATGGATCTAGTTTCAAATCCATACACCCTCCGTTAGAACCTATAGTTCTAAAAAATGAACAAATAACTATTGAAGCCATTTCTTTAGTGGATTCAGCTAAAACCAAAATTGATGAAGAAATAATAGTTAGGCAAAATAATTTTACAAATATTCATCTTCAAACCGTAGGAAATCAATTAAGTCGTATTGAAACAAAAATTGATACATTTATTCCGATTCAAAAAGCAGAAGCCTCTACTTCTCAAACAAAACCAATTCCAATTTTTATCAAACTAGATATAAAACCTCTTATTCCAATCAACAAATTCAATTTTAAAAATCCTGATACGGATAAAGAATTCTTAGACGCATTAGTCAACAGAATGCAAACTTTAAAGATCAATACTTTAAATTCAAAAGATAAGGAAGTAAATTCTGATTCTGATTCTCCCATAGATTTCACCACTATAGAAGAATCATTTAATAATTTTCAAACTTTTTATCCTCCAATACAACATTCAAATGAACATCAAATAAATTGAGTTAAATACGATGAAGGTCCTGGTGCTGATTCAGTTCATCGCACTTATTACAAAAGACCTACTCCTCAAGATTTATTATTTGAAGAAACCTTTTATCATGATCAAAAATCTTATAGTGCCCGATCTATCTATCAATGGAATATTGATGGATTAACGGAATATCAAATGTATGATGTCATACATCAAATGTTAATGTACTCTTCAATCTGTCGTGCCGCTCAAAATAGTGATCGTAGTATTGCTATTTTTCTTATTAATGGCTTTACAGGTTCTCTCAAAGGTTGGTGGGATAATTATTTATCCCCCGATCAACAAAATGAAATTCTCAAAGCTGTTAAAATTGAAAATACAGTTTCAGAAACTGTTGATCCTCAAGGTCAACGTGTTATCCAACAAATCTCTTCTCAGGTAGAAGATTGTGTTTTATCCCTTATTCAAGCCATAATTCTCTATTTTCTTGGTGTTGTAGAGCAACGAGATGAAAGAATAGAAAATTATTACAAAATCTTAGATGTCCGTCTTTAACCCATTTTCGATGATATAAAGATGTTTTCTTAGCCAAAGTAATGCAAAGAAAAGATGCTAATTCTGAGCATTGGAAAAAAAAATTTATAGATGGTTTACCACCTCTATTTTCTCAAAAGGTTAAACAAAAACTTCTCGATGCCAATGGTGGTCATATTCCTTGGTCTACTTGTACTTATGGTCATCTCATTTGTAATACCCAGCTTGTACGGATTTCAGATATAATATATTATATACATATTTTGTTATATAATGGTATTTTTGATAATTATGTCAAATTAGATCCGTTTCACGAAAAGAAAGCGTCATTACGATCCTAACAATTAATAGGAATTTTAAAAAAATTATGGGAATTTTCAGAGATTAAACGCTATATTCCGAGTAATTACATTTTCATAATGTAAAAGACGTTCTCGTAAAAAATAGTAAACGAGGTCCAAATTGCGAACGGACAATTTCATTAAATCCCAAATAATAAGTTGGACATATTAGTGAAATAAGGAAATTTGGTGAATCCGAATTTATGGACGATTAACGAACCGAATGACGAAACTTATATAAAAATCAAAGAAGGGCATTTTAGTAATTTGCCAAATCAAATTTTATTTAAAATAACTTTTCTCTCCCTCCCTCGACACTTCAGTTTTTCCAGAGAGCTTTTCTTCAAACTTCTCTCGGCCTCCTCCCTGCCCGTCGACGTTTTCCTCTGATCCGACCTCCGTTCGTTTCGTTTCCTTCGTGTTTTCTCCTCCAATCGACGCTCTAGGTATGGATCTATAGTTTTAGAACATTTATTTTGAGTTTTTCGGAGTTATACGTTTAGGGTTTTTGTTAGGTTTTCGATTAAAAATGCGAATTAGGGTTCGTAATTAATAGGTTAGCCGTGATTAAGTATATATTGCACGTATTCGACGTTATTGGACGAAGTTAAATCAATTTGTGAAAATGTTAAAAATTAGGGATTTTCAAGGTTTTAGGAATAACTCGTAAATTGGAATTTGTGGTGCCGAGCGTGAATTGCTCGAATAAATAGCCCAATGAATTGGATTAGAACTTTAGAAAGTCTCCTTAGTTAAGATTTTGTAAATTTTGACGATCGATACCTTAAACTCGTTTTAACGTCGATATTGTGTTTTGCTTCAGTCAAACAACGCTCGTGGATGGAGCTTGAGCTGCTTTGGACACGAGGTAAGTTCTCGTGATTCTTCTCTGGCAGATTGGCCTACACCGTACGTCGAATGTCGTCTCGAGGAGTTTTGGAGATGCGTTAGTTTAATTGTACTTGGTTTGGGTAGTTAGGTTATAGGAGTTTATAGTTTACGCTTTACAGTCTTGATGGTACATGTTATTGTTTGTTTACTTTAAAATATTGAACTGTTCACGCATCATTTGTTTTAAAGAAAAGCATGAAAATGAACTTCCGCACAGAGTTTTAAAGATAACGTAAAGCATAGCATTGGCCGAAAGGCATACAGGCCTTCGGGCATACAGTTTACAGGTCACGCGAGGTGGGGCTCAGGCACGGCTGTACGTGTTGTAAGCGTGTACCCCCCTCTTCTAGCTGAAAAGAGTAATCCGCCCGCTGGATGAGCTCTCTCCGGTTAGAAGGTATAGGATCTCGGTGACACCTATAGTGCATGACATAGTAAGATAAAAAATGAAGCATGGTTTAATGAACTCATAGCACAGCATGCATCGCATTTACGTAGAGCTTACTGAGATTTTATCTCATAGTGTGTTGTATGGTGTAGGTGACATAGACTTCGAGGTACCAGGTGAGGACGATATCCCTCCACCTGAGGCATGATTCAGTTGACGGAGGATGGCTGCGGAGGTGTGCTGGCGCAGTTGAGGCTCACCTGACCCGTGGGGATAGTATGTATAGATTTTGGGATGTTTTGGCTGGATAATTATGTAGACGTTATAAGATGTTTGGTTCTGGTAGTTGATAGGTTTACATTTGAATGTTTTGGGTAAATTGTTTATAGAAAATATTCTGGTTTAAAATAGTATTTAAACGTTATAGAAATGTTTTGGAAATGTTGTAGGTTTGATACGGATAAGCTCGATTTTTAGAGCTATCCACGCCATTTGTTTTTAGGAAGTTTTGTCACGTATTGAAGTACGTCTGAATCGTATGTTTAGTGTTTTTAGAATGTGATGGAGAAAGAAGAATTTGCTCTCTGGAATCGGATTCCAGAGAGCCGAATGTTTGAAGTGTTTGCTCTCTGGAAATCCCAGAGAGCAAGTGGGTTTTGGTCGCTGCTGTGCAGCGACTGGGCGCTGCACAATGCAGCGCATGCGGCGACTGGGCGCTGCAATTAGCAGCGACCAGTCGCTGCTCCTTTTCGAGGGCAGAATTCCAATTCTGCCCTTCCCTCATTTTAAATATTGTTTTAATTGATTTTTATAAATATTTTAAAAGTTTTATTTAATTATTAATAGTTTGTAAATGGTTTTAAACTTAGATTTAAATTCCGATTTCGATTCTGGTTCGATTTCGGTTTAAGGTTCCGCCTAGAGTTTAATTAAAGATATTAGGTTAAAATAATAATAATAATAATAATAATAATAGTACGGGAAATACGGGTACAGTATTAGGGTCGTTACATCATTAGTGTCGCAACACAAGAAGATTTATCTCTTTGCAATGATATGAAATTGCAGTATCAACTTAAAAAACAAAATTTAACCGGAAGAAAAGAAATAGAAGAATTTTGTGATCAATTCGTCTATCATATTCCAGTATCTTTTCCAAAGAAAATTAAGAAAACAAAATATATTAATAAGCCTCAAAAGACTAGAAGAAAAAGATCAAACAAAACAGAACGCCAAATAATGAGAGGTATTGAACCTACTCCCAAAAGGAAATCAAAAGGTAATTTTGAAAAGAATTGGCTTTCAAATAGTAAACCCAAAAAGAAAAATATCTAAAATATTAAATGTTGCAAATGTGGCAAATATGGTCACTATGCACAAAGATGTAAAACCCAAAAGAAACTTGAAGAATTGAATATAGTCGAAGGTCTTAAAATTCAATTAGCAAAAATTTTATTAAATTCTTCTGAATCCGAGTCAAGTGAAGAAGATTACTCTACTTCCTCCTCTTCATCCTCTGAATCTGATGAAGCAGAATGTAGTAACAAATGTTGTAATAAGTTAACTCTCAATGTTTTAACAAAATTACAACAGGATATAATTGATAATTTAGATCAAATTCTTGATCCTGCTTTTAGATCAAAAATAATTGAAATGATGATTTTATCAAATACCAAAACTTCCTCTCAAGAAAAACATATCGAATCAGATATTCCAACATTTACTCCAAAATATTATAGTCTTAATGACATGTTAAATAGAATTGAAAAAATTAAGGGAAAAGTTCAATTTAGACCCCAAAGTATGGGGTAAGTGGCCATTTGGTACCTAACGTTTTTTTGTACTCAATCAAACCCTATCGTATAAAACGTTTGCAATTCAAACCCTGCCGTCAATTTTTTAGTTAAAATTGACAACTACCCTTTTAAAATTACCAAACTATCCTCTCTCTCTCTCTCTCTCTGGGATAGACAAAATCCCAGAATTAAAATTCAGAATTCGACACGGTTCTTGATTTTGGATCCATTGGAGGCGTCGTCCTTGGTTTTACTGCTGTTCCTAGAAGGGTCTACCTCGATCAGCAGCTGAACCACTTCTTTCATGGAGGGATGGAGAGAAGGATTGTTGGAGGTCGCTCTAATGGCGATTTTCAGAACCTGGATCATTCTTCTTCTCCCTAAAACCCTAATAACCTCTTGTCCAAAACCTGCATTGCTCCCTCTTTGGTTTCCACCTTATTCGAAATCCAGCCTACTATATTCTTATTCTCCCCGAAACTGCAGGAGCTCGTCGGTGGGTCGGAGTAATCTACGTCTTCGAGCTTGGGGAAGATGTACGGAGGGAAGAGGGTCTTTTCCAGACTATCTTCTTCTTCGTTTGATATATCGGACTTGTCTGAATTGAATATATCACTTTTGACTGGGCTAGCTTCTTCAAGCTTACAGCTTAGATTCATGGCGTTGGAGTCTTCTTCATCCTCCTTCGAAACTGATCTTTCCATTTCATTTAATGGTGGTTCTTTGAATTCCAAGATTCCCTTGTCTTTCTCTTTGAGCAGAAGCTTTACCGAGAAGAGAAGGACCTGGAGAGAGAGAGAGAGAGAGAGAGAGAGAGAGAGAGAGAGAGAGAGAGAGAGTAAGAGAGAGGTAGTTTGGGAATTTTAAAGAGACATCTGTCAAATGTAATTGAAAAATTGACGAAAGGTTTGAATTGCAAAAGTTTTATACGATAGGGTTTGATTGGGTACAAAAAAAATGTTAGGTACTAAATGACCACTGACCTCATACGTTGGGGTCGAAATTGAACTTTTTCCAAAAATTAAAATTACAAAACCTGTTACAATTGAGGACCTACAACATGAAATAAACAATTTAAAATCTGAAATTGTTCAAATTAAAGATCATTATTATCAAGTTCAAATGAATGTCGAAGATCGATTAATTCGTCTTGAAACTCAAAATGAATTAAGGGAAATTGGAGAATTTTCCTCTTCCTTTTCAAAATTTTCTTTAGCAAAAGATGATATTTCACCTTTGGAAGATTGCTTGCCTTATGAAGCTTTAAATCTTCTTAATAAAATAACCTATCAAAAATGGTATGTAGAAATAACTCTTATTATCAAAGATTATCGAATACCAAAAATTATCGCTCTAATTGATAGTGGAGCTGATATAAATTGTATCCAAGAAGGATTAATTCCAACAAAGTTTTTCGAAAAAACTGTTCAAACTCTAACTGCTGCTGGGGCTAGCAGACTTAAAATTAATTATAAATTATCAAAAGTCTTTGTCACTAATAATGAGACACAAATAGAAACAACTTTTCTATTAGTTAAAAACCTTTAACAACAGGCAATTTTAGGAACACCTTTCCTTAATCAAATTATGCCTATTCTCAAAATTGATACTTCAGGTATTTATGGTACAATAAATACTCAAGAAGTTGTTTATTTATTTGTCACCGACCTTGAAACAAAAATTATAAATGAATTAAAACATTTATATCAAAATAAAGAAAAACAATTAAATTTTCTCAATGATGAACTTAATTGTTTAAAAATTGATCAACAATTACAAAATCCTAAAATCATTATCAAAATAAAAGATATTGAAAATCAAATATTACAGGAAATCTGTAATACTTCTCCTAATGTGTAGCGACCCTTAAACTATTCCTAATTTGTCCGTAATTATTATTATTATTATTATTATTTTTTATAACTTAAAACTTTAAACCTAACGTTTGAGTAGAAATAAAACTTTTAAAAGTTCGGAATCGAAATCGGAATTGTAATCGGTGAAGTCTATGTTTACAAACCATTTAAACAAAAACTTAAAACAAATATAAAACAATTAAAAACCATTAAAAACAAAGAAGAAGCATTGGCCAATAGAGGGAGGGACAAAAGGGACAATTGTCCCTGAAAAACTAGAGGCGATCGATCGCCCATTTCAGGCGATCAATCGCCATAGGCAAAAAATAGGAGGGGTGAACATTCGCCCCTCAAAGCAGCGAACGATCGCCTTGCGATCATTCGCCAGGCGATCGATCACCCCCCCTTGAGCGATCGATCGCCACACTCCCTGGATTTTTCCAGAGAGTGGCGATCCTCCTTGGTGACTGATCGCCTCTCTTGGCGATTAGTCGCCAAGTTCTCTGCCTCCCCTCTTTATTTTTCTTCTTTCTTTCCTCTTCAGTTGCACACACTTCTCACCACATATTCCCCTTAACTTCAACATAAATCACTCCATAAACGTGTAACATACAATAGCTCAAACCTCACCCCTTTTCACATTTTGTCGTTCACCCAATAAACGACCCAAAATACATTTAAAACATAACCCAATTTCATAAAAACGAACTGCGTGGTTCGATTTAAAAACTAAACATTTCCTCCTGCTAAAACCACCAAGCAGTTCATAAAAATATAGATAAAAATCTTAACAAAACGTTTTGTAAATTCAATTTACCAAAGTGTTTAAAAACATCAAAATGTAACCTATCAACTAATCAGATCCAAGCATCCTAATATGTTCAACTATACAATTTTCCTACGATCTAACTACCGTGTCCCAAAATACCTTTACATCATTCCCCACGGGTCAAAATATGCGTCGACTGCCTAGCACTCTACCACGGGCATTCTCCATCAATCTGTACCATCATCTGGTAGAGGGAACTCTTCCTCACCTGGATCTATATCACATACACCATAAAGACACCTATGAGATAAAAATCTCAGCAAGCTCTACGTAAATGTTAATGCATGATCATGTATGCTCAATGCTATGAAAACCATCCATGTCAATTCATATATCAGTACGTGTCAGTCTATGGTTATCGGAAACGCTTGACAGATAGATAGGGCACGTCCAGCGGTTAGAGAGCCCACACCATCTGAAGGGAGGAAAACCCGCTCACCACGGAACGCCAAGTTTGAACTTCATCCCCGATAACCCCATGTCATGGTTGTTTACTGTGATACTTTACTTGCTTTACAATGCATGTTCTTTTCATAAATCAATGCGTAAATTCATTTTCATGACGTTTTTAAAACATGATGCATGAACAGTTCAATATAAACACATATAAAGAGCATACCATTAAAACTTTACGAATACCATCAAAACAATAAACCTATAAAACAACCGATCCTAAACTACCCAACCAAGACAATTAGACGAAACAATGACCAACTTAAACAACAAAGCACCAAAATATCCTCAACAACAAACTCCGGCTTATGGTGTAGGCCAATCGGCCACAGTAAGTCACGAGAACTTATCTCGTGCGCGTTGAACTTCTAGCTCCGTCCACGAGCGTTGTTTACCTAAGGCAATTTCACAATATTGTCGTTAAAACGAGTTTAAATTATTAAACGTCCAAATTTAACGAAACTTTAACTAAGGAAATTCCTTAAAGCCCTAATTTGATTCATTGAAGCATTTAATCGAGGATTTCACGCTCGATACCCCAAAACTTACATTAACGATTTTTTCCGAAAACCCTTAAAATTCTCTAACTTTAACGTTTCTCATAACTCGACTTAACTTCGTCCAATAACGTTTAATACGTCCATTATATCCACCAACACGATAAACCTATCAATCGCGAACCCTAAATCACGATTTTAACGAAACCCTAAATGAACCCTAATCGTTTAAACTCCGTAAAAACCAAACAATAAGCTTCCAAAACTATAGAATCATAACTAGAGCGTTGATTGGAGGAGAAAACACGAAGAACAGACGTCAATCGGAGGAAGAACCGGCGTCGGAAATGGAGGTCGTCGATGGAGAAAAGAGAAGTCGCAGGGAGTGAAGGAAAAGGAGAGAAACCGTGGAAGTGAAAGAGAAGGAGAATTTTTTTTTAATTATAATTTGACTTGGCAAATTACCTTTTTGCCCTTCCTTTGATTTTCTATTTGTTTTGTTCTTTGTTTCGTTAATTAACCGACGATTCGGTTTCTCCAAATTTCCTTATTTCACCAATTGTTCCAACTTATTACTAGGGTTCTATTAAAACTGTCTGTTCCCAATTCGGACTTCGTTTACTATTTTTACCAAAGTATCCTTTATATTATGATAAACGTAATTCTCGTAAAATTTGCGTTAAACTCTTAAAATTTCTGAAATTTTCTTAAAATCCTTATTAATCATTTGGATCGTAATAACGCTTTCTTTTCGTAAAATGGACTTAATTTGACATAATTACAAAAATGTCATTTACATTAAAATATTAATATTCCGTACAGCCGGGTATTACAATCTATCCACCTTATTTAAAATTTTGTCCTCAAAATTTGATCATACAAACAACTCAAGATACTTAGACATCATATCTTGCTGTCGCTCCCAAGTTGCTTCTTCAACCTCGTGGTTACGCCATAGGACTTTAACTAGCGGGATTTCTTTGTTGCGCAATACTTTGATCGAAGACTCCAAAATACGTACAGGCCTCTCCACATAAGTCAAAGTAGGCTGTACCTCGATGTCTCTCGCCTCCACAATATGCGATGGATCGCGCAAATACTTCCGAAGCATAGATACGTGGAATATGTCGTGGATACCCTCCATTGAAGCGGGAGCTGTAATTTGTACGCCATCTTCCCGATCTTCTTCAAGATAGGAAAGGACCCCACGTAACGAGGGTTTAACTTGCCCTTCCTTCCGAATCGCATCACACCTTTAAACGGAGAAACCTTCAGATAAATCTCATCGCCCTCTTAGAATTCTAGTTCCCTCCGTCTCGTGTCAGCATAGCTCTTCTGTCGACTCTGAGCTATCTCGATGCGTCGTCTGATAACGGCAATCTTCTCTGCCGTTTGTTGTAGAATCTAGGGACCAACAATACTGGCTTCACCAACCTCGTCCCAATATAATGGAGATCTACACTTTCGACCATACAAAGCTTCATACGGAGCCATACCAATGGTAGCTTGGAAGCTGTTGTTGTAAGAGAACTCGATCAGTGGCAAATACCTGCTCTACGATCCCTGAAATTCCAGCACACAAGCTCTAAGCATATCCTCTAGAATCTGATTTGTCCTCTCTGTCTGACCATCAGTCTGAGGATGAAATGCCGTGCTGAAATTAAGCTGAGTCCCCATAGCTCTGTGCAGACTCTTCCAGAACTTCGATGTAAACCTCGGATCTTGATCTGAGACAATGGAAACTGGTACTCCACGCAATCTAACAATCTCCTGTACATAAAGCTCGGCGAGCTGGTCCATCGAAGACGTCATCTTCACAGATAAGAAGTGGGCCGACTTTGTCAATCGGTCCACGATCACCCAGATGTCATCATGGCTCTTTGTCGTCCTCGGGAGCCCCACAATAAAATCCATGGAGATCTGCTCCCATTTCCACTCCGGAATCAGCAGTGGATGTAATGTTCCGGCCGGCCTCTGGTGTTCTGTCTTAACCTGTTGACAAACTAAACAGGTCTCAACGTACTTGGCGACCTCCCTCTTCATGTTCGGCCACCAGAAGTGTTGCTTTAAATCTCTGTACATTTTAGTGCTTCCTGGATGCACAGAGTATGCTGAAGAATGTGTCTCGGCCAATATCTCATTCTTCAGTTCCTCATCGTTAGGCACGTACCACCTATGCCTGAACTTCATAATACTGTCATCTGACAAGTTGAATTTAGACACGTCTCCTGATGTCATGCTCAATCGAAGCTCCTCACACTCCATATCTTTCTGTTGAGCTTCACGTATCTTATCCAGAATAGTCGGCTGAGAGAAATGTTAGTAAGCATACTGGACAACTCTGCCACAATCTCCACATCAAACCTCTCAATCTCAGACTGTAATGTAACTGACAACGCTGCAAGTGAAGGCTAACTCGAAGTAGGCATTCGGCTCAAAGCATCAGCGACCTTGTTCGCCTTTCCTAGGTGGTACTTGATATCGAAATCATAGTCTTTTACGAACTCCAGCCTCCTTCTTTGTCGCATATTAAGCTCCTTCTGTGTAAATAAATACTTCAAGCTTTTGTGGTCAGAAAATATCTCGCACTGCTGCTCATATAAATAATGTCTCCAAATCTTCAGTGCGAAGACCACGGCCGCTAACTCCAGATCATGTGTAGGATAATTCTGTTTGTACGGTTTCAATTGCCGAGAAGCATAGGCAATAACCTTTCCTTCCTGCATCAATACACAGCCAAGTCCAACTCCAGACGCATCACAATAAATACTGAATTTGTCACCTTCAACAGGTAGAGTTAGTACTGGAGCGGTAGTCAATCTCTGCTTTAACTCCATAAAATTGTTGTCACAAGCAATCGACGATATAAACTTTTTGTTCTTACGAGTCAAGCGTGAAAGAGGAACTGCAATATTTGAGAATCCCTCTATAAACTTCCGATAATAGCCAGCCAACCAGAGAAATCCACGTACCTCTCGCACGTTCTTAGGCTGTGGCCAATCTCTGACTACCTGGATTTTGCTCGGATCCACAGAAACTCCTTCCTGTGATTTGATATGGACAAGAAAACTGACTATATCCAGCCAAAACTCGCATTTAGAGAACTTCGGTTAAAGCTGGTGTCGTTGTAAAATTCCAAGAACAATCCTCAATTGCTCTTCATGCTCTTCTTTCGTCTTAGAATATATCAGAATATCGTCGATGAAAACCACAACGAATTTGTCTAGGTACTCCTTGAATACGCGGTTCATCAAGTCAATAAACGCTGCAGGGGTATTAGTAAGTCCAAAAGACATAACTAGGAACTCATAATGCCCGTACCTCTTTCGGAACGCCGTTTTTTGAATATCTTCCTTTCGGACCTTCAACTGATAGTAACCCGAGCGTAGGTCAATCTTGGAAAACACTAAGGCACCCTGTAGTTGATCAAAAAAATCGTCTATCCGAGGTAGTGGATACTTATTATTCACTGCGAGCTTATTCAGTTCCCTGTAATCCACGCACATCCTGAGAGTCCCGTCTTTCTTCTTGACTAATAGAACGGGCGCACACCAGGGTGAAAAGCTGGGTCGGATGAAACCCTTATCTAACAACTCCTCAAGCTGAATCTTCAGCTCTCTCAATTCAGCGGGCGCCAATCTGTATGGATTCTTAGACACTGGCGCGGAGCTAGGATATACATCAATAATAAATTCGATCTCCCTGTCCGGCGGTAATCTGGGAAGATCGTCAAGGAATATCTCAGAGAATTCTCTGACTATAGGAATGTCACTCAGCTTTACTCCACTGAGCAACTGTGTATCAACTACTGTGGCCAAATAAATAGAGCACTCACCTTTAAACTGCTCGTTGACCTTCATAGAATAGGAAATAGGCGATCCACTCCATCTGTTCATCACCTGATAAGAAAACTCGGCTTTACGCGGGGGTCAAAATGTCACAATCCCGGATCGACAATCGATGGTGGCGTGGTGCTATGATAGCAAGTCCATCCCTAAGATCAGATCGTAGATCTCTATGCCCATAACAATCAGGCGAGCATAGAGGGTACTGTTCCCAACCGAGACAATATTACCCTGGACAACCTGACCTGACTGCATACGCTCTCCTGAAGGTAGCATCACACTGTACTCGCATTCTGCTAACTCAGGCACAAGCTTCAATCTAGACACGCAGGCAGTGGAAACAATAGAATGCGTAGCCCCCGTGTCTATCAAAGAAAACACTGCCATCCCCATAATTAAAATAGTACTTGCTATCACAGAAGGCTGAGCCTCGTCGTCGACGTCACCAGGCTCGATAAATGCAAAGATCCTCGGCATAACTCTTCTTTGATCAGTAGCCGCCCTCGGACAGTTCTGAGCAAAATGGCCGACCTCTCCACATCTATAACAACTGTTCGTGCCCAATCGACAAGCGCCATAATGTTCCTTCTGGCACTTTGGACAAACAGGTTTCTGTGCAGCCCCTTGGACTTGCTTGCCTTTCCCCCGATCATTACCTCCCTCTAAGGGCCTTTTAACACCCCGTTGTTGTTGTTGCTATGGCTGTGCTCTCGGTTGTCAGCCTTTATTCTGAGGTCGTGGTTGTATCTCCCGAAAGAACCCTCTAGCTGGCTCCCTCGGCTTAACTGAACTCTGATCTACAACCTCGATCTCAAGTGCCCTGGCCACAATATCATCGTAGGACACATTCCGTACTCCTGATATAGTGAGGCTTTTCCGAATTTCCTGACCATGCCCCTGTACAAATCTACGTACCTTGTCCTCATTGACACTGACCTGACGTGGCGCGAATCGTGACAGTGCCTCAAACCTCTTCACAAACTCGGCAATCGAACCAACTTGCCGCAACTGCATAAACTCCACCATCTTTACCTCTCATACTGTATGGCTGAAGTATTTGTCATAAAACATCGATTTGAAACGCTCTCAACTCATAATTGTCACATCGGTGGTTGCTTTGATAGAATCCCACCAGAATCGGGCATCCAGCGCTAGGTGGTAGCTAACCAATGCAACCTTCTCTCCGTCCTCAATGCTTGCATAGGCCAGCATGTCCTCCATGGTTCGAATCCACTCCTCAACTGAAGAGGGATCCGTAGATTGTCCGTTGAACACAGGAGGTTGGAGCCTCTGGAATCTCTCCATCCCTCGATTACCAGAAGTCGCGGTCTCCCGAGCTCTAGCACCCCCACGATCTATTAAGGTGCCTAGCTGTTGGGACTGTCTCTCCATCTGTTGAGCCTGTCCCTCCATGTGTTGGGACTGTTGGGCAATAAAATCTTTAAGGTGGTCAATTGTATTGTCTCTATCATCTCGGTCGTTTCCTCGACGCACCATATTTCTATAACTCCTATAAGGTTAAAAGCAAATAACTCTAAGAAATTGAAATCTGAGAAAACATATAAACATACTTACAGTTGAAGAAGGATGTCCGCATAGTGGCTGTGCAGTCGAGCAGTCTACAGAATCGTTTTTAAAACCCGGGGGCTCTGATACCATAAACTGTAGCGACCCTTAAACTATTCCTAATTTTTCCGTAATTATTTTTTTTTTATAACTTAAAACTTTAAACCTAACGTTTGAGCGGAAATAAAACTTTTAAAAGTTCGGAATCGAAATCGGAATTGAAATCGGTGAAGTCTATGTTTATAAACTATTTAAACAAAAACTTAAAACAAATATAAAACAATTAAAAACCATTAAAAACAAAGAAGAAGCATCGGCCAATGAAGGGAGGGACAAAAGGGACAATTGTCCCTGAAAAACTAGAGGCGATCGATCGCCCATTTCAGGCGATCGATCGCCATAGGCAAAAATAGGAGGGGCGAACGTTCGCCCCCCCCTTTTGGGCGATCGATCGCCACACTCCCTGGATTTTTCCAGGGAGAGGCGATCCTCCTTGGTGACTGATCGCCTCTCTTGGCGATTGGTCGCCAAGTTCTCTGCCTCCCCTCTTTATTTTTCTTCTTTCTTTCCTCTTTACCTGCACACACTTCTCACCACATATTCCCCTTAACTTCAACATAAATCACTCCATAAACGTGTAACATACAATAGCTCAAACCTCACCCCTTTTCACATTTTGTCGCTCACCCAATAAACGACCCAAAACACATTTAAAACATAACCCAATTTCATAAAAACGAACTGCGTGGTTTGGTTTAAAAACTAAAAATTTCCTCCTGCTAAAACCACCAAGCAGTTCATAAAAATCTAGATAAAAATCTTAACAAAACGTTTTATAAATTCAATTTACCAAAGCGTTTAAAAACATCAAAACGTAACCTATCAACTAATCAGATCCAAGCATCCTAATATGTTCAACTATACAATTTTCCTACGATCTAACTACTGTGTCCTAAAATACCTTTACATCATTCCCCACGGGTCAAAATACGCCTCGACTGCCCAGCATGCTACCACGGGCATTCTCCATCAATCTGTACGATCATCTGGTAGAGGGAACTCCTCCTCACCTGGATCTATATCACCTACACCATAAAGACACCTATGAGATAAAAATCTCAGCAAGCTCTACGTAAATGCTAATGCATGATCATGTATGCTCAGTGCTATGAAAACCGTCTATGTCAATTCATATATTAGTACGTGTCAGTCTATGGTTATTGGAAACGCTTGGCAGATAGATAGGGCACGTCCAGTGGTTAGACAGCCCACACCATCTGAAGGGAGGAAAACCAGCTCACCACGGAACGCCAAGTCTGAACCTCATCCCCGATAACCCCATGTCATGGTTGTTTACTGTGATACTTTACTTGCCTTTACAATGCATGTTCTTTTCATAAATCAATGTGTAAATTCATTTTCATGACATTTTTAAATCATGATGTATGAACAGCTCAATATAAACATACATAAAGAGCATACCATTAAAACTCCACGAATACCATCAAAACAATAAACCTATAAAACAATCGATCCTAAACTACCCAACCAAGACAATTAGACGAAACAATGACCAACTTAAACAACAAAGCACCAAAATATCCTCAACAACAAACTCCGGCTTATGGTGTAGGCCAATCGGCCACAGTAAGTCACGAGAACCTACCTCGTGCGCGTTGAACTTCTAGCTCCATCCACGAGCGTCGTTTACCTAAGGCAATTTCACAATATTGTCGTTAAAACGAGTTTAAACTATTAAACATCCAAATTTAACGAAACTTTAACTAAGGAAATTCCTTAAAGCCCTAATTTGATTCATTGAAGCATTTTATCGAACATTTCACGCTCGATATCTCAAAACTTCCATTAACGAGTTTTTCCGAAAACCCATAAAATTCTCTAACTTTAACGTTTCTCATAACTCGACTTAACTTCGTCCAATAACGTTCAATACGTCCATTATATCCACCAACACGATAAACCTATCAATCGCGAACCCTAAATCACGATTTTAACGAAGCCCTAAACGAACCCTAATCATTTAAACTCCATAAAAACCGAACAATAAGCTTCCAAAACTATAGAATCATACCTAGAGCGTTGATTGGAGGAGAAAACACGAAGAACGGACGTCAATCGGAGGAAGAACCGGCGTCGAAAATGGAGGTCGTCGATGGAGAAAAGAGAAACGGCAGGGAGAGAAGGAAAAGGAGAGAAACCGTGGAAGTGAAAGAGAAGGATAATTTGTTTTTAATTATAATTTGACTTGGCAAATTATCTTTTTGCCATTCCTTTGATTTTCTATTTGTTTCGTCCTTTGTTTCGTTAATTAACCGACGATTCGGTTTCTCCAAATTTCCTTATTTCACCAATTGTTCCAACTTATTACTAGGGTTCTATTAAAACTGTCTGTTCCCAATTCGGACTTTGTTTACTATTTTTACCAAAGTATCCTTTATATTACGATAAACGTAATTCTCGTAAAATTTGCGTTAAGCTTCTAAAATTTCTGAAATTTTCTTAAAATCCTTGTTAATCATTTGGATCGTAATAACGCTTTCTTTTCGTAAAATGAACTTGATTTGACATAATTATAAAAATACCATTTACATTAAAATATTAATATTCCGTACAGCCGGGTATTACATAATGCTTTCTGGGATAGAAAGAAACATATAGTTTCTTTACCATATATTCCCAATTTTGAGGAGAAACAAATACCTACAAAAGCTCGTCATAGTCAAATGAAAGATGCATATCGCATCTTATGCCAAAAAGAAATAGAATCTCTTTTAGAAAAAAAAAACTTATTAGATGGAGTTACTCTCCTTGGAGTTGTACTGTTTTCTATGTTAATAACAAAGCGAACAAGAACGTGGAGTACCTCGTCTTGTTATCAATTACAAACCTTTAAACAATGTTTTCAAATTGATAAGATATCTAATACCTAACAAAAAAGATCTAATAGATAGACTTCAAAATGCCCATATCTTTTCAAAATTTGATCTCAAATCAGGATATTGGCAAATTCAAATATCTGAAAAGGATAAATACAAAACTGCATTCGTGGTTCCATTTGGACACTATGAATGGAATGTTATGCCATTCAGATTGAAAAATGCTCCATCCGAATTTCAAAATATTATGAATGATATTTTTTCAAATTATTCGGACTTTTGTATCGTCTATATAGATGATATTTTAGTCTTTTCACAAAGTATAGATTAGCACATAAAACATCTTCGAATTTTAAAAGATGTCATAAAAAAAATGGACTTGTAGTTTCTGCCACTAAACTACAATTATTCAAAATGACCATAAGATTTTTAGGTTATACTATTCAAAAAGGAACTATCATTCCTATCAATAGAAGTATTGAGTTTGCCTCTAAATTCCCAGATGAAATTAAAAACAAAACTCAATTACAAAGATTTTTAGGATCTCTTAATTATCTAGGAGATTTTTATCAAAATTTAGCCAAAGATACAGATTTATTGCACAAAAGACTTAGGAAGAATCCTTGTCCTTGGACAGATGCACATACCAAAGCTGTTCAACGTATTAAACAACAGGTTAATTATCTTCCTTGTCTATGTTTATCAAATGTCGATTGGAATAAAATTGTTGAAACAGATACCTCTGATCTTGGTTATGGAGGTATACTTAAACAATTCAATCCAAACACTAACAAAGAAGAACTTATTCGATTTACTTCAGGTACTTGGAAACCTGTTCAGCAAAAATATTTTACTGTTAAAAAAGAAATTTTATCAGTTGTCAAATGTATTTCAAAATTTCAGGATGACTTGCTAAATCAACAATTTATTTTATGAATAGATTATTCATCTATTAAACATATTTTGTCAAAAGATGTTAAAAATATTGTTTCAAAACAAATATTTGCTCGATGGCAATCTGAGCTTTCTGCTTTTGATTTTACTGTCGAATATATCAAAGGCACAAATAATTCACTGCCAGATTTTCTCACTTGATAATTTTTGCAGGCTGTCCGCCCCTAGTCGGGGAAGAAGTCGTGGCCGTGGCTGAATCAAAAATGATTACTATCAAAATTTTTCCACAGTAGGGGAATCATCCAAAAGTGCTTCAATCAAATATCTAGATGCTGATAAGCCTAAGACAGCAAAAGAGGCATTAGAACAAGGATCTCAATTTACCAAAAAGTCGTTGGTGGAATCAGTGATTACACTTTTCCCAAAAGACTTACTTTTAAATCAAAAGGATGCTTGGTTCTTTCAAAGCCGGTATATGGGTACACAACATTACTTAGTTCTTGACGGAAAGCTTCGTTTTTATTATGAGGCTATTCTTACAGAAACTCAGTCAGTTCAAATAGTACACCATTATGTTGATCAAACAAATTTCAAAACTCCTATAACACATTCCAAATGTTATATTGTCCAAATTCTTCATCCTCAGGATTGGGGTTTGTCGGTTTATTTCAGTCGGACTACATCAAATAAAAAACAAAAATACAACTACTGGGACTATGTTCATGCATGGACCTTTGTAGTTTTCTATCAAAATCCGCCAAGGAATCACTCTTGGTTTTTCACAATGAATCCGGAAATTTTAAATTTTGAGGACAAATTTCCATCTTGGTGCTACCATTAGTGGCAATCTCATGCTCCCAAATTTAGTATTTTCCCCAACAAAATTCAAGAAGCCTATCAAAGATGGGAGAAATATCACCCTATTATTTCGTCCCAAAAACAAAAATTCTTGGTCTTAACCTTTTATGGTTTTGTACTGAATTTCAAATCAACTGGATTTGGCAATGGAATCTAGAAATTAATACAAATCATATTGGCCTTCCAGAAATTCAAAGAAATTTCTTTGTCAAATGGTGGTCTAGATTTGACATTGAAAGTTGTTTTTCAAAAATAGCTCAGACCAACAATCAAAATAAAATCCTGTCTACTTCTCTTCAAAATATGTTACAAAATTTACATCAAAAGTTTCCTTAGATGAGTTCTCAAGAAAGGAAATTCAAATTATTTGATATGATCAAAGATCAGTTTCTCTCCTTAGACGAAATTGATGAAGATGATGATAATCAAAATGATGTTACTTCTATGAGCACCGATTCAAATTCATTCTCTGTTTTACCCGGAGTATCACAAAATCCAGATGATGACATTATTTCTCATGAAGATTTATGGGATTCTTTCATGGAATCTTTTATTGATCTTTCACAGATAAAAACAAAAAGAAAAGGATCACCATCGTCTCTTTTTTGTAATCCTCTCACATATCTCGACCTGTATTTACTCGGTAGTAAAGGGTCTTCGCCATGAGTCTCTTGGCCTCTTCTCCATCTTGGATCCCGAAATATGTTGATATTTGGTGACCAAAATGTTAAGCCCGCCAATTCTACTGTAACGACCCATTTTTCCAACAAGATATTGTCCGCTTTGGGGATTGGGCCGTATTCCAATATCCTCCCCTCACGGCTTTGTTTGGCGAGGAGTTCCCAGTCGGTCACCCAACCTGGTACTACTCTCGCCGAAGCACTTTTAACTTCAGAATTCTTATGGGATCCGTTGCCAATTGTGCTCTAAAACACGTCTTATTATCTCTTTTTTTTTTCTGGAAAACCATGTAAATGTTTTCCAGCACCGGATTTGAAGTTATGAAAGTTAAAAATGTGCATGTAATGTATGGTTAAGTGTGGATGAGGACTGACATCCTGTCATGTACTTCTGTTATGTCCTGTTGTGGCATGTACTCCTGTTGCGCCAGCTCTTCTTCCCACTTATACCTTCATGTCCAGTGAAACGTAATGTAATGTAATGTTCATATATTTGAAAAATATTCATGTACAGCATATGCATCACTGTATTTCATGTTCTTACTGAGCTCTAGGCTCATAGTTAAACTCCCTGTTGTAGGTATAGATCCTCCATATGAGGACCTTGTGCCTCAAGCTGATGAGTTGATGTAGTCGGCGGTTCGAGCTCATGGGGATTGGTTGCTGCAGTTAGACAAATGTTATTCATGTGAGGCTGTATTTTCTGTAGTTATGTCAAGTTCTGTACAACTTCTGAAATTTTAAAACGATGTATAAACTTTCTGTTGATGTTTTAAAAACCTCTGTTTAACAGTGGATTGTATATTTGAAACATTCTGGAACTGTCTGAAATCTCTTCCTTTCAGGTTGTGCATGGATTGTCTCGAGTTTTAGAGCTTTCCATGCAGTCTGTTTTCTTGAATCTCTGTCATGTTGTCAAGTGTGTTTTTAAAACTGTGTTTTGAATTGGGTTTTAGAAGTTCAAAGTTTTCTGTATCAAAAGAAGTAAGTCGTTGTAACGCCCCGAGTTTTCTGAACCCGGTTCGCTACTCAATGCCCGTACATGACTAAAATTTCTACCATATTTTTTTTTAAAACTTGCAGCGGAAATCATTTGAAATGTTAAGGAATAATTGGTCAAAAGAAATAGAAGTTTGAATCATGAAAACACTTTAAAAGTTGCAGAAGTCAAACGCATCCGCCGTTGAGTAAAGTCAACGGAAGAAGCAGAAAACAACCAAAATAGAAGACTCCTGCCGATGACGTCAGTCGAATGAAAAACAAAGGACATCTCTCGGTAGACTGTATCTACCGGTGACTAAACGACAAAATGCACTCCACATCTTCCGATGACGTCAGCACGCATCTGCCGATGAGTTTACTGAGACATCATCCGATGGACTTAAACCTACATCTTCCGATGACGTCAGCTCGCATCTGCCGATGAGTTTACTGAGACATCATCCGATAGACTTAAACCTACATCTTCCGATGACGCCAGCACGCATGTGCCGATCACTAAACGTCAAACGTAGTACCCACTCATACCGGTAGGGCAAATCCTACATCTTCCGATAGAACAAACCTCATGTACCGGTGACTTTACTGAGACATCATCCGATGACTATTCTTAAGGCATCTTCCGATAGAATTAACCTACATTATCCGATGACTTTTCTTAAGGCATCTTCCGATAGAATTAACCTACATCATCCGATGACTTTTCTTAAGGCATCTTCCGATAGATAACAACACAACTTCCTCCGATAGAAAACAATAAACTTCTACATACATCCACCGATAGCTTTTACCAAAACATCATCCGATAGATAAATTACTCGACTCCTACCGATGGACAAAACAACATGGCAGTAGACTTTACTATTAATCGAGAAAGTCCCGACTATCAGAAGGACTTAAGCATTTTACCAAAAACCATTCAGAGGCAGTTTAAATCATTGTATTGCTCAAATTCAGTAAAAACAACATTATAAAATCCAACAGAACACTATTGTCAGAAAATCTCCAAAACTAATTCAAAAGAGTGCTACCACTACTGTCATGAAAACTCAATGTACTCAGATTGAATCATTATCAACTAGACCTTCACAACCGCTGACACCAGTTAACCCGCCGCATCAGTTTACCAGACCGGAGCATGAATGTACCCCTCTAACCACATCTACTCATCTGTGCACCCGGGAAATTCACATGCAGTAATCTCTTCACCTACATCACAAAACTCATCTATTAGCCTAATGCTAAGCAAGTAAAGCAAGAAATGAAATGTGTACTGGAATGTAAATCCTAAATATGCAGTTTCTACTTTCATTCCTCAGTTATGTTGCATTCGTTCACTGGTCTGATGATCCCTGATACAATGGGAGGTGGATCGGTTTTCCCAGGGTATGAATCCGTATATTCAATTAAGGGGCAGATTAATTCCCTTGACAGCTGATTTGATCCCTGATACAATGGGAGGTGGATCAATTTTCTCAGGGTATGAATCCGTATGTTCGATTAAGGGGCGGATTAATTCCCTTAAAAGTATACTGTTACAATCTGTTCACATCTCACCATGCTACTTCATGTAAATTCATTTTCGTTTTCTTTCAAAATATGATGCATGGCAACTGAAAAGAAACATTCATTCATGCACACACAAATCCTACTGTTTTGTGATGTAGGCCCAAAGGCACATGCAAACTCTACTTACCTGGTCTCCTGGAAAAACTTGGTTGCAAGCTACTTCGGGTATTACTCAAACCTAAAACCATAGACAGAGCATACATTAAATTTCCTCTAATCTTCATTCTAAACTACTAGAAATCTAAGGGAAACTGTTTTGGGAACTCTAGTCATTGTGCAATCCCGATTTCAACTTAAACCGAAACCACCACTCACTTACCGCTTTCTCAAAACCTCATTTATCATCCCTCCTACCAACGATAGGTACAATGTAACAAGAAATAGAAGCAAAACTCACCAAGTTTGGAGGAAATCGCTGGAGGAAGTCGAAGGGGGTCTCCTATTGCGCTCTGCTAAGCTGAGGAGCTGAGAATGGAGAGGAAATGAAATAAACAGTGGCGGCTACTTCATTAATAGTTTCCTTAAATACGTTATCCACCTTTGAATTTCTAATTACCCTTATGCCCTTGCCTAGTCATCCACTAACCCTACATTTAATATTGCCATATAAATTGTGCCATTAGTTTAAAAGGAATAGAGAAACGGTTTGATAGAACCGGGTATTACAGTCGTCAAACAGAGAGGTAGCCGATCGTTCACCTGGGGTAACCGATTGATCGGCGTTGTATATGTTCAAGTCCTTCAAGTCTTCAAGTTTTCTCTGTAAAACAGTCGTCCACGCCCTCTATAAAACAGTTGTTCATTTTGTTCTGTGAACAGTCGTCCACGTCTTCCTGTTAAACAGTCATCCATTTTTGTCTTTTAAAATTAGTCGTCCAAAGTTATCGTCTAAAGTTGTGGACGATAACGTCGTCCATTCTGCCTTTCAGTTTCTGTCTTTCGAGTTTTCAAGTATTTGGCTAAGTGTTAGTCGTCCAAAGTTATTGTCCAAAGCTGTGGACGATAACGTCGTCCATTCTGTCTTTTAGTTTCTGTCTTTCGACTTTTCAAGTATTTGGCTAAGTGTGAGTCGTCCAAAGTTATCGTCCAAAGATGTGGACGATAACGTCGTCCATTTTGCCTTCGGACTCAATTGTCCATTCTGCCTTTAAATTTTATCATCCATTCTGCCTGTGATTTAAACGTCCACGGTCACTGCCTTCGATTTAAACGTCCACGGTCACTGCCTTCGATTTAAATGTCCACGGTCATTGTCTTTGATTTTAAACATCCACGTCTTCTGTTTGTCCACAGTAAGCCTTCCACGGCATACTTTCCAGTTTCAGTCGTCCATTTCTGTTTCATGATTTTCTGTTTTCACGTTTTCAGATTTAAGAGTTTTAATAAGTCGAAGTTAAGTATTAGTGAAAATTCCGGGAACTGTTTTCGTTCCTCCCTTCCTTCTGTCTTCCTGTTCTCTTCTGCCAATTATTCCTGTAACCTAATTTTAACTTATCTTCTAGACTTTAGCTCCAGAGAAGGTTTTTTCTGTGTAATGTTTTAAAAGTTCAAAAAAAAATGTCACATTTTTAAATGTCCGGAATGATGGCTCCTCGGCCCCGATCGGGTTGAGGGTCGTCACATTATAATTGTTAAAATTATAAATATTATTTATCATTATAATGTCAAAAATATAATAATGAATCGTTTAGTTAACAAAATTATTTTATTATATATAAAATGACGTTTATATAAAAAAAATTATTTGAGATGATCTAATAAAAAATAATGACATAAATATTATTACAAATATTTAATAGTTGATTAATTGTAATTATACACTTGACAGACAAACTAGCCCACCAATATCAACCAATCCTAAACAACAACTTTGGCTCACTAGTTCACGAAATTGTAATTAGTTATTAAATTCATTTACTGGTAAATTTTTTCAGATTGTGAAAAAAACCCAAACTTTTGACGTCTGATTTTAATACAGCATTGCTAAACCAGAGTTGAGTGTTGAGAGATGGAAACCCATATCTAGCTTCGACAAACCACAATAATTTACTGAATCCATCTGCAGTCGACTGTGCATCTCCATTACTTCTCTCTTTCCGAGAAGAGCCCCCATGCTCATCCCCTCTTTCTGAGTGACGAAGCCGAGTTTGAAGATGACTGTTCTAATTGTAAAAAAATTTACAAATTTTTTTTTTACCTAATCAAGTTAATGAGATTTTTCAGATCTAAAATAATTTTATCTAATAAAATATCATTTGATTATATTTTTTAGAACCACCTTCAAAATCAAATTTAGAGAATTTATTTTTAAAATAATTCTTAACTACTCAAACTCATCTAATTTAATCATAATTTTTAAAAATAATTTAAATCTTTTAAAATAATCTGATCTAACGAAACTTTTAATTGAAATTCAAAATATAAAAATTATTTATGTATTTCGAATCATTTGAGTGTTTATAAATAATTAACCATAATTAATTATTTATATATTTATTCTTGCAACATGAAAATTAAATAGTGATATAAGATGAAAGAGGGACCGACAAACCTATAGTCCTAAGTTCAAATAATATTTTTTAATTAAGATAATTTTTTTAAATTAAATAACACAATTATTAACTCTAGAGAATTTCACTAAATACCTAAAGTTGGACTCTTAGAACTATAGAGTATATTTGCTCAAAGTAATATTCATTGTTATAATCATTACATATGTATTAATCATTCATTAAGATTTGTAATAAAACTAAGTATAAAATCTGTAAACCTCTCATATTACATCTTTATCCTTGACTACCATTAGTTTTTAATTGAATAATTATTTCATAACATTTATAAATTTGCGCGCTAATTATTCAATTCATGAACTAACAGACAAGGGAATATTGTATTATGGATTTTATTGTATCAATGTTAACATTCTCAGTTACTCATTTAATTTATTCCCAAAATTAAATAGTTTATGTAATGTAACTCATACAAAATTTTACCGAGCAAATCAAAAAATAAATTAAAATGAAATAGGAGTCTACTAAATACAATGAATTAAAATCATACATATATGACTATCATTATAATAAAATTAATTATTCTTCATATAACGGCTATTATAAGAACAATATAATTTCATAGGTGCAATCTTATATAATCATATTATATAAAATACAATCACTTTATGTCCCTACACATATAGTCGGAATATGACTATACGTTCTCAACGAAGTGAACTATATTTATGACTTTATTAATTTGAAGATTTTATATTTAAAAAATAAGTCATGGACTAATATGATTATTTCCTTTTAAATTTAATCTCACGTATATACATATATGTAAATTTAAAATTTTACAAATAATAATATATTTTTCTTTGAATTTATAAAGCAGATTGAATAATACAAACATAAAAATTAATCATAAAAATTATTTATTAATTACAATAATAAAAATATTGACAACATTTATTTATTGGACACATACAAATAGACCATAACAAGATCTATCAAGTCGAAAAAAGTCAGAACAAGGCATTGAGTTTTTGATAGTAGATTGATAACCCAAAAAGTGTCTGTGGTTGTTTCGGAAGAAACAAAATAGAAAATAATTGAGAAGAAATGAAACAAAAAATAAGGTAGAGGCAGTAAAGGTATGACAGTTATTCGACGAGGTCTAGCCAAATACTAGATCCAGTGACGCTTAATGTCTTGGTATAGTTTTGGGACTCGAAGAAATACACCCCCACAAAGTTAAACACTTCCTAGTTTCTAAAATCCTCATAATAGAATTTAAGTGATCGGAATCTAACATATCCAATACAGTTTTAATTACCCAGAATGCAAATCTTAGAAAAAAATTCAAGAAATTGAATGTCCTTTACGATAATATGTTTGGTAAAAGATTGAAATAGGTAATCAATAAGCTACCGACCACCCTACCAAAACTTTTCAATTTGCAAGCTGTAAACCTCAAAATATGTTAGATTTCTCGAGAAGTGTGAAATGGGTACTGAGCATTTAACAATCACATGTGGCCACCAGGGGCAACCACCATTTAAATAAGCAATAATTGTTCTTTTCCTTTTGTTTTTTTTCTTAAATGCCTCCAGACTTTATTACTTTGAATCTATATCCAATCATGTGCCATCTAGAGCATTGTTATAATTGTTAAAAAATGGACCTGAGGATGAAAAACTTATTAAATAATGCGGCCTGAGGAATTTCGCCCACATGGATTAATGGATATGATTATCTTGGGGTGCTCTGCAATGGCGATGGAAGGCCATTGCAAAAGAAAGAAGAGAGAAAATCGTGCTTATAAGATGGGAAGAAAAATAAGTTCACTTTATTAGAAACGTAAATCTGCCAGTGATATTTAATAGGAAAAGAGAGATTTGCATTATTGTTGTGTCCGTACAAATCAGATTGTCTTATTGCAACAGTGAAGTGTCAACCTCATAGGTCCTTCAAATTAGATATTAAAATAAGGGTTTTTTTTTTTTAAAAAAAAAAACCCTTATTTTAAAGTTTAGGTTTTCAAAAAAAATCTTAAAAATTACTATTCATCGTCAAAAATTTTTAAGTTTTAAAAATAGACAAAATAAACAAACTGGCCAGTGGCCGCCGGAAGAGCCCGACTAGTCTAGTTGGACCCGCTGACCTCCATTTGAACCGGCCGGCCTCCTCTCTAAACCGACAAAACCCGTGACTCTTGTCACGGGTTTTGGATTATGTATAGAGGCCAACCGGTTCAGCCTCTTCTTCAACTCACACCAAAATCTCTTAAAACTCTCTCTATTAATTCATTCCTTCGGTGATATTTTTCTTCGTTCAACGGCTAGGTATGAAGTTTTTATTTTTTATTTTTTTTATCATTTACTTTACGAAATTTAAAATAATATGGACATTTTAATTACTTATTTTTTAATGATTTAATATTTTTCTCCATGTAAGCGACTAATTTTTACTCTCAGGTGATATTACTCCGCGTTCACCTTTTAGGTATGGAGTCTATTTTTTTTTTTTACGAAATTTATCTATTATACTGTACTTAAATGGATCTAATCTGTGTATGTAACGCCCCCGAACCCACCCTGGCTCGGAGCGCTACTTTGCTAACCAATCCCACGTTAAAACTGACTCCCAAACATAAAAGGAACTTACACAGCTGAATTTGAAACTAAACTCCCGAAACTCTCTTACTTCATACCTAGCTGCCTAGACACATCAATTTCCTTACCCCTAACCTTTCAGCACCCCGGCGTCCTTCCCGAAAATTTCGGCAAAAGTAACGCCTGAAAATGGCGCCTCCAAAACGCTAGGTACCTGCGCACAAACCAATTCCCAACAAGAATATTCTTCCTCAACTATCCACTCAACAATCCTACATATAAAAACCTCCAAACAACAGTAAATAGGAAACTATAAAATACTAACATTTCTAACTAGCAAAACATCACCCTGACACATAGCTATCTCATAACTGTCAACCAAAAACATTACGCATTTCCGACAATTCCACAAACAGACATTTACAATACTATTAAAATACAAAGCCCACACTCCCGAAGACCATGGTCGAGGCGCCCCGACAAATGCCCGCACCAGCACGCCCCGTGCTTCTCCGACGGCTCTCAAGTCATGGCTCACTCGCTTAGCTCACCTGTAACCGCGTCGTTACCTACACCACAGAACACGCACACACACGTAAGCTTACGCTTAGCAAGTAAGGATTAACAAATACAACTAGATAAAATGCAAGCTACACACAATGCTGAACACAGATTTGCCTGCATCAACGATGCCTTATTCTTTAATACAGCACGACAACGCAACACAACACGTCTTTCGTGAGAACCTCCCGAAGCTTGCCATATTTCAGACACTACTTCGCGACGAGGAACCACTGCACATCTCTCGTGAGAACCTCCCGAAACTTGCCATATTTCAGACACTACTTCGCGATGAGGAACCACTGCCCATCTCTCGTGAGAACCTCCCGAAGCTTGCCATATTTCAGACACTACTTCGCGACGAGGAACCACTGCACATCTTGATGTGATCCAAGCAGCGACAAAGCCCAAGCCCAAGAGCAACGATCCAATTGAGAACATTGGCGGCCCAATGACACGGTCCAAAGCTAAGAAGATGCATGAGGCCTTGCAAGGATTAATTTTAGAGATCCAAGGGAGAGAGGAGCCGCGACAACTCGATCTAAAACTATTAAATGTGTCGAGGATTGAAGATAATCAAAATCAAGTTGAAGCAAGGGAGGCCAAAGATGCATGAAGATTTACATGTGTCATGCATGCACATGCACGTGCAATAATTAAATAGTCACATGAGAAGCACATGCAAATCCAAACAAATCACGTATAAGAGATTTTATCCGACAGAATCTACTCAAATCATATTCAAACGTAGTTTAAACGTGAGATGATATCTTATCATGCAAAGGATCATTATCTCACGATTTTATTAGTTATTTTATCTTTATTTTCGTTTTTTATTATTATTTAATTTAATTTTAATGTGTAGCCTATTTAATGGCAAACTATTTGATTTAATAAGAAGAACAAGTTTGAATTAAAAATTGTGTGTTTTTTTTAGAGAGGATTTCTCTTTAGTTCTTTGCGAAGAACAACGATATTCTTCAAGTCACGCTTGAAGAATCTCGCTTGATAGCTTTGGTTCTTACCAACGAGTTTGGTCTGGGTCAAGCTCCTGTTTTGATAGCTTTGGTTCAGCCAACAGGTGTGGCTCGGGTCAAGCTGCTGTTTTAATAACTAAGGTTCCATCGAATTCTTTGATAGACCCGACAACAACGCGGAATAATTCAAAGAAACGCCTTTTCGATTCAAGAACAAAGTAAGGAACTAAGTAGCGTCGTTTGTCTTTGAGCATGCTATAAAGTAAGCCATCTTACTAAACCTATCCACTACCACAAATATGTTATCTTTCTTGCCTTGTGTCCTCGGCAAACCAATCACAAAATCCATCGATATGTCCACCCAAGGTTTGTTAGGAATAGGTAGAGGAGTGTACTTTCCATAAGGTTTAATCTTTGATTTGGCCTTCTTACACTCAATGCACTTATCACAAATGGCTTGAACATGATGTCTCATTTTCGGCCAATAAAAATGTTCACAAAGCACACTCAATGTTTTAGTAACTCCAAAGTGTCCCATTAACCCTCCTCCATGAGTCTCTCTAACAAGTAACTCTCTTAAAGAACATTTAGGGATACAAAGCTTATCCTTTTTAAATAAAAATCCATCATATTTATAATAATCATTATATGCATGTTTTTCACATTCTTTTCAAACAAGATCAAAATCTGAGTCCGATTCATATAAGTTCTTTATTAAATCAAATCCTAACAACTTAGATTGTAAAGTAGTTATAAGCACGTACCTTCTTGACAATGAATCGGCAACCACATTCTGTAACGCCCCGAGTTATCTGAACCCGGTTCGCTACTCATTACTTGATCATAACTAAGAAATTTCGAATAAATTTAAAACTTCATTCGACATTCAAAATTTGACATTTTCTAAACGTTCAAAACATTTGAAAACTTTGCAGCGGAAAATTATTTAAAACTACAATGGGGATTTAACTAGCTGTGAAAACATTGTTGGAAAGATTAATGAAGATGTTTAAAGTATTCGGTCAAGAGAAAATAAGGTTTTAAATGATGGACTACTCAAGGAATTACAAAAGTCGAATTCATCTGCCGACGACAAAGTCAACGGAAGGAAACGGAACGAGGTTCCTGCCGATGACGTCACGAGTTGAACTCGCCTGCCGACGACTAGTCAACGGAAGGAGCAGAAGCAGAAAACCAAAGGCTTCTGCCGATGACGTCTACACAACTTCACCCACAACTTCATCTGCCGATGAAATCATGGTAACTTCACACACCACTTCATCTGCCGATGAAGTTAACATAACTTCATCTGCCGATGAAGTCAGCGCAATTTCATCTCTCAATAGACAAACACACGTCATCTTCCGATAACAACAATATGACTCCACGCCTTCCGATTCGCTAAACGACAAACGGGTTTCTCCCTCTTCCGATGAAATGGACTACATCTGCTGACACGTGCTACTCACGTAACTCCTTAAAGCATCTACTGATAGACTTTAAAATTTACATCTTCCGATGGCTTTTCTGAAGACATCTTCCGATAGAATTTAAAATTTACTCAACATCTACCGACAGATATCATCTGTCGATAGGGAGCAAAACAACAACTCTAATCGCTTCACTTGCAAATCCAGTAATAAACCTACAGAATACTAAATTCAGAGAAAACTAAGAATACTTTTGAAAACTTCAAGTAACTCATTCTTGCTAAAACTAACCAGAGACAATCCAAACCTTTGTGTCACTAGAAACTCATAAGTACTATCTTGAAATCCCAACAGAATATCGTTATCAGAAAAGAAACTCAAAAGCGAATTCCAAAACATTAAAATTTCTACTGTCATGAAAGCTCAGTATAATAAATTTGAAATACTATCAATTAATCTTTGTTAGTCAATGACACCAGTCAAACCGCCCCATCAGATGCCTGACTGTTGCACAGCCGCGCTCCACCAACCTCATCTACTCGGTTACGCTCTCAGGGAAATCACCTGTTGTATCCTCAACGCCTACATCACAAAACTCATCTATTAGCCTAATGCTAAGCAAGTAAAGCATTAATGAAATGTATGCTGAAACATAAACCCTGATCATGCAGTTTCTAATTTTCTCAACTCAGTTGTGCATCGTTCATAAACTGGTCTGATCCCTAAGTTCCCTTGGGAGTGGGATCGGTTCTCCCAATGTAATAAATCCTCTACTCAGTTAAGGGGCGGATTACTTCCCTTAACAGTTAATACAGATCCCTTAATTCCCTTGGGAGTGGGATCGGTTCTCCCAATGTAATAAATCCTCTACTCAGTTAAGGGGCGGATTACTTCCCTTAACAGCTACTCTGTTTCATTCAATTCATACTCATCATAACCTTGCACATAAATTCATTTTCGTAATTCTTCAAAACTTAATGCATGACATAAAGAAAAGAAACACTCAAGCATGCATAAACCTACTGTTTTGTGATGTAGGCCCGAAGGCTCACACATTACTTTACTTACCTGGCTCCTGGAAATCGCTCGGCTATATGCTACTCCAAAAATCTGCTCACCTAAAACCATTGACAGATTATGGATTAGATCTCCACTAAACTTTATCTAACTACTGAAGTCTAAGGAAGCCAGTTTGGGGCTCTACTGATTAAGCATTCCCGATACATCACTAAATCCCAAAAACCCAAATCTCTCACTCGCAGCTTATCGAAGATACGTACATTGCAATCTTTCAGCTACCCTAGCACTAGAACGGCAAGTAGTTGATTCAAGACTCACCTTGGTTGGGGAAAACCGGAGGGGAAATCGCCCAGAGGTAGTCTGCTCGAGCTGAGAGGTAAGAGTAATAAAACAGTGGCGGCTAAACCTCACTAAACCTTTCCTTAAATACCTTATCCACAATATAAATTCGCAATTACCATTTTGCCCCTGCCCAGTCATTTACAACCTAATCAACATTTCACTAAATTTTAACCATAAAAATTATATACCACCGTTTAATAACTTATTTTGATTTATTGAAACCGGGTGCTACAATCTACCCTCCTTAAAAGAATTTTGTCCTCAAAATTCAGTACCTGAATAACTCCGGATGTTGATCCATCATGTCTTGCTGGCGTTCTCAAGTTGTCTCCTCCAAGTTCTGGTTGTGCCATAAGACTTTCACTAGTGGCACTTCTTTGTTGCGCAATACCTTCACTGCATAATCTAGAATCTTTACTGGCTTTTCTTCATAGGCGAGTGTAGGTTGAATCTCAATGTTCTGCTGTTCAACGACATGAGTTGGATCCCGTATACACTTCTTTAGCATAGAGACATGGAACACATCATGTATTCCTTCCATAGAAGCTGGTAGCTGTAATTGATAGACTGCTTTCCCAACTCTCTTCAGGATAGTGAACGGTCCAATAAATCTGGGGTTCAACTTTCCTCTTTTTCCAAATCTCACGACTCCTTTGAAAGGTGACACCTTAAGGAAAACTTCATCCTCTACTTCAAATTCCAGTTCTCTTCTCCTCTTGTCTGCATAGCTTTTCTGTCGGCTTTGAGCCGTCAAAATTCTCTGTCGGATGAGGGCAATCTTCTCCACTGTTTGCTGCACGATATCAGGACCTAGTAGTTGTGCTTCACCAACTTCATCCCAGTACAAAGGTGATCTGCATTTTCGTCCATATAATGCCTCATACGGTGCCATTCCTATTGTCGCCTGAAAACTGTTGTTGTAAGAGAACTCTACCAATGGTAAATACTTACTCCAAAATCCTTGAAAATCTAATATGCACGCTCGGAGCATATCCTCTAAGGTCTGAATAGTTCTCTCGGATTGTCCATCTGTTTGAGGGTGAAAGGCTGTGCTAAAGTTAAGTTGTGTTCCCATAGCCTTATGCAAACTTTTCCAAAACTTAGATGTAAATCTAGAGTCTCGGTCTGAAACTATAGTGCTTGGAGCTCCATGCAATCTAATGATCTCTTGCACATACAACTCTGCTAGTTGATCCATCGAATATGTTATCTTAATAGGCAGAAAATGGGCGGATTTGGTCAAACGATCAACTATTACCCAAATTGCATCGTGTCCTTTTGCTGTTCTAGGCAATCCTGTAACAAAATCCATTGTCACTTGTTCCCACTTCCATTCCGGAACCGGTAGGGGTTGCAATGTTCCTGCAGGCCTCTGATGTTCAGCTTTGACCTGCTGGCAGACCAAACATGACTCCACGTACTCCGCCACACATCTTTTCATACTTGGCCACCAAAAATGCTGCTTGAGATCTCTGTACATCTTAGTACTTCCAGGATGAATAGAGAGTCTAGAAGAATGAGCCTCGGATAGAATTTCCTTTCGAAGCTCGACATTAGCTGGAACAAACCATCTGTTTCTAAACTTAAGGATTCCATCAGCCGAGCAGTTTGAAATCTGTCTTGACAGTAGAATCTATGTACAGCTTATACTTATTGCATTCAGCGTCATTCATTTGAACTTCCTTTATTCTCCCCAAAATAGTAGGCCTCAAAGATATGGCCGAAAGCATGGCTGACACGCTAGATACTGCTTCAAGGTTAAACCTTAGGAATTCAGTCTCTAAGGCTATCGGTATGTCTAGAATCAACGTAGAAACCGATGGAGTCACCCTGCTCAAAGCGTCTGCCACTACATTCGCTTTGCCGGGATGATACTTAATCTCAAAGTCATAGTCTTTTACAAATTCCAACCATCTACGTTGCCTCATGTTTAGCTCCTTCTGTGTGAAAATGTACTTCAGACTCTTATGATCTGAAAATATTTCGCAAGTTTGTCCATACAGGTAGTGCCTCCAAATCTTTAATGCAAAAACCACTGCAGCTAATTCTAAGTCATGAGTAGGATAATTCTTCTCGTGCACTTTTAATTGCCTAGATGCATAAGCTATAACTTTTCCGTCTTGCATCAAAACACAGCCAAGTCCAATTTTGGAAGCATCGCAATAAATACTAAACTTACCATTTTCAACAGGAAGGGTTAGTATAGGTGCATTGGTCAATTTCTGCTTTAAGGTTTGGAAACTGAACTCACACTTATCAGTCCAAATATACTTTACATTTTTCCTTGTTAACATAGTGAGGGGTGTGGCAATCTTCGAAAACCCCTCAATGAACTTTCTGTAGTACCCTGCTAGTCCAAGAAAGCTCCTGATATCTGTAGCATTCTTCGGTTGGGGCCATTCCTTAACTGCTTGAACTTTAGCTGGATCGACAGATATTCCATCACCAGAGATCACGTGACCAAGAAAGTGAACTCTGTCCAACCAAAATTCACACTTGGAAAACTTAGCATAAAGTTGGTGCTGTCTTAGTAACTCCAACACCAAACCCAAATGCCTTGCATGCTCGTCCTCAGTTTTAGAGTAGATTAGGATGTCATCAATGAATACAATAACAAACTTATCTAAATACTCACGAAACACCCTATTCATGAGATCCATGAAGGCTGCTGGTGCATTTGTCAAACCAAAAGACATAACCAAAAACTCATAGTGTCCATACCTTGTACGAAAAGCAGTCTTTGGGATGTCTTCGGATTTAACCTTCAATTGGTAATAACCGGACCTTAAGTCAATCTTAGAGAAAACTCTCGCACCCTTAAGTTGGTCAAATAAGTCGTCAATCCTCGGTAGAGGGTACTTATTCTTGACAGTTAACTTATTCAATTCTCTATAATCAATGCACATACGCATTGATCCATCCTTCTTCTTGACAAAGAGGACAGGTGCACCCCACGGTGAGAAGCTTGGGCGTATGAATCCCTTCTCCAACAAGTCCTCCAACTGTTTCTTTAACTCTTTAAGTTCTGTTGGTGCTAGTCTATATGGATTTTTAGACACAGGCTCGGCTCCGGGGTAAACATCTACAACAAATTCGATTTCTCTATCGGGTGGTAAACCAGGAAGGTCATCTAAAAACACTTCAGGAAAGTCTCGGACAGTTAGGACATTCTGAGGATTTGTCTTTCCTACAAGCCGTGCGTCTAAAACGCTAGCTAAGAAGCACAAATACTCTCTACACAGGGAAGGTCTAGTGTTAATGGAAGTCATCACAGACATCACCTCACTCTTCCTTGAGGCCTGAAAGGTATGTTTCAAATTACCAGGGGGTTGGAAACTAACTATTCCAGTCCTACAATCAATTGTGGCATAATGTTTAAACAACCAATCCATTCCTAGGATTACATCAAATCCCATTATGTCCATAATAATGAGATCGGCAGGTAAATTCATGTTCCCTACCAATACATTGCTATCAGGAATTACTTGGTTAGAGTGCATATGTTCACCAGAGGGTAAGGCAACATCAAATACATGCACAGTAGAGGTAAGCTTTACATCTAACTTATCAGCAAATGTCAATGCTACAAATGAATGTGTTGCACCAGAATCTATCAATGTAAAAGCGGGTAGGGAATTGACCAGTATAGTACCTGACACCACAGCAGGCTGCTCATCATCGCCTGGCTCAACCATGGAGAATATTCTTGGCTTAATCACAGCAGGGCCGTTCTTCAAGGCCGGACAGTCTCTGTTAAAGTGACCAACCTTGCCGCAGTTGAAACACCGAGTGACTCTGGGTCTCGGGCAATCTCTGAAAGCATGCCCAACTTCATCGCAATTGAAACACTTTCCCGATCCAAACCTGCATTCACCCAAATGACTTTTCAGACACTTCGGACACTGGGGATACTTCTGACTATCCGGTACCTTCCTCCTTGATCTTTGGCTATTCTGGCCTTCATTCGGCCTCTTCATCCCTCTCTGTTGTTGTGGTTGAACAAACCTTTGTGGGACTTCCTTTGTTCCAGCACACATCCTTTCAGCCTCTTCCACTTCCAGAGCAGTGGACACTACTTCACTTAACGCCAAACCTTTAATACCGCAAAATTTAACTCCTCGGTAAATTTCTGGTTTCAGTCCATGCACAAACTTGAACACCTTATCCTCGTCTTTGTGAGCAAAGTGCCCAGCAAACCTGGACAGGGACTCAAACTGCCTACTATACTCGGCCACAGACCCTGTCTGCTTCAAGTTCAGAAACTCCAACTTCTTTGCAGTTTGGATGGTGCTATTGAAATACTTCCCGTAGAAAATGTCTTTGAATCGTGACCATTGCATTGTCAAAACATCTGTGGTGGTTTCTATTGTCTCCCACCAGAGCTGAGCTTCTCCAGCCAAATGAAAGGTTGCCAATGTGACTTTCTCTTCTTCTCCTATGTTGGCACACCTGAACATACTTTCAATCTTCCTAAGCCATCCCTCAGCAATGACTGGATCGGAGGAATGTCCATCAAATGTGGGTGGTCTCAGTCTCCGGAATCTATCTCCAGAATGTTCACTGTTAGAACCTGAGTTAGCACTTCCTTGTGCTTCCCGATTCAACAGCACTCCTAATTGATCAGATTGTTGACGCACAATATTAGTCTGCTGACGCATTAATTCTGTCAGCTGCCTAATTACACTAGAGTCCTCCTCACGTCTAGGACTTGGTATCTCTCTTGGTATTCTTGGTCTTCCTGGGCGCCTAGCCATTTTACTAATTTCCTGCACAGGGTTAACTATTCTCATAAACATTTTATAACTAAAGCTAACATAAACACTTACAGTTGTTGGAGTACTTCCATGCAACGATTGGCACTGATGAGTAATCTTTTGAACGGTTTAACTGAATGTCTCTGATACCATACTGTAACGCCCCAAGTTATCTGAACCCGGTTCGCTACTCATTACTTGATCATAACTAAGAAATTTCGAATAAATTTAAAACTTCATTCGACATTCAAAATTTGACATTTTCTAAACGTTCAAAACATTTGAAAACTTTGCAGCGGAAAATTATTTAAAACTACAATGGAGATTTAACTAGCTGTGAAAACATTGTTGGAAAGATTAATGGAGATGTTTAAAGTATTCGGTCAAGAGAAAATAAGGTTTTAAATGATGGACTACTCAAGGAATTACAAAAGTCGAATTCATCTGCCGACGACAAAGTCAACGGAAGGAAACGGAACGAGGTTCCTGCCGATGACGTCACGAGTTGAACTCGCCTGCCGACGACTAGTCAACGGAAGGAGCAGAAGCAGAAAACCAAAGGCTTCTGCCGATGACGTCTACACAACTTCACCCACAACTTCATCTGCCGATGAAATCATGGTAACTTCACACACCACTTCATCTGCCGATGAAGTTAACATAACTTCATCTGCCGATGAAAACAGCGCAATTTCATCTCTCAATAGACAAACACACGTCATCTTCCGATAACAACAATATGACTCCACGCCTTCCGATTCGCTAAACGACAAACGGGTTTCTCCCTCTTCCGATGAAATGGACTACATCTGCCGACACGTGCTACTCACGTAACTCCAGGAAAGGTCTCTATGAACTCCATCCACTTTGCATGTCTCTTGTGCAACTTTCCTTGTGTCTTTAAGTGTTTTAGGCTTTCATAGTCGGAATGGATGATGAACTCCTTGGACCACAAGTAGTGTTGCCACGTTTGTAATGTTCTCACCAAGGCATACAACTCCTTGTCGTACGTTGGATAGTTTAAGACCGCGCCACTAAGCTTTTCACTAAAGTAAGCAATCGGCTTCATATCCTGCATCAAAACACCACCAATTCCTTTTCCCGACGCATTACATTCAATCTCAAATGTTTTATCAAAATTTGGCAAAACTAACAAAGGTGCATTAGTTAACTTTTCTTTTATAAGATTAAAAGATTCATCATGTAACTCAGTCCACTTAAAATCCACATTCTTTTTAACCAAATCATTCAATGGTGCTGCAATAGTACTAAAATCTCTAACGATTCTTTGGTAAAAGCTAGCTAAGCCATGAAAACTACGTACCTCGTTAGCATTCTTAGGAGTCGGCCACTCCTTGATTGCCTTGACCTTTTCTTCGTCCACAGAAACTCCACTCGAGCTCACTACAAAACCAAGAAACACTACCGATTCCATGCAAAAAGTGCACTTTTTGAGGTTAGCATATAATTGGTTTATTCGCAAAACATTAAAAACAGATTTTAAATATTTTCACATGTTGTTCTAATGTTTTGCTATAAACTAATATATCATCAAATAAACCACAACAAATTTTCCAATAAAATAATTTTGCATTTTATCTATCAACCTTATATATATAATAGGTGCAATATAAGAATCATGTGGCCTTACCAACCACTCAAACCTCTTTGATGTTTCCAGTTGACTTGGAACTAACGTACTTTGTACGAAATTTTTATGCTTCTCAATCACTCTCAAAGGAGAAATTTGATTTCGAAACTCCTCGGGAATTTCATATTTATTTTTCTGCAAAAGAAAAGAAATAACACTTGGAAGAAAACTTGGTGAGTCGTTAGATGATAAATAAACATCTTTATATAAAAGCAAAATCATCTCACGCTTATCCTCACTTTTGTTCATCAACGCAATTTGCTTCTCACTTGACTTTTGTTCACTCTCTCCCTCGGTTTTTATCTCTTTTTCCTCGATTTTTCTCTCTTGCTCCCTCGGATTTTCATCCCTCTTTATGCTCTTTTCAACTATTTTTCTTTCTCCACTTTCTTTCTCTATTTTTGCCTCTTTTTCAACTAATTTCTTTTCACCACTTTCTTTCTCTCTTTCATCCTTAATTATTTGAAATTCCTTCGCGATCCTCTCTTGATCTTCAATTGCCTCCCATGGCTTTAATGGTGTAAGGATAACAGTTTTTCCATTGTAAACCAACGAATACTCATTATTGTAACCATTATACTTGCCGTTTCGATCATATTGCCAAGGTCTCCCCAAAAGTATGTGTGTAGCTTGCATCGGCACTACATCACATAAAACTTTATCTTGGTACCTTCCAATTGATAAAGGAACTTCCACCTGTTTAGTCACCTTGATTTCTCCACAATCGCTTAACCATTGCAACTTGTATGGTTTTGGATGTTGCTCGGTTTTCAAGTTCAACTTTTGGACTAATAATGTGCTTGCTACATTGGTGCAACTCCCACTATCGATGATCAAACTACAAACTTTGTTGTGCACATGACATCTTGTATGGAATATATGCTCACGTTGTACTTTGGCTCCATTTTCCTTAGTTTGCACATTCAATACTCGCCTTGGGACTAATTGATCTCCTTTTACTGGTTCCTCCATCAAGTCTACTTTTCGTTCCCAATCGAAATATCTCTTGGGGTCGTTCTTCTCTCGTAAAGGTGGAATATTTACCTTGATGTTACTTAGATCATCATCTTCTCGGTATGACCTATCATTCCTTTCCCTTTGATAATATCCACTATTATCTTTGAATTTTCCATCAAAATTCTTCCTTTGCCGCGTATGACTAGGGGATGGAGATTCCAATCGGTCCATCCTCGTATTTAGAGCCTTGAAATTTTCTTGCATGGCTTTCATGAACAACTTTAAGTCCACCTCGTTTTGTTCTCCACTCATGATTTTCTTTTCCGACCACAATAAAAAAAAATAAAAGAAAATTGTTAGAAGTAAAAAATTAATCAAGTAATGGACCTTACCTCTCCCTCACGTGTTTGCTCTCGATAGATGTCACTCCACTCGTGTTTCGCTCAAAAATTAAGGCTTTTTCTATAATAGTCTCACCCTCTTGCCTTTTACCTCTAGATCTCCCTTTTAGTTCTTTACGTAAGAACTTGATCGATGATAAATATTCAACAAGCCAAACTATAAAAAAATCAAACTTTAAAGCTTAAAAGTTCAAACTTGTAAAGATGGCTAAATCAAGGGTATGATTGAAATAAGACAAAACTTTGGATGATGACAATCTTTCAAATGAAGATTCAACAATTTGAACCTTTAAGGAATAAATTTAGATAAAGACAATATTTTGAATGAAGATTCAATAATTTGAATTTTCAAAGCATAAATTTGGATAAAGACAATATTTCGAATGAAGATTCAATAATTTGAATTTTCAAAGAACAATTATCTACGAATTTAAGAACGAATTTTTGAATTTAAAAGGGCTAGAAATTTCAAAATCTCTAGAACAAAATTTCGATTTTTTTTTTTTTGACTTCTCACAACTCTTTTTTTTTTTGACTTTTGACAACTTTTTTTTTTGACTTTTGACAACTCTTTTTTTTTTTGACTTTTGACAACTTCTTTTTTTTTACTGCAAGAAGACAAATTCACAAGAAAAAGAATCAATGATAACGAATAGAATAAGATGAAGAAAAAAAAATTGATAACAAAAAATTAACGATAGCTTCTTGAATCAAGGAGCCGAAGCTCTGATACCAACTGATGCGAACCTCGGATCGAAAGGACCCGAGACCCGACAACAACGCGGAATAATTCAAAGGAACGCCTTTTCGATTCAAGAACAAAGTAAGGAACTAAGACCCCAATCAAAGAATTCAATGGAACCTTAATTATCAAAACAGCAGCTTGACCCGAGCCACACCTGTTGGCTGAACCAAAGCTATCAAAACAGGAGCTTGACCCAGACCAAACTCGTTGGTAAGAACCAAAGCTATCAAGCGAGATTCTTCAAGCGTGACTTGAAGAATATCGTTGTTCTTCACAAAGAACTAAAGAGAAATCCTCTCTAAAAAAAACACACAATTTTTAATTCAAACTTGTTCTTCTTATTAAATCAAATAGTTTGCCATTAAATAGGCTACACATTAAAATTAAATTAAATAATAATAAAAAACGAAAATAAAGATAAAATAACTAATAAAATCGTGAGATAATGATCCTTTGCATGATAAGATATCATCTCACGTTTAAACTACGTTTGAATATGATTTGAGTAGATTCTGTCGGATAAAATCTCTTATACGTGATTTGTTTGGATTTGCATGTGCTTCTCATGTGACTATTTAATTATTGCACGTGCATGTGCATGACACATGTAAATCTTCATGCATCTTTGGCCTCCCTTGCTTCAACTTGATTTTGATTATCTTCAATCCTCGACACATTTAATAGTTTTAGATCAAGTTGTCGCGGCTCCTCTCTCCCTTGGATCTCTAAATTTAATCCTTGCAAGGCCTCATGCATCTTCTTAGCTTTGGACCGTGTCATTGGGCCGCCAATGTCCTCAATTGGATCGTTGCTCTTGGGCTTGGGCTTTGTCGCTGCTTGGATCACATCACATCTCTCGTGAGAACCTCCCGAAGCTTGCCATATTTCAGACACTACTTCGCGACGAGGAACCACTGCACATCTCTCGTGAGAACCTCCCGAAGCTTGCCATATTTCAGACACTATTTCGCGACGAGGAACCACTGCCAACAGACCACTTTCAATATATATCATACTCACATTTCAAAACCATGCTTAACCACCACCATACATTTAAACCCATGCTTAACCAATCAAAACCAAGCAAGACCACCAAACATTTAAACCCATGCTTAACCAATCAAAACCAAGCAAGACAACCAAACCCAACAACAACCAATATTCAAACCCCAACAACAATCAAACAACAACCAAATAATACAAGGCAACCAAACAAACAACAACAACAACAAAATAAATCCTACCGTTCCGTGGTGTAGGCCCGAAGGCAAAACAAACGTCCTCTACTTACCTGAGTGCTCGGTTTTCGCGTGCACACTTCTACCGGTCAAATCACTCGTCCAACAACCTAAAATAATGAAACTTAGCTTAATAAGCCATCAATAAAATCTACAAATTCTTAAACCTAAAACTAACCAACACCTAAAAACATTTCACTATAAAAATCCAAAAACCCGATTTTTGTACAATTTTGACCGTTAAACTTCAAACGGTCATAACTTCCTCATTTTTCAATGGAATTCGACGTGCCACCCCAATTCGGAAACCTCTACACGTCTACTATCCATTGAAGTGCTTAAATTAACCAAACAAAACACTTAGCCCATCCGAAAATGCACCAACAGATTCGGCCACCTATATGTCAAAACCCGGTTTTTGTGTAACACTCCTCAAATCTTCAATCTATCCCCATAAACCACCTAAACCAACTCATTCAACAACTAAACCATCAAAAGTGGAAAGAAATCTAACATTTAAAGTCAATTTTCGGACTTCACCATTTAGGGTTTTCAAACCCTATGCAATCCCCCACAAAACACTTTAAAAACACACTAAACTAACCCTAATTTGTATACAACTTAAAACCCACCACTTTTTACCTCAAAAACTCTTGAAAACCACTTGGTGAAATGAAGAAATGGAGCTTCAATGGCTTCCGTCGATGGAGGGAGGAGAAGAAGAAGACAATGCTTTACTTTCCCAATTTTTTTTCCTTTTTATAAAACCATTCTTCTTTTCATTATCTTATTCATTTAATAACCCATTAAAATTACCAATTAAGCACTCCCATTTCTCTTCACGTGGCTGCCATCTCTTCTCCCTCAATTTCCATTCAATTATTCCATTTGACTTTCCCTTTGAATTTTCAACAAAAGTTTCCATTGGTTCATTTGTTGGTTTGAAATCATTTATTGGTTTGACTTTTCAAACCTACATTAGTTTGAATTGTCAACTTCTCTTTTTCTCCTTTTCAACATCCAACGTGATTCAACAATTAAATCCCACTTTTTCTTCTATTATTTTATTCCTTTAATGCTCAATTGAAATTACAATTACATCCCTCCTTTTCTCCTTTAATTTCCAACGCGAAGCATCCTAAAATCACCATGTTTTCATTCAATTTCTTTTACTTTTCCTTCCCTTTTGACTTTTCAACATTCATTTTTAACTTTTCAACATCTTGACTTTTTCCAACTATCATTTTCTACACTTGATTTCATTTAACTTAGTAACTTTTCTACTCCTTATCTTTACTTTCAACATGATTGCTTACCAATACTATAGGAAATGTGCTTAACCACATAACATAACCTATTACAAGAAAAATCTCGGGTGTTACAGTGTAAGTGGTGTAATTGTACTGTGTAAGCAAGTTCTGTCTAGGAGACTGAGTTTTAAGTGGGACCGTTTGTGAACCCTCTAGCATTTCCTAAGAACTTACTTGGAAAAGTAATTTTGTCTAAGAGATTGTCCAGTACAGTCTTTCCTGGGAATTATTATGATCAGTACTCTCCACGTTTTAACTTTTTATATTTTATTAATTTTGTTTTAAATTTTTTTTAGCAACGACAATGGATTCCGATTCAAGTAGATCGATTGATTCAGACGAGAAATCAACTGGTGATGCAGAAATGGATTGGTGTGCGGATGGCACGGCTGCATATGGTGATGTACGAGCATTCAATCACCCAGATGCAAATGAAGAAATATTCGACTATTCGACCTCTAAAATGCTGGACGATGAGCTTCGAACACCGGTCGACTCAGATGACGAGGAGGTGAAAAGCAGACCGGTAAAAGAACAAATCTCAATAGGATTTCAAGCAGGTAGAAAATATGGTTCTTTAGAGGAACTTAAAGACGAAATACACAGATATTCTTTGAAAAACGGTTATGGTATTAAATTCACTAAAAGTGAAAGAAGTCGACTGATGGCAAGTGTCGAGATGGATGCGGGTGGCGACTGCATGTTTCGTTGATGCAAAATGAGTGAACATTTTAAATAAAGAAATTGATCAACTCTCACTGCTGTTCAAGGCAAATTTAAAATCGACACGATTCAGCAAAATGGATGGCGAAACATTACCTGGACAGGTTCAAAAGTCACCCTACCTGGAACGTCTCATTTATTATCGAGACAGTAAGGAATGATTTCATCGTCGACATTTCACCCAGTCTTGCCACAAGAGCAAGAAGTATAGCTCGAACTTTCAACGAAGGGAAGTGCGACGAACAGTACGGGCAACTATGGTCGTACGCAGCAGAAATATTCAGATCAAATTCGGGTAGCATAATAAAAATTTATGGAAACCCAGTGGGCTCTAATCAATTGGGATTCCAAAGATTCTATATGTGCATGGCTGCTTGCAAGACTGGGTTGCTGGAGTGCGGGAGACCCGTTATCTACTTGGATGGCTGTCATCTAAAGGGGTCGTGTGCCGGCCAACAACTCACAGCCGTCAGTATTGATGGAAACGATGGAATCTACCCCGTTGTTGTTGCCAACGTCGAATATGAGTGTGCGGACTCATAGACATGATTTTTACAAATATTAAAGCAAGACCTCAACACTGAATCGGACCACGGTTGGACACTTGTTTCAGATCGACAGAAGGTACGATGCATTTCTATATGTTATTTCAAATTTTGTGGTGTTGTGGGTGTAATATTATTTTATTGACGCTGTTGTTCGTGCAAATATCAGGGGTTACAGAGAGCTGTTCGAGAACAATTCGCACATGCTGAACACTGCTTCTGCCTCTAGCATATGTATGCGAATTTCAAAAACAATTTTCGGGGCAAAGCTTACAAAGATGCAATGTGGAATGCGGCCAGAGCACCCACAGAGGCCCATTTCGAGCATGAAATGTGAAAATTACACCGGCTATGTCCGGAAGCCCACGAATGGCTTCGAGCAGAAGAGCCAAAATATTGGGCTAATTATGCCTTCTCTTCGAATCTCAAGTGCGAACTGTGATTGAATAATTTGTACGAGTCATTTAATGCACTTCTTTTGCCAGTCAAGGACAAATCGATCCTGACCATGTTTGAGATGATCCGAACACGCTTGATGACTCACATCGTGAAGAAATATGAGAAGCTGGCCAATTGAAATGACATTCTGTGTCCCAAGATAAGGACAAAGCTTGAGAAGCTAAAGAGTGCATCTGGAAATTGGCATGCAACGTTTGCGGGAGCTACACGATTTCAAGTCCGCAATGGATACTAACAATTCGATGTCGACATGAGTTTGGGTGTGTGCAACTGCACCAGGTGGGAGCTTCCAGGAATCCCGTGTGCCCATTTCATTCCTTGCATGTATTGGATGAGAGTCGCGCCGGAAGACTACGTGAATGCATGCTATTACACGGGAAGATACCTGCAGATGTACTCACACTATATTCGTTCCATCAACGGCCAAATAATGTGGCCACTCGTAGAAGGTATGAATGAAATACTCCTGCCAAAAAGACAGTGTCAACCTGGGAGGCCGAAGAAAACAAGAGTGCGAGATGCCGAAGAGCCGTCAAGCTCAAGAGTTAGTAAGAGGAACTCAACCGTGCGTTGTCGTATATGTCGACAGTAGGGGCATAATACTCACACTTGTCCTAACCGGGGATCAACTTCAGGCGTTGCTTTGCAGGACACATTCATGGGCTTCAACACATTTGACGGGACGCAGAAATCTTCGACACGTGGCTGTGGCAGAAATTTGTAATTTTTTTAATATACCATTTATTAATTTTTTTGTAATTCATTTATTCTTTAATTATTAATTCATTTAACTAAGAGTTTTTTTTTAATTTATTCAATTCAAGTATTCAAATTATTTATTTCTAAAATGTGATTGAAATTGTAATTATTTATTTAAGTTTAGTATTCACGAAATTTACATCACAAAATTAAACTAAACTATGCTGGTGGGTCATCATTATCTTTGTCGAGGCTAAGGTACTCCATCCAATTCTTGACACTCGCATCCAGTTCATCGACTCTACCTATGAGGTGCTGGATGTCCCGATGCTGGCTCTGCTGTATCTCCAGTACCTGATGCAGGTGCTGTTGGTGCGTCTGCTGCATTTGATACGTCTGCTGCATTTGATACATCTACTGGTACTGCGTATGCTGCGTCTGTTGCATCTGCTGCTGATGCGTCTGCTGCATCTGATACAGCTGTTGCAGATACTGCCTCGTACCTCATCCACTAGCCTCATCTTCCTCCTGGGGGGGCCAATGGCGGCGATGTAGTCTCCTCCATCGGCACTGCCCAAGAGGTGGATGCTATCTGATCGCTCTTCAGCACCTAAGTGCCATTGACTTCCATGAAGCCCATTTTCATCATATGCGAGGTGTTGAATACGTCGGTTGGCCTTTGAACTGTTCTCGGCTCGCCATGCGGTATCTGAAGCCGAGCTCGATCGATGATCTTTATAATCAATGGCCCGTACGGAAGATTCGTCCTAGGTGCCTGCCTGACCTCACGCATGTGACTTAAAATCAAAAAACCAGCAAGGCTTCGCTGTTACACAACTTCTCCATGACATAAAAAAAAAAAAAAAAAAAAAAAAAAAAAAAAAACCCCAAAACAAAAAAAAAAAAACAAACAAAAAAAAAAAAAAAAAAACAAACAAAAAAAAAAAAAAAAAAAAAAAAAACACCCACACAACCCCACCCCCCCACCCTCCCCCCCCCCCCCCCCCCCCCAAACCCCCAACCAAAAAAAAAAACAAAAAAAAAAAAAAAAAAAAAAAAAAAAAAAAAAAAAAAAAAAAAAACAAACAAAAAAAAAAAAAAAAAAAAAAAAAAAAAAAAAAAAAAAAAAAAAACAAAAAAAAAAAAAAAAAAAAAAAAAAAAAAAAAAAAAAAAAAAAAAAAACAAAAAAAAAAAAAAAAAAAAAAAAAACAAAAAAAAAAAAAAAAAAAAAAAAAAAAAAAAAAAAAAAAAAAAAAAAAAAAAAAAAAAAACAAAAAAAAAAAAAAAAAAAAAAAAAAAAAAAAAACAAAAAAAAAAAAAAAAAAAAAAAAAAAAAAAAAAAAAAAAAAAAAACAAAAAAAAAAAAAAAAAAAAAAAAAAAAAAAAAAATAAAAAAAAAAAAAAAAAAAAAAAAAAAAAAAAAAAAAAAAAAAAAAAAAAAAAAAATAAAAAAAAAAAAAAATAAAAAAAAAAAAAAAAACCAGCAAAGGCCTTCCTGTACACACACTCTCCCTGACATAGAGGTCCATCCAGCTCACGAGAAATTTCGATGTCCCTTCATGGCAGGAAAGGGGTGGGCTAGCATGATTGCGAAGAAACATGACCTCTTATTCAGCTTCGGGTTCGTGGCTGACGAACAACCTCGATGTGGATTTATATGAATTACCCCGTAGGACTTACTCCCTCGGGCAATGTGACAAAAGACAGTCTCGGGAAGAATGGGTAATATTGTTATGCCCTTCTATGGCAAACCCCAGTAGAGTTCACTAGCTCGGGGACGTATCAGAACTCCCGACTAAAGACATCGTCTTCAAACAAGTCATAACTCCATTTCTTTCGGACGCTGTCAAGTTTGCGTAGAACAAACGAACGATTCTCTCGCAAAAATCACCACTAAATGCATTGACCGCCCAGGCCGATGACGTCAAACATATCTTTGATCCTCAATGACTCCCAACCTGTAAAGTTGAAAGTCATACCATGAGTAACTGAGCGTTTGCGCAAATCTTAGTCAAATTTCTCTTTATACTCCTGATTTCGAAATTCCATGGCAGTAGTCTAGCTAACCGATCTACTTAATTCAGCATCCATCGTCATTGCTAAAATTAAAACAAAGTTAATAAAATACAATATTTAACTACCAGATAATAGATAAATAATTAAAAAAAAACAGACTCCATGGACCTAGCCGGTGAAGACGAAGTAATATCGCCGGAGAGAGTAAAAATTAGTCGCTTACATGGAGCAAAATATTAAATCATTAAAAAACGGGTAATTAAAATGTCCATATTATTTTAAATTTCGTAAAAAAAAAAAAAAAACAGACTTCATACCTAAAAGATGAACGTAGAGTAATATCGCCTGAGAGTAAAAATTAGTCACTTACATGGAGCAAAATATTAAATCATTAAAAAATGGGTAATTAAAATATCCATATTATTTTAAATTTTGTAAAGTAAATGATAAAAAAAAATAAAAACAAAAACTTCATATCTAGCCGTTGAACGCTGAAAAATATCGCCGAATGAAGAAGTAATAGGAGAGTTTTGATGATGAGTTGAAGAAAGAGGAGAAGGGGGGTTTAAATAGGGTATGGAGGCCGGCCGGTCAAAGTAAAGGGTTTGGGATAAGGGAGGCGGCATCAGTTGAACGATCGGCACCACACATAGAAGAACAAAAATCCGTGATTTGTCAGGGTTTTGCCGGTTTAGGAGAGGAGGCCGGCCCAGTCAATTGGAACCGGCCGGCTCCCGAATTGTTTAAATAAAAAAAACGAGGCGGTCGGTCCAACTCGACCAGCCGGCCTCCTCCTGGTCACTGGACGTTCGGAATAAAATGTTTATTTGCCTATTTGAATTGAAAGTTTTTTCTATGAATACAATTTTGATGGTTTTTAAAACCGAAACTTTAAGGTTTTTTGTTTTTTAAAAACCCTTAAAATACTTATTTAATATTAAATAATTTGACCATAACTATTTTATGGTTTCAATGTTTTCAAAAATTGTTTTCCACTACTTTTCCTTTTTTTTTGTTGTAGCCTGTTCCCTAATGAGATATTATAAATGATGATATCATTAATAGTGTATATGAAGTCAGTATCATTATATACGAGTAAAGTTTAGCAAGTCTTCTAAATTAAGCTTTGATCCCTTTGGTTATAGTTTATTAAGTCTATGTTCAGTCCGATTAACCTAGACCTCGATAAATAAAAGTTAGGTGGTAGGGTTGTTCATCGGTCCTATCAAGTGCTTGGACAGCCATACACCACTTCATGTGGGGCTGATGTTTTGTATCCAAGGACGTAAATAAATTAGCTTGATTATAAAAGTTTTGTCCGTTGTTATCATGGTATTAGTATCATTGCACTGCAACGGTTTAACGAGTCTAGCAAGATATATGAGTCACAAAGCTGCATCGCAAGCCAAATTAAGTCAATTGAGTCGAGCCGAGCGGAATCGACTAAACAACTCTAACGAGCTTTAATAAGTCAAGTCAAGTAGAAGAACTAAATATACATAATCTTTTCAATTTAAATAAATATTTTTTAAAAATTGTTAGTTGTTAAAATTATAATCATTATTTATCAAATCCAAATATAAGAATTATACATTTAATTAACAAAATTATTTTATTATATATAAAAGGACGTGTATTTAGAAAAAAATTATTTGAGATGATCTAATAAAAAATATGACACGAATATTTAATAGTTGATTAATTGTAACCTCTTTTTTCCAAAAAAATAGCAAAGTGAGATCAGTACGGCCGGTCTAGCTTTTTTGTAAAAAATAGCAAGTGAGGCCTCGGTTGGGAGGACGGCTTCCTCACCTTCCTTGCTAGGTTAAAAATGTAATTGTTTTTATAAGTTAAGTTTTCTGTAGATAAATAGTAAACTTGGACTTTGTTTTTTAAAAAAAAATTGATATTTAGATTTTATTTTAAATTTTGTAAAGTAAATGATAAAAAAAAATAAAAACAAAAACTTCATATCTAGCCGTTGAACGCTGAAAAATATCGCCGAATGAAAGAATTAGTAGAGAGAGTTTTGATGTGAGTTGAAGAAGAGAGAAGGGGGGTTTAAATAGAGGTATGGAGGCCGGCCGGTCCAAGTCACGGGTTTTGGATTAAGTGGAGGTCGGCCAGTTCAGTTGAACCGATCTGCCACCACAGCAAAGGACAAAATCCGTGATTTTTGTCACGGGTTTTGCCGGTTTAGAGAGGAGGCCGGCCAGTTCAATTGAACCGGCCGGCCTCCCCGAATTGTTTTTAAATAAAAAAAAAAAAGAGGCCGGTCGGTCCAACTAGACCAGCCGGCCTCCTCCTGGCAGTCACTGGACAGTTCGGATTAAAATGTTTATTTTGCCTATTTTTGAAATTTGAAAGTTTTTTACTATGAATACTAATTTTTATGGTTTTTTAAACCTAAACTTTAAGGTTTTTTTTTTTTTAAAAACCCTTAAAATAATTATTTTAATATTTAAATAATTTGAACCATAACTTACTATTTATGTTGTTTCAATGTTTCAAATTGTTTTCCCAACTACTTTTCCTTTTTTTTGTTGTAGCTGTTCCCTAATGAGATATTATAAATGCATATATCATTACTCGTGTATATGAAGTCAGTATCATTATATCGCTTAAGATTAGCAAGTCATTCTAAATTAAGCTTTGATCCCTTTGGTTATAGTTTATTATAAGTCTATGTTCAGTCCGATTTAACCTTAGACCTAGATAAAAGTTTAGGTGGAGGGTTGTTCATCGGTCATTATCAATCTGCTCTGTAATCAGCCATTACACAATTAATGTGGTGGCCTTGATGTTTTTGTATCAGGACGTTAACTAAATTATCTTGTTATATAAAGTTTTGTACCGTTGTTATCATGGTATTAGTATCATTGCACTGCAAACGAGTTTAACGAGTCTAGCAAGATATATGAGTCACAAGCTGCATCGCAAGCCAAAATTAAGTCAATTGAGTCGAGCCGAGCGGAATCGACTAAACAACTCTAACGAGCTTTAATAAGTCAAGTCAAGTAGAATGAACTAAATATACATAAATCTTTTCAATTTAAATAAATATTTTTTAAAAATTTTAGTTGTTAAAATTATAATCATTATTTATCAAATCAAAATATAATAATTATACATTTAATTAACAAAATTATTTTATTATATATAAAATGACGTGTATTTAGAAAAAAATTATTTGAGATGATCTAATAAAAAAATATGACACGAATATTTAATAGTTGATTAATTGTAACCTCTTTTTTTCCAAAAAAATAGCAAAGTGAGATCAGTACGGCCGGTCTAGCTTTTTTGTAAAAAATAGCAAAGTGAGGCCTCGGTTGAGGAGGACGGCTTCCTCACCTTCCTTGCTAGGTTAAAATTGTATATTTTTTTTATAAGTTAAGGTTTTCTTTAGATAAATAGTAAACTTTGACTTTGTTTTTAAAAAAAATTGATATTTTAAGATTTTTTTTTAAAAAAAGGGTTTTTTTCAAAAAAAAAACCCTGAACTAAGGGTTGGCAGTGGAAAAACCCCGAAAAAATACCGTTCATCAAAAAACACCTCGAACTATTGAAAACATTCACTTTAAACTTGGCAGGGGGGTGAGGAGTACGTACTCACTCACCGAGTACGGCCGGTCCAGCTGGACCGGCCGTACTCGACTCGATTTGCAATTTTTTGCAAATATTGGAGGCCGAGTACGGCCCCCATAGAAGGACCAGCCGTCCTCCTATGGGCAAAACCCGTGACAAAAGTCACGGGTTTTGTCCTGTAGTGCCCAGTACGGCCGATCCAAATGGACCGGCCGTACTCCCACCGTTTAAACCCGTGACAATAGTCACGGGTTTTTTGTCCTCTAGTGCCGCGTACGGCCGGTCCATTTGGACCGGCCGTACTCGGCGGTCAAATACCCGTGACTTTTCTCACGGGTTTTTTGTCCTTTGTGGCGAGTACGGCCGGTCCATTTGGACCGGCCGTACTTGCACTGTTAAAACCCGTGACAAAATGTCACGGGCCGCGTCCTCTAGTGGAGTGAGTACGGCCGGTCCATTTAGACCAGCCGTACTCTCCCCACTAGAGGACAAAACTTGTGACAGATCGAGTACGGCCGGTCCAGTTGGACCGGTCGTACTCGACTACCCTATTTAAAGGGGCACCCGGCGGTTGAAAAAAACACGCCTCTCCCCTTCCCTTCTCTCTCAATTCTCTCGACGCACTCTCTCTCAAATCTCTCTCGAAGCTCTCTTCATCAAATTTCTTTAGTTATTTCTTATTTCGACAATATTCTTCCGTATTCATCTACAGGTATAATATATTTTTTATTATTTAAATTTATATTTGGGTTTATTTTATCCATATTTCTAATACTATTTTCTCGATTACCGACGACTATTTTTCCCGCCCCAACGATATTTCTAATACTATTTTCTTTGATTTTATCATTTGCCATATATTTATATATTATACTGTAAATAATTGAATTGTATCTATTTTTTTTTTAAGAAGGTTTTATTAGCGACGAAAATAGATTCCGACTCAAGTAGATCGATTGATTTAGATGAGCGATCAAGTGGTGATGCCGGAATATGGTGATGTACGAGCATTCGATAACCCACTGGCAAATGAAGAAATATATGTCTATTCGACCTCCAAATCGCTAGACGATGAGCTTCGAACACCGGTCGGCTCAGATGACGACGAGGTAGAAAGCATACCGGTAAGAGAATAAATCTCACTGGGATTTCATAAGGGTAAGCAATATGGTTCTTTGCAGGAACTGAAAAACGAGATAGACCAATATTCCATAGAAAATGGTTATGGTATTACATACAAGAAATGTGAAAGAAGTTGACTGACGGCTGAATGTGGAGATGGATGTGGGTGGCGATTGCATGCTTCATTGATGCAAAATGAGCGAACGTTCCAAATAAAGAGCTTGATCGACTCTCACTGCTGTTCGAGGCAAGTTGAAAATCGACGCGCTTCAGCAAAATGGCTGGCGAACCATTACCTGGATAGGTTCAAAAGTCACCCTACCTGGGACATCCCATCTATTATGGAGACAGTGAGGAATGACTTCACCGTCGACATTTCATCCAGTCTTGCCACAAGAGCAAGAAGCATAGCTCGAACCCTCAATGAAGGGAAGTGCGACGAACAGTACGTGCAACTGTGGTCGTACGCAGCCGAAATATTCAGATCAAATCCAGACAGCACAGTGAAAATTGATGGAAACCCAGTGGGCCGTAATCAATTGGGATTTCAAAGATTCTATATGTGCATGGCTGCTTGCAAGATTGGGTTGCAGGAGTACGGGAAACCCGTTATCTGCTTAGATGGCTGTCATCTAAAGGGGTCGTGTGCTGACCAACTACTCACAGCCGTCAGCATCGATGGAAATGATGGAATCTACCCTGTTGCTGTTGCCAACGTCGAGTCTGAGTGTGCAGACTCATGGACATGGTTTTTGCATATATTAAAGCAAGACCTCAACACTCAGCATGGCTATGGTTGGACACTTATTTCAGATCGACAAAAGGTATGATGTATTTCTATAAGTTTATTTAAAATTTTGTGGCTTTGGCGGATTAATATTGTTTTATTAACGTCATTGTTTGTGCAAATATCAGGGGTTACAGAGAGCTATTCGAGATCAATTCTCATATCCTGAACACCGCTTCTGCCTCCGGCATATGTATTCGAATTTCAAAAATCGCTTTCGGGGCAAAGCATACAGAGATGCGATGTGGAATGCGGCCAGAGCACCCACTGAGGCCCATTTCAAGCAAGAAATGCGGAAACTACACCAGCTATGTCCGGAAGCCCACGAATGGCTTAGAGCAGAAGAGCCAAAATTTTGGGCTAGTCATGCCTTCTCTGCGAATCCCAAGTGCGATCTGGGATTGAATAACTTGAGCGAGTCATTCAATGCACTTCTTTTGCCAGTCAGGGACAAACCGATGCTGACAATGTTCGAGATGATCCGGACACGCTTGATGACTCGCATCGTCAAGAAATATGAGAAGCTGTTTGATTCAAATGAGATCCTGTGTCCCAAGATCCAAGCAAAGCTTGACAAGCTTAAGAGTGCATCTGGAAACTGGCATGCAACGTTTTCGGGAGCTACACGATTTCAAGTCAGCAATGGATACGACCAATTTGAGGTGGACATGACTTTGGGTGTGTGAAACTGCACTCGGTGGGAGCGTACAGGAATCCCGTCTGTCCATTCCATTTCTTGCATGTACTGGATGAGAGTCGCGCCAGAAGACTACGTGCATGCATGCTATTACAGGGGAAAATACCTGCAGATGTACTCACACTATATTTGTCCGATCAGTGGCCCAATAATGTGGCCGATCGTACGAGATATGAACGAAATCCTCCCGCCAAAAAGACGACGTCAACCTGGTAGGCCGAAGAAGACAAGAGTGCGAGATCCCGAAGAGCCGTCAAGCTCCAGAATCAGTAAGAGGAACTCAACCGTGCGTTGTGGTATATGTCGGCAGCAGGGGCATAATACTCGCACTTGTCCTAACCGGGGATCAACTTCAGGCGCTGCTTCGCATGACACATTCATGGGCTTTAACACATTTGATGGGACGCAGAAATCTTCGACACGCGGCCGTGGCAGGAATTTGTAAATATTTTTAATATACCTTGTATTAATTTTTTTTATCGTATTGTTTATTCATTGTATATCATTTGATGGGTTTTGGCATTTTCTTCTCCTTCTCCTCCCTCTTTTTTTTTGCCATCTAAAATCAAATCAAATAGAAAAATTTTAATACACCTACCTGGATCTAGCGAAAAGTCATTCATTTTGAAGGCGACGCTTCTGGAGCTCTGAGAAGACGATGCTCTGAACTATGGCTTCAGCGGAGTTGATGTTTTTTGCGATGCTCTGGCCGCATCGGTGAAATAGAGGAAACCCACAAAACAGAAGAGTAAGAATATAACACCCCGATTCCCTGAACCCGGTTTGTTACTCAAAACCTCGAATATTACTAAGAAACACTTGGGCCAAATATAAAACCTCGTTGAAAATTTCAGAATTTGTAATTTGACAAAACATGAATACTTGCAGCGGAAATCGTTTAAACAAAAGTAAAATTAAACAAAGCCATGTTAAAATAATCGTTGGCAATATTAAGAATCAATCAGTTGAGAAGCAAAGGTTTAACTCGTAAAATAATTTAAAGATTTCAAAAGTCAATTCCATCGACCGCCGAACAAAGTCAATAAAAGGGAAAGGCTACTCGAAGACATCCACCGGTGACTAAACGACAAAGCACAAAATTTGTCATCCGGTCACTAAACGACAAAACATAAAATTTGTCATCCGGTCACTAAGCGACAAAATATATCCTTCATCTACCGGTGACGTCAGCTGGATGATCTCTCTCATCCGATCGACTTTACCCTACATCTACCGGTGACGTCAGCCGGATGATCCCTCTCATCCGGGCACTAGACGACAAACAAAACACCTATATCATCCGACAAACAAAACACTCGACATCATCCGGTAGAAAAGAAACACAACACTATCCACAGAAAAGAAATTTACTTATTTCCCAAAGACCATTCAGGAACGACTCAAGCCATAGCATTAATCAAATCCGATAAAAACCAACATTTGAACTCAACAGACTGCTAAAATCAGTAAATTTCAAAACGTATTCAAAATGCTAAAATTCCTACTGTCATGAGAACTCAACATACTCAGACTGAATCCTTGACTACTAGTCCTCCACACTGACAGACATCAGTTAAACCGCCCCGTCAGCTGCCAGAACATTGAATAAGTGTACTCCTCCAACCCGACTAGTCCTCAGTGAACTCAGTAAACACACCTGCTGTCACTTCTTCACCTACATCACAAAACTCATCTATTAGCCTAATGCTAAGTAAGTAATGCAAAATGAAATGAATTACTGAAACATAAACTCCTAATCATGCAATTTCTACTTTCTCCTCTCAGTTGCTCATTCATCGTTTCTAATTCAGATCCCCCTGTGAAATTGGGAGTCGGATCAACTCTCCCAAAGTATGTATCCACTGACTCATTAAGGGGCAGATTAATTCCCTTAACAGTAAATCTGATTCACATGTTCAGATCCCCCTGTGAAATTGGAAGTTGGATCAGCTCTTCCAAAGTATATATTCACTGTCTCATTAAGGGGCGGATTAATTCCCTTAACAGTAAATCTGATTCACTTTGCTGTTTCATCACATTCAATCCTCTCCATACCAATGTGTATTCAAATTCATTTTCGTATACATTTTGAAAACATGATGCATGGCATACAAACATATCCAAGTAAATACAAACCTAACGTTTTGTGATGTAGGCCCGAAGGCACAAGCAAACATTACTTACTTGGATCTCCTGGAATTGTCTGGGTAGCTAACCACTTCGGGTATTGCTCAACCTAAAACCGTAGACAGAGCATATATTAAATTTCCTCTAATCTTCATTCTAGACCACTATAAATCTAAGGGAAACTCTAGTCATTGTGCATTCTCGATTTCGACTTAAACCGAACTAACCCTCACTTACTGTATTCTCCAAAACCTCAATATCATCCTTCCCACCAACAATAGATACAATGTAGCTAGAAATAGAGGCAAAACTCACCAAGTTCGGAAGAAGTCGCTGGAGAAAGTCGAAGGGGGGTCTCCTATCGTGCTCTGCTAGGCTGAGGAGCTGAGAATGGGGAGGAAATGGAATAAAACAGTGGCGGCTACTTCAATAATAGTTTCCTTAAATACGTTATCCACCCTTAGATTTCTAATTACCCTTATACCCTTGCCTAGTCATCCACTAACCCTACATTTAATATTGTCATTAATTTTAAAAAGAATAGAGAAACGGTTTAACAGGACCGGGTATTACAAAGAAAGAAGAAAAATGAACTTATTGCGATGCTCGAAACCTCAGCGCGACCAAACAGCCTGAAAGGGGAGCCCAATGAATGACTTCCTGACCATGCCGAAGAGAGGAGAAAGAAAGACACAGAAGAAAGGAGAAAGAAAATGAAAGAAGAAATGCAAAAATAAATAATAAAAAAAATAAATCGATGAAAGACTATTTTATTTTTTTGGAAAAAGTTGGTAGAAGGTGAAGAATCACATATAATTCACTGACTGACAAACGTAAGGAAACAAAGAGTCACCTCATGGCACATGAAAAATTAAATGAGACGATGGAGACAGAGAAAAGTTAGTTTGGCTTAGAGATGGCGCCCGCCCGCTAAAGCAGTGAGCCGAGGGAACTAGAGAAGATGATGTTTCGAGCTCTGTCATCGGTGGAGCTCTTATCCAAGCAAGAGAACCTTTATGAAATAATGAAAGTGAGAGATGACAAAACTCTGGGTAAAATAGAGGAGAATTAAAAGCACACGTCATCAGTTTAATTTATTTTCAATTTATTTAAATAGCAGGAGAAATTAACAACAATCTCAGTTTTAAAGAATGTTAAGATAGAATATCTTAAGATAGAATGTTAAGATAGAATGTCAAAACCTTTCAAATTCTGATCCGACGATTGGCCACTGTACTTTCTTCTTCGCTCTTCCTTCAAGCCATTTTAGTGAGCCTCTTGAGATAGGGTTTCTGTGGCGATGAGAACAGACGATCCTATTCATTGAAGCTGGAATTTGAACGTATCAATTTATTTCGTTTTCGATGCGGAAACGAATAAGGTCAGTTTCTTCGTTTACGAATGTGCATTTTTTGGTTCTTTGAAATGATGAAAGGCATTGACGAAGTGTGAAGAAAATATAAACCAGAGATGTAAAAAATTGTATGAGATCTGTTATTGAATATCTCCACTAATCTCTCAAGCTTTATCGTAGAAATGACAGTGAGATCTGTTATTGAATATCTCCTCCAACTTTATTTTTGCAAAAAATTGCAAAGGGAGTCCAGTACGGCCGGTCCAGCTGGACCGGCCGTACTCGATCTTTGAGGACGGCCTCCCCACCTCCCCTGCGAGGTTGAAATTGCAGATTTTCAATAGTTTAATGTTTTTCTCGATGAACAGTGTATTTTAAGGGTTTTTTTAAAACCAACCCATACTTTAGGGTTTTTTTTTTAAAAACCCTAAAATTTATTATAGTTTTAATTAATTATTTTAGAGTTAAATTATAATAAATCGTGCAAGTGTTAGAAAATCACGAAAATTTTTAGATTACCTTTCCATGATTTGTTCTACATATGGTAAAAATTTAGTTTATTGTAAAGTATAGCAAATTTCCATACAACAACTAAGCAGATTACACAGGAGGGGCATCATCGTCAGAGTCCGTGGCGTTTTTTGTCATCCAAGTCGCCCACCTCTCGCTTATCTCTTTATAAGACTCGTTGAGATAATGCTGAGCAGAGACCAGTTGCTGCATCTCTCGTTGCTGGCTTTGCTGTGATTCCAGCAATTGCTGCAGCTGTTGCTGGTGTGTTTGCTGCATCTCATATATTTGCCGCTGTTGCTGGTATTGTTGGTGGTGGTGCATTCGATGCATCTCATTTATCTGCTGTTGTTGCTGGTACCGTTGCTGGTGCATATCATTCAACTGCTGTTGATGCGTCTCTTGCATCTGATATAGCTGTTGTAGATACTGCCTTGTATCCTAGCCGCTTCTCTCATCCTCTTGGGGGGCATTTGGTGGCGATGTAGTCTTATCCATCGGCACTGCCCGAGAGGTGGATGCCCGAGAGGTGGATGCCCCCTGATTTCTTCTCAGCACCCACTCGCCATCGACTTCGACGATCCTCATCCGTATCAACTGGGTCGTGTCAAATACGTCGGTCGATCTACGAGGGATTATCTGCTCTCCAACCGGTATGCGAATACCAACTTGCATGACGAGCTTCATAATCAATGCCCCGTATGAGAGATTAGTGGTGGGTTTCCTCCCGATCTCACGCATGTGATTTAAAATCAAGAAACCGGGGTCAAAAAGCTTCCCGTTGCATAGCTTCTCCATCACATAGAGGTTCATGCAAATGACGTGATTTCGATGACCCTCTCGCGGTAGAAGAGTGTGGGCGAGCATGTTTCGGAGAACCCGACCTCTAACATTCAGCTCGTGCGCTCTTGGCTTCACGAACACCCCAATATTGGGGTTGCAGTGAATTTGGCGAAGGAACTCTACTCCCTCGGGCAATGTAAAAAATAGGCAGTCTCGGGAAGCATGGTAATATCGCTCCGCCCCTTCTATGTTAAATCCCAGGACGTCATTCACCTGCTCTGCCCGTATCAAAAAATCAAACCCAAGAATGTACGTCCTCAAACCTGTTAAAACTCCATCGGTCCCGACCGTTCTCAGGTTGGCGTAGAATAAGCGAACTATTCTCTCGCATGTCTCGCCTGTCAATGCATTGATCCCGTTTAGGCCGATATTCTCCAACATTTGTTTAATGCCCAACGACTCCCAACCGCTAAAGTCTATATGCATGCAAAAGTTTAGTGAGCGTTTTCGCAGATCTTGCTCAAACTTTCTTTGGCAATCTTAAGACAAAAATTCCATGGTAAGATCCTGTCAAATAAAGTATTAGACAAAAATTATCGATAATTGAAAAAAAGTATTACAAATATTTAATATTTAAATAAATAAACATTAGAAATATTTAAAAGTATTAGAATTATTCGAAATTATTTAAATAAATAATCCTAAATTAAAATAATTATACTTTAATGATATAAACAATAAATATATATATATAAATAATAAAAACATAATGCATACCGTTTGACATATGTGATATAAATAATAAAAATATTCATATTAATAATCAAAAAAATAATACCTGGAAGTGGAGAAAAATAATATTGGAAAGGAAGGGAAATATTAGTGGGATTAAGAGAGGGAGAGGATTGTGAGTAATAAGATTGAAAATGGGAGAGGGAGAGGAGAGGAGTGTGATTTCAGTGCGAGGGGCTGGATTTATATAGGGAGGCCGAGTACGGCCGGTCCAGCTGGACCGGCCGTACTCGGCCTGCTAGAGGACGACGGCCCGTGACTTCAGTCATGGGTATTTGCCTGCCGAGTACGGCCGGTCAACTTGGACCGGCCGTACTCGGCACTAGAGGACAAAAAACTCGTGACTGAAGTCACGGGTTTTTATGGTGCGACTACGGTCGGTCCATTTGGACCGGCCGTACTCGGCACTAGAGGACAAAAAACCCGTGACTGAAGTCACGGGTTTTAACGGTGCTAGTAGGGTCGGTCCATTTGGACCGGCCGTACTCGGCACTACAGGACAAAACTCGTGACTTTTGTCACGGGTTTGGCCCATAGGAGGACGGCTGGTCCTCCTATGGGCCGTACTCGATCTCTAATATTTGTAAAAATTTTACAAATCGAGTCGAGTACGGCCGGTCCAGATGGACCGACCGTACTCGGCGAGTGAGTACGTACTCCTCACCCCCTGCCAGGTTTAAAATGAATGTTTTCAATAAGTTGAGTAGTTTTTCGATAAACAGTAATTTTTAAAAGTTTTTTTATGGTTGACCGTTAAATAATAGAATCACTTTATTGGAAACGTAAATCTGTCCGCGATATTTAATAGAAAAAACAAGGGATTTGCATTATTGGTGTGTCCGTACAAATCAGATTGTCTTATTGCAATTGTGAAGCGTCAACCTCATAGGTCCTTCAAATTAGATATTAAAATAATTATTTTAATATTTAAATAATTTGAAGCATCAACTTATTATTTATGTTGTTTCAATGTTTCAAATTGTTTTCCTAACTACTTTTCATTTTTTTTCTTTGCAGCTATTTTACGTTTCCTAAATGATAATAATTAAATGAGATAGTATAAATATAAATATATATATAAAATATCTTAAGTCTATAATCAGGACGATTTAACCTTAGAACTGGACAAAAGTTTACGTGAAGAGTTGTTAGTTGTTAAAATTATAATAATTATTTATTATTATAATATCAAAATATAATAATTAATCGTTTAATTAATAAAAATATTTTATTATATATAAGATGACTATTTAAAAAATAAATATTTGAGATGGTTTAATAAAAAAATAATATAAATATTTAATAATTGATTAATTATAATTATACATATATTAATTAAATTGATATATATCTAATTATAAATTATTTATAATTAGGGACAACAAACTAGTCGACCTGTGCGTAACTTTGGCTCACTTGTAATTAAAATCCAAAGTTTTGACGACTGATTCTAATACAGCATTGCTAAACCAGAGTTGAGTGTTGAGAGATGGAAACCCATATCTAGCTTCGATAAACCCCCAATAATTCGACTGTCCATCTCCATTATTTCTCTCTTTCTTAGAAGCGCCCCCCAATTTAATGAAGACCCCACATGGCAACAGGAGCCCAAGCAGTGGAGATATTATCTTCTTCTATTTTCACTCTTTTCCCCAATTTTTTCTTTCTTTTTCAGTTGTATTTTGTGAATTTCCTTCAACGAATCCTCGCAGAGACTTGGACTGAACTTGGAGATTGACGAAGAAACATGGAGATTTGCCATCCATGGCATGCTCATCCGCTCTTTCTGAGCGACGAAGCCGAGTTTGAAGATGACTGCTCTATTTGTAGAAAAGGATTGGACGGTAACCCTTTTTATGCTTGTGTTGATTGCAAATATTATGTTCACAAATCATGTGCTCAGCTTCCTGTAAAGATCCAACATCATTTTCATCCACCACACCCTCTTGCATTACGTTTTGGAGCTGGATTTGCTTGTGATTCTTGCCATAAGAGATTCCGAAATGAGTTACGCTTCAGATGCAAAATGTGCGATTTCGACCTGGATGTAAAATGTGCATTAATGACGGACAGCGACACGGAAGGGAAAGAATTCATCACACATTTCACTCATCAACACCCATTGACAATTTGCAGCAAAGATGGTGATAATCCTCTGAATTGCTTTGCCTGCAAGAAAACATCCTCTGATTTGATCTACGGTTGCACTCCCTGTGACTATTTTCTTCACAAATCTTGTGCTCAGATTTCAACCCACGTTTTGCACGCAGTGCATCCAGAACACGCGCTTAGTCTTGTGGTAAAGTTTGGTTTCTGCGACTATTGCGAAAAATACGATCTCAATTGGAAATATTATTGCAGAATTTGTGACTTTGACTTGGATGTATTGTGTTTGATTGAATCTGCCAAAGATGACCAAAATTCAGAAAGATCATGTTTTTTGTGCGGCAAACAACATTTGGATTTAGATTCATGCGTCGACACGTTGTACTTCATCAACCAATCATGTATCCAGTTACCTGAAGAGATCAAACACGAATTTCACTCTCACAAGCCTATGTTATTGCTAGGCAGTAAAGATTTTGAGTGTGATTCATGTCATAAATGGTTTGATAGGCGATCACATTATGGTTGTGAGGAGTGCAACTTCCGAATGGATGTTAAGTGTGCCCTAATGACAAGTATTCAATATGAGGAGCGCGATGAGTCCATTTGGCCAGTCATTCCTCGTCATTTTAAGCATCAGCACCCACTACAACTAATTAGCGAGGTAGATGACATCAATTGTTCTGCTTGCCATACAGCTAAGTTATCTCCTATTTATGGCTGCATTAAATGTGAATATTTTCTTCATCAGTCTTGCCTTGAACTTCCAAATCGGATCGAACACCCTGGCCATGATAGCCATGTGTTAACCATACAACCTCGTCGCTATAACTTTTGTCAAATCTGTCACATACAATTCATTGGTTTTTCTTTCGGATGCATTCAATGTCGTTTCTTTATTGGGATTGAATGCATTTCGGAGCCTGGGCCAACTGTGGAGCATAAATATCATTCAACTCTAGAGTATAAATATCATTGTCATCTTTTGCGCTTGATTGAAAAATCATATTTTGAAAAATCATATTGTGACCAGTGTAATGCTGACGACATATTTTGCCAATTCTCTGAAGAGTCAAGTGAATTCAAGCGCACTAGCCAAATCTTTTTGAAAAATCATATTGTGACCAGTGTAATGCTGACGACATATTTTGCCAATTCTCTGAAGAGTCAAGTGAATTCAAGCGCACTAGCCAAATCTCTAAAGAGTCGAGTGAATTCAAGCTCACTAAATCATACTCACTACAATGCATGGAATGTGACTACAATCTTCATTTTTTATGTGCTCCTTTGCCTTGCACCATCAAACACCAAAGCCATCTTCATGCTCTGAAACTAATGGATTATATTGTTGAAGATCATTCGGACGAACATTATTGTGATATATGCGAGGAGATGAGAAATCCTCGATTATGCGTCTACTATTGTGAAGATTGTAAATTTTTTGCTCACGTTTATTGTGTGATATCCGAGGTATTATTTCAGCATTCAATTACTTATTATCTATTAATCTGATTTCAAATATTTTTTTATTAGAAATAGTTTGATTTTTTTCCATCTTGCAGATTATAAATGTATTTAAGAAAAATCCTACGGAAATTGAGTTGAGGATTGTGGGGGACTTGAGACTTGAAGACACAATAAATCCTTCGCATATCAACTTAACTGAAGAGCTTTTAAAAGATCTACTCAAGCGTTTGGATGCAAATGATGTGTCCAAATTGAGTCGTTATTTTCCTGATGGAGAGCTTTTTCCAAGAGAAGAAGAAGAAGAGGAAGAAAAAGAAGAAGAAGATGAAAGGGAGAGGCCACTACAAAATTCAAGTTCCGAAGACGATACCATCAACCTTATTGAAGAGCTTTCTTTCTACAATGATGATATCATTTTGAAGATTCAGAAAAGATCAAAACTCTTTAAACTATACACAAAATATCATATTCAACCCGAGGAATGTGAACAGCCAGTAATTGAAGTCGAAGGGTACAAGGTCACTTCTAATTTTGCCACTCTTTTTAGAACTTTATTGATGAAATACGGCGACTTTGGCCATAAATCTAAACTTTCAGAAAATGTCAAGTCCGTTTTGCTTTATTTTCTCTATCGCGTGCTGAAAAGCATGCATAGAACCTTCGTTGTCGACATCACTGAGAAACAGCTCTTCACTTGGCTTTACTACATAAGAGGCATACGTAGATGTGGTTTTGACTTAGAATTTGTGAATCCTTTGTTACAAAGGATCACGATATCTTACTTCGGTCTTAGGGCAATGAAATTTGAGGGTGAAGCGACTATTGCCAGATACAATTGTGAGATTGTGGAAGTTGAGAAAAAGATTTCTGAGTTGAAAACTAAAATAGAAGAATTGAAACGAAAACGCCAACAACACAGGGTTGGTATGATAGCAAAGGAATCGGCAGTCATGAGGGATAAGTTCTTCACTGTGGCCAAGGAACTAAAATGGTGTAAAGCAAGCGGGGATATTTTTACTGCTTTTCAATAATATTTTCTGAACTTATGTTTGTTAAGAATGCTGAATAAGAACCTCGTTTCTCAGTTATCTTTGTCGATGACATTGACTTGTTATGTTTGCAGCAAACACTGCAAAATATTTTAACGTTCATAACAATCATGCTTGTAAAACTAATTTATGGTTTCATGCTAATATCATATAATAATGTCAGAAGAATTAGTACTAATCAAATACAAATTTTTTCATCATTTCTCAAGTGCTAGAGGAACAAGCTTGGAGGGTTGCAGCTTACCGAACTAGAGAGTTGAGTCATGCTTGAATTTTTAGTTGAACAACCTAAATGCTAACACTAGTCGAATCGAGTCAAGTAAAATTTTATCAAATCTTAAATCTTCCTTAAATGAAAGCAAACAAATTGTTGCAATTTTTTTGAACATGACCACAAATAAGTAATCCGGGCGCATGAAATTTCAACAAATTTCTAAGGACCGGATGTTTTATTAAAATTTGGATTATAAATTAGAATTGCAATTTTGAGCTTGAAAACTCAAAATTTGTTGGACAAAAATCATATATGTTCATTGAAATTGAATTACCCGCAACAACTACTTAAACCTCGCCTCACCATTTTAATCTCCTTTTCATTTGAATTTGTAAACCAAATAATCTATATCGTATGAGAATTTAGTCAGTAAAAACTCATTAAAAATTTATATGGCACATTAGATAGATATATTCATATTCTATACAAAAAAATTATTAATATATAATAATTTTAATCACAGGTGATTCGGTTCAATTTCAAACATTAACTTTTTTTTGAGTTGTTTATTATAATAAATTTAACAAGTTGAGTCTAATGAGCCTATTGAGGTTAATGAGCCCGTCCAAAAAAAATTTGAACTTAAACCAGTGCATGAGGCAAAGTTAAACGAGTCGAGTCGAGCTCAGTTCGTTAAAGTGCCTAGCTGCCAGTCGTGACCACTTCTAAAGTTATGGTTATAAGACTTTAATCACGATCTAACATGTTTTCTAAACTATATAAGCAAATAGATCATAAACGGAATTATTTATGTACCTCCAGCTATTGACTTGTAACTTTTTTTCCTTTATTATGCTTTACGATTTAGGACTTTCCAACCGTTGATCAATCTCGTCTTTATGGTGTTGTCTCAATAATCAGAATTTGATAATTATTAGGTTGATAAGAATTGGGGACAAAAACTTGAGCCACCAAAAGACTATTTTCATCAAAGAATATCTACAATATAAGTGTCTCTTTAAAAGGCACGAACATAAGTTTAATCGACTCTGCAATTTGCTGAACGTTATGAAAACGTAAAATCATGAAATAATAATTTCTAACATTTTCCCGCTTGGTCCATATTTCCATCATTTTCTTTATTAAAAAATAAAATATATGAATCATAGCGATAGATACTCTTAAAATCGAGTATTATCTTCCATGTATTACTATGCATCGTGTTTGTTAATCACCAAATCATACAACTTAATGAATAAACCCTATGTTTATTTTAGGTTCAAATTTTATTGATATTTCTCTAAATAAACATGGGCATATAACAAAACAAAAAAAAAACATCACAGTTTTATTAATTTTTGTTCTTACAACGAAATTATATAAAAGAAACCAATTATCATTTGTTGTATATGATCCTTAAATTTTGACGGTGGCATATCTTTTGTCAAAATATCAGCTAACATCAATTCAATGCTAATGTGCTCAGTGATTACTGATTTATCCTTAACACGTTCTCTTATGACTAAGTATTTGATATCGATATGCTTGATTCGACTACCACTTCTATTATTTACAGCCATAAAACATCAATTGAGTTGTCACAGTACAACTTCAATGTCTTAGCAATTGAATCCACGACTCTAAATCCAATAATAAAATTTTTCAATCATATATCTTGCAAGGTAGCCTCAAAACATGAAATGTACTCTGTTTTCATAGTGGAAGTTGCAGTTAGTGATTGCTTAGCACTCCTCCATGACACAGCTCTACCAACAAACATAAAAATGTATTCAGACATTGAATTTAGTGAATCAACGCAGCCAGCAAAGTATTAGTATCATCTTGAAAACTTCATAAGCCTCATACGTTGACTTACTCTTTGATCTCCCCATATATGCTTCTGTCCCCGAAAGTTGCTTGTCTTCAGCTCTAAATTTCTGCCACCAAAAGTGAAAAAATAAACAAAAATATTCCTTTCAAAGTAAAGCGTCCCTTTTTAGGGAAAAGTGTACGCATATTCACATCTCAGCTACACGTTAACAATCATATCTTTAAAACAAAAGAATAGGTGTTCTTGTAGGACTTCCATCACCATGTAATTAGTTATATGATAATAAACATACTAAGAAAAGTAAGTATTTGAACCTCTGAAGTCCCCAAGAGCTGACCCAACATTCTTATGTTCCTGTTAACCAATCTTGGATCCTCATTTTTAGGCAAAACCTTTGGAATATGCTCAGAAGCAGAAACTTCAAAATCGTATAAGTAAAAAAGACAGATCGTTTTACTGTCTGGATTTATAGTGTTAAACTAAAGATTTGCCAAGGAGATAAATTATTGCCATCTTTGATGTTTTTCTATTCTCGTTCCTCCATGGGACCTCAATATGCAGGAAATTGTTTGGCTTTCTCTCACTTTGCTTTGGCAGGCTACTCCCAGTATTTTCTTCTGCAATGGAGTCCTTTGTCTCTTTCTTTGCTTCATCCCCCTCGGTTATTTCACCATCCTCCACCTTCATTTTCAACCCAAAGAACAAAATCGTTAAGGTATAGAACAAATCAAAACATTAGGATATTGTAGCAATTAAGAACTGTAGTCCTTCCTGAAGACAATCAAACAAAACCTTAAAATCAAAAAGCTGCCTCTTTAGTTATCTAAAGTTGCCAGAATTAGGGAACAAGGAGCAAAAATTTAATGTTAACTAAAATCTACAATGTGTCTACTTTTAGTAAGTACCTTTATAACAGCAGACGACAATCTACGCTTAGCTGGGGGTTTTGGTCAATGGTATCCGTCCTTCCCGTCTGCAGTGTATCAAAAAAACAAAATAAAGAAATAAGAAAACCAATAGAGCTGTCTTTAATTTCTTTCAAACATTCAAATTCAACTACTAGTGAGGTAAAAAGAAAGAATAAAACTAAAAAGGCCTCTCTTCGTAAATCAAGCCCCATACTTGCTCTTGCTAGAAATTACACCACGTAGAAATAAAAGAGAGAAAAAAGAGAAGGAAAAGACGTGACTTACAGGTGGGACAAAGGGGTCGCTGCCGCATTCCATTACCAGAAAAATTTCGCACCGCCAGTTCTGAAAAACCTCCCCTACGGAGTCCCCGCAAATCTCTAAGTCGCTCCGTAATCTGTAAAAAGGGACAACCATAGGTAAAAAAAAAAAAGAGTAACAACAAACAAAGATCAAGGACGATGAAGAAGAAGAAGAAGAAGAAGAGAAAGAGCGTCGTCGGAGGAAAGAGAAAGGGAAGAAAACCTTGGCGACGGAGTTCATGAATCTCCTTGCGAAGCTCCTCGTCAGTCTTCTCCATCGTCTCAATCCTGGTCACAAATTCCATCGAGCTCAAGAGTGGCGTTTAACCAAAACACTACGGGCCTCACAATTTCTTAATGGTCTATGAACTTATAGGTCAGGGTAACTGATGATTTGAACAAGTTTTTCAAGCAATTTCATCCATGTATTTTAGGACATTGCCACGATAATACAATTTAGGTTAAAATTATAAATTGAGACCCTTCATTTTATAATACCTACAACTATTGTTTTATACTTTAGATTTGGTCAATTTTAACATTGTACTTTGAATTATTATCAACTTAAACTTTCCTTTATCTTTTCGTCAAATTGAGTTTCACGTTTCCCCATTTTCTCTCTCTTCCTCTCACTGTAAATTATGGCATCTTCATCTTCATCGTCTTGTTTATATTAAGTCCTCTCAAACGAAAGGAAATCAAAACATCTGGCTCCAATCTCTCTGAAGCATAGGAGATTGATGGTTCTGTTAGATGAAGAAAACAAAGAAGGGTCAACATACATCCATGTAAATTAGATCAAAAGATTCAAAAGCACGAGATTGGATGAAAAAGAAGCGTGTGATGTTTGTTTAACTTGCACAATTTACTTATGTGAAGTACTAGGAGATCTAATATTGCAGAGTTGCCGAACTTGAGAAATATAAGAACTACGTGGGAGTGTTCAAGATGAAAATGCCACAAAGACGACATAGATAATCAACTAAGAGAGATAAAAGTAGTCATTGCTATATTGTTATGAGTGGAAACAGAGGATGACATGACAATGTGATACAGACCATTAAGTGTTGTAGAGTTGTGTGACTTTAGATCCTTGACAAGAAAATGGGAGTGATAAAACTCAACTGTAACATTATTATCTATGCATAACTTATTCACACTAACAAGATTTTCTGAAAAAAAAAAATGGTGAACGAAGAGTGTTGGGAATGAAGAGAGCCTTGGCGTAGAACCACATTATGCACCGATTTAGGAGAAGGCTTGTAATACATATTCGAGCGATGGTAGCTTTGGCACTCAGGTTTATAACCATTTTGTCAATAATTTTTCCAACTGCAGAGGGGTTCATGGGCCAGCCAAGAATACCAAGTGATTGAGAAGAGAAAGCCCTAGACCCAATGGATCAAGTGTAGGAGCAAAAATGGGGAAGGAGCGTTGTTGATTCTTTGACATAAGATTAGCTTGGATAATTTCATATTATAAGCAACATTTTGTTTGTCAAGTCTTAGTGCGGCTTATAAGAGCAGTGACAAAAAGATTGTAGTCACTACGTAGACCACCGCAGAAATACAAAAGGTGATCCCCAATAGACACAAGTTCACCAATCGCTGGAAGGGAGTTGTAAATAGTCGTGAGTTTCTACATATAACTAGTAATATATAGTCCATTCTTGCTGAGATGATTTAAATGGCTATAAAGCTCAGTAATTGTGCAAGAACACCTCATATTTCAACTATAAAAGAGTACGCAGGGATATGAAGAAGAAGAGAAACAGCCAATGATGCATAACTAGCTCATTGGTATTCAACATTTATACATATAACTATCTCGTGGGTTGAAGATAATTTAATCATTTATATATATATTTTTTAACAGAATTCATTTCAAGTCGTACGCAACAATGATATTCAACACTCCATTCTTCCATACTAAGTAGAAGGAAGAAATTAGATCAGAGCTTTGGAAAACGTGATCGACAATCCATCGAAAGGTGTAATGCCCCGAGTTTTGTGAACCCAGTATGTTACTCTTAAACTCGAACTTGACTAAGAAACTTTTAACCAAATTTAAAATTTCGCTCAAAAGTCTAAATTGACATTTTTTTTTTTCTAAAACTTCAAAACGTTTAAATACTTGCAGCGGAAATCATTTGAACAAAAATAGAGTTAAACAAAACTATAGAACAATGTTTGAATAACCAATTGAGATGTTAGGGAACATTCGGCCAAAAGAAATAAGGTTAAAATCGCGAAATACTTTGAAAGTTGCAAAAGTCAAACTCGTCTGCCGCTGAACAAAGTCAACAAGAGGGCAGTAATAAAACTGAAGGATCTCTACCGATGACGTCAGCCGGAGGATCATTCTCCTAGCTTCAGCCGATCGCAAAACGACAAGTTTTACTACTACATCTACCGGTGACGTCAGCCGGATGATTTATTCATCCAGCCTCTGCCGACTATAAGACGACAAAAGATTTTGCTCACAAAACAAAACAAACAGAATACATTGACCGGTCACTAAACGACAAAAGTCTTCCCACATCTTCCGATAGACATAATACACAATGTCCACCGATCACTAAACGACAAAATCATTTCCTACATCTTCCGATAACTATAGCACTCGACATCCACCGATCGCTAAACGACAAAAGTCTAAACTTTCTACCGATGAAATAAACTACACCATCTGATAGATTTAACGCGCTACTCCTACTGGTAGAAAACGACCATCTTCTACCGATAGAAAACGATGTCTTCTACCGATAGACTATCACTGCCGGTAGAAAACAGAGCAACTTTTCCACAATTCATACTCTATACAAAAACAACTCTACTACGAAGGGACTTATTCGCTTCAATGAAACCTTTCGGAAACGACTCCAATCCCTACATTACTCAAATCCAGTAAAACAAATGCTAAATCAGCGAGGTACTATTATCAGAAGATTTCAAAATGTGTTTCAAAACATTGAAAACTATTACTGTCATAAGACTCAACATACTTAAGTGAAAACATTGTCGACTGAACCAGAGAGTTTTCAAACCTAAGATCAAGACATTAAAAGTTGATTCTGTCAGCGAAACTCAAACACAACTCAGCTATCCAATTTTTTACTACAATGCACATGTACAAAATACTAGTTAAACCGCCTCATCAGTTTACCAAGTTGTGGCCTGAATGCGCTCCTCCAACATCATCTATGCGTTTGTGAACTCAAGGAAATCACCTGCAGTAACCTCAACACCTACATCACAAAACTCATCTATTAGCCTAATGCTAAGCAAGCAAAGCAATAATGAAATGATATGCTGAAACATAAAACCTAAACATGCAGTTTCTACTTTCTCATCTCAGTTGTACATTCGTTTGTTTACTGATTTGATCCCTCGGTTCTCTTGGGAGTGGGATCAGTTCTCCCAATGTTATACATCCTCTACTCGATTAAGGGGCGGATGAATTTCCTTAATAGCTATTCTGATCCCTCAGTTCCCTTGGGAGTGGGATCAATTCTCCCAATGTTCTATATCCTCTACTCGATTAAGGGGCGGATGAATTCCCTTAATAGCTATTCTGTCATATTCGGTTCATGCCTTACCATTCTTTACATGAAAATTCATTTTCGTAATTTTTCATAAAAACATGATGCATGCCATACAAACTCATTCGCACAATGCATAATCCTAATGTTTTGTGATATAGGCCCGAAGGCACAAACATACTTTACTTACCTGGATTCCTGGAAATTGTTTGGTTGCTTACCACTTCGGGTTTGCTCAAACATAAAACCATAGACAGTGTAATAGTTAAACTTCATTCTAAACTACCCAGGATTCTAAGGAAATTAGTTTGGAAGCTCAGATCTTCGTGTATTCCCGATTCTGCACTAAACCCGAAACTACACACATTCACAACACTCCCAAAAACACATACATTGCACTCCCTCTGTTATCTAACTGTCAAGTCATAAGGAAAAAAATGAAGGAACTCACCTAAATCGGAGAAATCACTGGAGAAGTCGGAGGAAAAATCGCCTGGAGCTCTGATGAGCTTGAGCTGAATACCGAGAAAGGAAAAATGAGGGGGCAGTGGCGGCTAAACCTCATTAAACCCTCCCTTAAATACGTTATCTACAATAAATTGCAATTTACCATTTTGTCCTTACTCATTCACTTATTCACCTAATCACTAAATCACCCAAATTAACTTTTAAAGCATTCTAAAAAAAAAATGAAACAAGGTAAATCGGTTAATAGAAACCGGGTGTTACAAAAGGACTTCGAAACTCAACTTTTTGAGGGAGAAAACGAATCGACGAAGCAGTGATGAAGTTGGTTCAGGATCTAAACGAGGAGAATTCCAAGGGTAAGAAAATGAAAGGTGGAGATGGAAACAATGGCGGAGAAAACGAACTTGGTTCAGGTTAATGTGTTTAGCATTTAATTTTAATGTGTTTAGCAAAATTAATCATTTGTTAATGTGTTTAGCATTTAATATGTTATTGTTATGAATAACATGTGTTTAGTATTTAATGTGTTTTTATTAGGAAGAACCTAAAGCGATTCGAGTTGACAACACAGTGGACCAATGATGTAGAGATGTTGTTATGCAAATATCGCCAAAGTGCACGAATTTAGACCAAGATGATTGGTCGCGGATTTTAGAAATTGAAGTGGAATTTATTTCCAAATATCGAATTGAAAATCTTGGAAGAAACTGTTGATCATGTAATCATGGAGAAAGCGAAGGAGAAAAAGAAGACATTATCGATCTCTAAATTGGATCAAGAAAACGAAAAGAGATTGTGATTACGCAATCGACAACACAAACTTAAACACATTTTTAGCGGACAGTCAAGATTATCCTTGCAATCGCAAAATATCGAAGAAAATTTTAGCCATTCAAAAAGTTGAAGAATATACTTACAAAATGACAAGGAGATAAAGCAATCCAATCAAATCTCTAGTGAGCTTTTAAAGAACAAAGTTCTTCGTCTCAGCACAACTCCCTTCTCCTGCTTCTTCAATTTGTACTTGTGGTGTTGAGTACAAATCTAAAGCGCAGTGAAGACTATGTGCTTTAAATATGTTTTTGTTACCCAACTCACGCTTCTATGCATTTTTTAGTTTTAAATTGTCATTTTGGTTCTAGTCCTAATGTTATTTTGGATGTAGGACAAATAAAATTCTAAATTGTAAAGGTCATTCAACTCAAACTTGAAATTGGTTTTTAACAAAACGAACATTGAACTTTGAGATTCATGACCTCAAACTTTGCACCGTGAACAAAATGAACCTCAAACTAATTTTTTAAGTTTTACATTTTCAGTTTGAACTATGTTTTGGGTTTGTTTAAGGCTCGATTTGGTCTATTTGTTTTTTTCTTTGTAATTTTTAAAAATAAAATTAAAAAAATATATAAATATTATAATATATATATATAATTTAGTTTTGATTGGAACAAAATCGAGCAGGGTCTAATTCTAATAGTATGACTTAATTTGTTAACGGTGCAAAGTTTGATGTTCATTGTGTTTAAAAATAAGTTCAAGATTTAAGTTGAACAAACTTCGAAGTTCGACATTCATTTTGTTAAAAAAAAAAATCTAAAATTTAGTTGAACTGATACCTAAAGTTTGTAGTTTAGATTGTATTTTATCTTATTATTTTATATTTTTTTATATTTAATTTTTAGAAATATCCCTTCTTTTTACTAAAACTCAATCTCAAACCCTAATTTGGGTAGAGTAAGAGCTTGTTAAGTGAAGCAAAATCATGAATATATAGTGGTACTAAGGGATGAAGCCAATAAGTTACATATAGATATTTGATGATTGAGTATAATTCAATTTTGACGTAGTAAATTTATCTTTTTTACTATATTTTGTTTTCAATTTAGAGTATTTTTTACGTAAATTTTTTGGTGTTCGTTTTTTCATTTTTCTTTTGTGATTCATTTTGGTCTTTTGATAATTTTGTTACTTCGTATTCAGGATTCATTAATCAACCTACTCATTTTATATTCATTAACTATTTTCATTTATTTTTTAGCCAATTTTATCATATATATTCATTTGAAGGAATTGGAACTACTAACACAAATTAACCAAACCACTCTACTTTCTGATTACTTCTTTTGAGTTTTTGGTGAAAAATACAGACCCAAATAAGATAAATGATCGATGTGACTCGGTTTGAACTCAGTGACCATTGCTTCTTCTCTATCACACTAAACCGGTTTACTTAATTTCTAGAAACAAGGGTGTTGTAGCTTTTGCTTGAAACGAATGATTAAGGACTCGTCCACGTGAAACGCTGCAAATCGTTAACTTAATTTGGTAAGTTACAAAATTCTTGATTTTTTGAAAAAATGATTTTTCCAGTTACAAAATGCATTAGCAAAATCAACATGGAGTGGGATGAAAAGAACTTGACTCAAATCCCATCTGTCAAGGAATATTTCAAGCCCCCCCACATGGAAAACATGGTCTCCCAAGGCCACTTTCTTGCCTCCAAACTCACCAACAACACTCAAATCCTTGCAAACATCCACTTTAAACCTCACCAGCGCAGTCCCCCGCCCTTCTAATGACACCTTTTCAAACCCCGTGAGATGCTTACTAGGGGATCTGTGCACGGACGGGGGCAACGAAAACAACATCACCGTGTGGCTCCCGCCCATCGGCCTGGAGTTTTCGACTCTAAGATGAATCTCAAAGTCCAAATTTTTGCAGCTATGGATTGGCATTTCGATGATCGACATGCATGAGCTTCGTGTAACGGGATGGAGAAGAAAGTGGTGTAGGATCGAGATTGTCTAAGAGGGGAGGTGAATTAGACCCTTTTTAAAATTTAATTAAGTAGTCTAATATTAATTTCTTTCTTATTGTAGGACTCTAAATTAAAATCAATCAGACAAGCAATCAAAGTAAAGAGAGAGAGAAATTTAACACACAGTGGTTTTTACGTGGTTCGGCCAAACCTTGCCTACATCCACGCTTCAAGGTTCACCCCTTGAAGATCCTTAACCTTCTCCTCAACGAGAATACACAGATCGGAATTCCGGGCTCCGATCAACTGCCTTTTACAAATCTGGATTGTTCTTCACGGGCGACAATCCACTGCCTTATACAAATATATGAGTTGGTAAAGTTCTAGCTCAGACTACACTCTCAAAGATTAAATCTCAAGTTATCGAATCGAGAGGTGTAGAAGAATAATACAGAGTATAAGATTTTTGCAGGTTAGGGCTCAGGAATTCAATTCGCAAAAGTTGTTTCTTCGTGCTCTAACCTCGGCTTAAATACTCTGTCTTCAGAATCGGCTTGACTTCAATGCTCCTTATCCAATAATAGAAACTTTGTTACCGTTGGAGCAGCTTTCGTACAGAAGCAGGTAGCCGTTGCTTTCTGAAAGCGCAAGTCGCCCGACGCCATTAATGTACTCGACTTTAAGCTTCTAGGCGAGATACACTGTAGCTTTCGCGGCATAATTTAAAATCTGGCGGAAGACATTGCTTTACAATTCTTGAACCGGCTTTGTTATATTTGTGAAGCTTGAGCCGAATCGGAGGATGCTGCTCTAGAAGATGAACCGCTGTCAGAAGATGCACCATTAAACAACTTAAACGCTATCGGAAGATGTAGATATGAAGTCTTCCGGTTTTGTCGTCTAGCGATCGGATGACTTCGTCTTTCGAACTGAGGATGTAGATCTGGAGCGGATACTACATGAGAATATCTTCTTTTGTCTTCTAGCGATCGGAGGACGTAGTCATTAAAAGCTTTGCCTTTTGTCATTTTCCCATCGGTAGACTTTATCTTTAAAACGACTTCGCCTTTTGTCGTTTTCCCATCAGTAGACTCTATCTTTAAAACGACTTCGCCTTTTGTCGTTTTCCCATCGGTAGACTCAGCGTTAAACGCCATCGGATGAAGCTGCTTTAATAGTTATCGGATGATTCAGTCCTTAAACCCATCGGATGACTTAATCTTCGAAGTCATCTGCTTTTGTCGTCTAGCGGGCGGTGGACTTCGTCTTTTATTTTCATTCACCGGTGGACTTCTTTTCTTTTAATATTTTAAATCACCAGTGGACTTCTTTTCTTTTAATATTTTAAATCACCGGTGGACTTCTTAGCAACTTGACCACTGAATGTGCATTCACAGCCCTGTTTTACTAATAAACCTAGGATACTCAACCAAATTCATTAGTAAACTAAAGTACCCTTTTCAAGGGTATTTCCAACAGATTAATCCCAACTGCATATACATTATTTTCATTCAGTAAACATAATCAAATTATAATATAAACCATACAAACTCATCATCAAAAACAAATTTGGACTTAATTATCATTTAAGTCAACAAGTGGGCGCTCGGACAAGGTGGTGGTTGAGTTGGGAGTAGCTTAGTCCATCTCCAAACGAATAAACTGTTTTTCCCGTGTAGAATCTATATGTTCTACTTGGATAGTCGATCAAAGGATCTAGCTTGATGTTCATGTTTGTCATCGGGACAGTATCGATGTACGATTGTGGATACCATGTTTTTGGTAATCGTCCACCTACACCATAACAAACCATAACATGATCTATCAAGCTAAAGAAATGAAGAAAATCAGAACAAAGCATTCAGCTTCTGAGAGTAGATTTATAATCCAAAAAGTGTCTGTGGTTATTTCGGAAGAAATAAAACAAAAAATAAGGAAGAGGCAGTAGAGGTATGACAACTATTTTACTAGATCTAGCCTAATGCTAGATCCAGTGGCGCTTAATGTCTTGGTATAGTGTTGGGAATTGAAGAAACATCAACTGAATCACAATCAGATACGATGTATCTACAAGGATCCAACACCCCACAAAGTTAAACACCTCATAGTTTCTAAAATCCTCAAAAAATGCTAAAACAAGGATCGATACCCGTTTAATTTCCACTCGCCTCGAATGACCATGGCAAGAAGGTCAGGGTCAGCACAAGTTGGCTTGCCATTGACCTGATTGTAAGAGCACATAACGCTTGCAACTTTCCCATCAAGAACACAGCTCTTAAACGGCAGTTGATACTGTGATGACCCGAATGGACACGTATGAGGAGGAACCACCAATCCCGAGTGAGACTTGGGCCGGAGGGTAATGTGCTGGGTTAAAACTCCGCGGATCCAGGATTGGATTTGAGTCGGAGGGTTCGGTCGTAGAAAGAGGGGTCGTCACAATCTCACATCGCTTGGAGAAAGTATATGGAAATGAAACATATGTAATGAGACCCTCCCAAGATAGTAAGATGCGTTTTGGAGTACAATTGGCAACGGATTTCATAAGAACTCTGAAGTTAAAAGAGCTCAGCGAGAGTAGTACTAGGTTGGGTGACCGACTAGGAAGTCCTCGCCAGACACAGCCGTGAGGGGAGGATATTGGGCTACAGCCCAATCCCCAGAGCGGACTATATCTTACTGGGAAAAGGGGTCGTTACAAATGATATCAGAGCCTGCACCCAACCGAAAATGTGGCCAACGAGGACGTTGATTCCCCGAGGGGGGTGATTGTGATGACTCGAATGGACACGTATGAGGAGGAACCACCCAGTGCTCTACGAATCCCGAGTGGGACTTGGGCCGAAGGGTGACATGCTGGGTTAAAACTCCACAGATCCTGGGTTGGACTTGGGCCGGAGGGTTCGGTCGTAGAAAGGGGGGTCGTCACAATCCTACATCTCTTAGGGAAAGTATGTGGAAATAAAATATATGTAAGGAGACCCTCCCAAGATAGTAAGATGCGTTTTGGAGCACAATTGGCAACGGATCCCATAAGAACTCCGAAGTTAAAAGTGCTTTGGCGAGAGTAGTACCAGGTTGGGTGACCGACTAGGAAGTCCTCGCCAAACAAAGCCATGAGGGAAGGATATTGGGTTATGGCCCAATCCCCAGAGCGGACAATATCTTACTGAAAAAAAGAGGTCGTTATAGATACGTATCATCCATATCTTGCTTTGTTATAATTGCATTGAAATAATATCAATTAGTGCCTTTCCAACCATCCAAATCATAGGCAATGTAATGTTTATAGCAGGCAGCTACTTTGAGCATTTTTGGATCACCATTGTCTCTTTTTTGTAATCCTTTCACGCATCTCGACCTGTATTTACTCGATAGTAAAGGGTCTTCGCCATGAGTCTCTTGGCCTCTTCCCAATCTTGGATCCTGAAATATGTTGATTTTTGGTGACTAAAACGTTAGGCCCGCCAATCCTACATTGTACATTGCTCTTGCCCATGTAGAAACCACCCGCGTTATAACACAACTTGCTTAGTTGCTAATGCATTAAGCTACGGTAGCGTATAAGATTATGTGCATAAGAAAGTTGCATTATATTTCACTTATATATTTTCCATGGCAATATGAAAATATTATAGTTGATGGAGGTCGTTAGTAACATAGAGAAACCAAATATGCTGAAATAATTCGAAGCTTAATTACAAAAGAAAAGCAAAAAATCAAATACAAAAATTTTACGTGAAAAATTCTACCACTTAAAAAAATCAAAGAGATAAATAAAACATAAATTTATTATGTGAATCAAAGTAAAAAAAAAAAAAAGTGAGCTAACCTCTTGGACCCTCACAACGCGTAATAATGTAATATGCCACCACCGAGATCAGGTCGCCCTGCAAAAAAAAAAAAAACACCTATAATTTTCTAAAAAGCCTCGATACCAGTTTTTCGCCGCCTCCTTCCCAAATAGAGTTGAAGTGTTCGGAATCTAACATATCCAAAACAGTTTTAATTATCAAGAATGCAAATCTTAGAAAAAAATTCAAGAAATTCAATGTCATTTATGATAATATGTTTGGTAAAAGATTGAAATAGGTAATCAATAGGGTACCAACCCACCCCCACTAAAACTTTTCAGGATTAAGTGCAAAAATCGGGCTGAAGTATGGTAAAAGTGCAAAAAAGAGCTTGAAGTTTGAAAAGTGCAAAAAAGAGCTCAGCGGGTACCCGCTGACCCCCCGCGGAGGGTGCAGCGGGTACCCGCCCAAAATGAGCGGGTACCCGCTTCACGCGGGGGGTCACGCGGGTAACCGCCGACCCCCCGCGTCATCATTTAGGTGACATTAACATTAATTTTTTAAAAATATAGTAAACGATATGCAATTTACTTGAAATTTTTATCACACATTCTCCCTATTATGAAAAGATAATTTGAAAATTTTCGTGATTTTCTAACATTTGTACGATTTATTGTAATTTTATTTATTTATTTTATAAAATAATTATAATAAATCATAGAAGTATTAGAAAATAACAAAAAATTTTAGATTATTTTGTCATGTTAAAACAAACATGTAGTAAAAATTTCAAGTAAAATTAATATCGTTTGATAGTTTTTTAAAATTAATATATAAAGTAAAAAAGAAATTGAGATTAATTTGAAGAAAACTATCAAACGATATTAATTTTACTTGAAATTTTTACTACATGTTTGTTTTAACATGACAAAATAATCTAAATTTTTTTGTTATTTTCTAATACTTCTATGATTTATTATAATTATTTTATAAAATAATTAAATAAAATTACAATAAATCGTACAAATGTTAGAAAATCACGAAAATTTTCAGATTATCTTTTCATAATAGGGAGAACATGTGATAAAAATTTCAAGTAAATTGCATATCGTTTAGTATATTTTTAAAAAATTAATGTTAATGTCACCTAAATGATGACGCGGGGGGTCGGCGGTTACCCGCGTGACCCCCCGCGTGAAGCGGGTACCCGCTCATTTTGGGCGGGTACCCGCTACACCCTCCGCGGGGGGTCAGCGGGTACCCGCTGAGCTCTTTTTTGCACTTTTCAAACTTCAAGCTCTTTTTTGCACTTTTACCATACTTCAGCCCGATTTTTGCACTTAATCCAACTTTTCAATTTGCAAGCTGTAAACCTCAAAATATGTTAGATTTCTCGAGAAGTGTGAAATGGGTACTGAGCATTTAACAATCAAACGTGGCCACCAGCGGCAACCACCATTTAAATAAGCAATAATTGTTCTTTTGTCCTTTTGGTTTTTTCTTAATGCCTCCAGACTTTATTACTTTGAATCTATATCTAATCATGCGCCATCTAGGGCGTTGTTATAATTGTTAAAAAATGGACCTTGAGGATGAAAAAATTATTAAATAATGAGGCCTGAGGAATTTCACCCACATGGATTGATGGATATGATTATCTTTCGGTGCTCTGCAATGGCGATTGAAGGCCATTGCAAAAGAAAGAAGAGAGTAAATCGTGCTTGTATGATGGGAAGAAAAATGGGTTGACTTTATTAGAAACGTAAATCTGTCAGGGATATTTAATAGAAAAAACAGGGATTTGCATTATTGGTGTGTCCGTACAAATCAGATTGTCTTATTGCAACTGTGAAGCGTCAATCTCATAGGTCCTTCAAATTAGATATTAAAATAATTATTTTAATATCATTACTAATTTATTTTCCTAACAACTTATCTCAATGACTTAAAATTTTATAACGAGATATTATAAATTCATGTATCATTACTCGTATATATAAAACCAGTATCATCATATGACTTAAGATTAGTAAGATTAGTAGGTCAGTCTAAACTAAGCTTTAATCTCTTTGGTTATAGTTTATTATAAGTCTATGTTCAGTCCGATTTAAACTTAAATCTGAATAAAAATTTACGTGGAGGGTTGTTCATCGGTCATTATTGATCTGCTCCGTAGCCAGCCATTACCCAATTGATGTGGTGGCCTTGATGTTTTTGCATTACTGTTGTTATCATGGTTTTAGTATCATTGCACTACAAACGAGTTCACCCAATCTAGCAAGATATGAGCCACAAGTTGCGCTAAGTCAAAATTAAAGTCGAATCGAATTTTAATGAGTCGACTAAACGAGTCTAACAAATTTTAATGAGTCTAGTCAAGTCGAACGAATCAAATATACATAAATATTTTCAATTTAAATAAATATTTGTTTTAAATTATAGTTGTTAAAATTATAATAATTATTTATTATTATAATGTCAAAATATAATAATTAATCATTTAGTTAATAAAATTATTTTATTATTTATAAAATAACGTGTATTTAAAAAAAGTTATTTTAAGATAATTTAATAAAAAAATATAACACGATTATTTAATAGTTGATTAATTGTAATTATACTCGTATTAATTAAATTGACACTTATCTAATTGTTAATTACTTGTAATTAGTGACTACAAGCGGGCTGACCAATCTGAATAAATCAGAAAAAACTTTGGCTCAATCTAGTTCATGAACTTGTAATTAGTATTAAATTGATTTACAGGAAAATTTTTTGAAATTACGATGCATCGAAAGTTAAAATTTGATCAGTTGTCTTTGTTTTCCTGCCATAAGAACAACCTCAAAATCCAAACTTTTGACGACTGATTCTAATACAGCATTGCTAAACCAGAGTTGAGTGTTGAGAGATGGAAACCCATATCTGGCTTCGATAAACCCCAATAATTTACTGAATCCATTTGCAGTCGACTGTCCATCTCCATTACTTCTCTATTTCCAAGAAGAGCCCCCCAATTTAATGAAGACCACACATGGCAATAGGAGCCCAAGCAGTGGAGATATTTTCTTCTTCTATTTTCACTCTTTTCTTCTGTCTTTTTTCAGTTGTATTTTGTGAATTTCATTCGAATCCTCGCAGAGACTTGAACTGAACTTGGAGATTGACGAAGAAAGATGGAGATTTGCCATCCATGGCATCCTCATCCTCTCTTTCTGAGAGACGGAACCAAGTATGAAGATACGTGCTCCATTTGTGAAAAAGGATTGGACGGTAACCCTTTCTATGCTTGTGTTGATTGCAAATATTATGTTCACAAATCATGTGCTCAGCTTCCAGTAGAGATCCCACATCGTTTTCATTCACCACACCCTCTTGCATTATGTTTTGGAGCTGGATTTGCTTGTGATTCTTGCCATAAGATATTCGACGATGAGTTGCGCTTCGGATGCTCTGATTGCGATTTCGACCTGGATGTAAAATGTGCATTAATGACGGACATCGACACGGAAGGGAAAGAATTCATCACACACGTCACTTATCAACACCCATTGACAATTTGCAGCAAAGATGGCGATAATCCTCTAAATTGCTTTGCCTGCGAGAAAACATCATCTGATTTGATCTATGGTTGCACTCCCTGTGACTATTTTCTTCACAAATCTTGTGCTCAGATTTCAAACCCACGTTTTGCACGCAATGCATCCACAACACGCCCTTAGTCTTGTGGTAAAATTTGTGGTAAAATTCGGTTCCTGCGAATATTGCAGAATATACGATCACACTTGGAAATATTATTGCAACATTTGTGATTTTTTCTTGGATGTATCGTGTTTGATTGAATACGTCACAGATGGTCAAAATTCAGAAAGATCGTGTTTTTTGTGCGGCAAACAACATTTGGATTCAGATTCATGCGTCGACTCGTTGTACTTCATCAACCAATTATGTATCGAGTTGCCTGAAGAGATCGAACACGAATTTCATTCTCACAAGCCTCTTTTATTGCTAGACACGGAAGATTTTGAGTGTGATTCATGTCATAAATGGTTCAATGGGGAATCACATTATGGTTGTGAGGAGTGCAACTTCCGAATGGATGTTAAGTGTGCCCTAATGCCAAGCATTCAATATGAGGAGAGCAATGAGTCCTTTTGGCCAGTCATTCCTCGTCATTTTAAGCATCAACATCCACTACAACTAATTAGCGAGGCAGATGACATCAATTGCACTGCTTGCCATACAACTAAGTTATCTCTTATTTATGGCTGCATTAAATGTGAATATTTTCTTCATCAGTCTTGCCTTGAACTTCCAACTCAGATCGAACACCCTCTCCATGATAGCCATTTGTTAACCATACAACCTCTTCGCTTTTACTTTGTCAAATCTGTCACATACGAATCATTGGATTTTCTTTCGGATGTATTCAATGTCGTTTCTTTATTGGGATTGAATGCATTTTGGAGCTTGGACCAACTGTGGAACATAAATATCATCCAACTCTAGAGTATAAATATCATTGTCATCCTTTGTGCTTGATTGAAAAATCATATTGTGACCAATGTAATGTTACGACACATTTTGCCAATTCTCTGAAGAGTCAAGTGAATTCAAGCGCACTAGCCAAGTCTGTAAAGAGTCGAGTGAATTCAAGCTTACTAAATCATACTCACTACAATGCATGGAATGTAACTACAATCTTCATCTTTTATGTGGTCCTTTGCCTTGTACCATTAAACACAAAAGTCATCTTCATGCTCTGAAACTAGTGGATTACATTGCTGAAGATGATTCGGACGAACATTATTGTGATATATGCGAGGAGATAAGAAATCCTCGATTATGCGTCTACTATTGTGAAGATTGTAAATTTTTTGCTCACGTTCATTGTGTGATATCTGAGGTATTATTTCAACATTCAATTACTTATTATCTATTAATATGATTTCAAATATTTTTTTATTAGAATTTGTTTGGTTTCTTTGTCATATTGCAGATTATAAATGTATTTAAGAAAAACCATGAGAAAATTGAATTGAGGATTGTGGGGGACTTGAGACTTGAAGACACTATAAATCCTTCGCATATCAACTTAACTGAAGAGCTTTTAAAAGATCTACTCAAGCGATTGGATGCAAATGATATGTTCAAATTGAGACGTTATTTTCCTGATAGAGAGCTTTTTCCAAGAGAAGAGAAGAAGAAGAAGAAGAAGAAGAAGAAGAAGAAGAAGAAGAAGAAGAAGAAGAAGAAGAAGAAGATGATGAAGAAGAAGAAGAAGAAGATGAAAGGGAGAGGCCACTACAAAATTCAAGTTCCGAAGACGATACGATCAACCTTATTGAAGAGCTTTCTTTATACAATGATGATATCTTTTCGAAGATTTGGAAAAGATTCCAACTCTTTAAACCATACACAAAATATCATATTCAACCCGATGAATGTGAACGGCTAGTGATTGAAGTCAAAGGTGACAAGGTCATTTCTAATTTTGCCATTCTTTTTAGAATTTTGTTGATGAAATACGGCAACTTTAGCGATAAGTTTACATATTCGAAAAATATTAAGTCCGTTTTGCTTTATTTTCTCTATCGCGTGCTGAGAAGCATGCATAGAACCTTTGTTGTTGACATCACTGAGAAACAGCTCTACACTTGGCTTTACTACATAAGAGGCATATGGAGATGTGGTTTTGACTTAGAATTTGTGGTACCTTTTCTACAAAGGATTACGAGATCTTATTTCGGTCTTCGGGCAATGAAATTTGAGGATGAAGCTACTATTGGCAGATTGGACCGAGAGATTGTTGATCTCGAGCAAAAGATTTCTGATATTAAAACTCGAATAAAAGAATTGAAACTGCGTCGCCAACAACACAGGGTTGGTATGATAGCAAAGGAATCGGTAGTCATGAGGGAGGAATTCTTCACTGAGGCCAAGAATCTAAAATGGCGTAAAGCAAGCGAGGGTATTTTTTAAATTAAGCACATTCTACTCTCTTTTTCACTGCTTGTTTCAATCATATTGTCTGGATTTATGTTTGTTAAGAATGTTGAAGAAGAACTTTGTTTCTCTTTTATCTTTTTTGATGACATTGACTTGTTATATTTGCAGCAAACATTGTACAATATTTTAACTTTCATAAAAATTAATTTATAATAATGCAGTGAAAAGACTCATAATTTGAACCCAATTTGACGTTGGTAAGATCTATTATTGATGGCTATGATTATTGACAAAAATCAATTCTAATTTATGGTTGATTTAAATTGTTTCAAAGATATCATATTTTGGAAAAAAAAATTATTTAAGAACAAACAACTGCTATTATTTGCCAATTATTTTGAAGTGCTGGCGTATAGTGTCAAAAATCATCATTAAATTAAGCTTTCATTCTCGTAAAACTAATTTATGGTTGTACGTTAACATCATATAATAATGGCACATGAATTAGCACTAATAAAATATAAATTTTTTCATCATTTCTCAAGTGCTAGAGGAACAAGCTTGGAGGGTTGCAGCTTACCAAACTAGAGAGTTGAGTCTTGCTTGAATTTTTACTTTGGCCAAACTCACGTGTCAAGTAAAATTTTACCAAATCTTAAATCTTCCTTGAACAAAAGCAAAAAAAATGTTGCAATTTTATTGAACATAACCACAAATAAATAATCCAGGCGCATGAAATTTCATCAGAAATTTCAACAAATTTCTAAGGACAGGTTGTTTTATTAAAATTTGGATTATAAATTAGAATTACAATTTTGAGTTTGTAAACTCAAAATTGTTTGACAAAAATCATATATGTTCATTGAAATTGAATTACCCTCCACGACTACTTAAACCTCACCTCGCCATTTTAATCTTCTTTTCATCTGAATTTGTAAATCAAATAATCTATATCGTATGAGAATTTAGTCAGTAAAAACTCATTAAAAATTTATATCGCATATTAGATAGATATATTCATATTCTATACAAAAATCAAATTATTAATATATAATAATTTTAATCACGGGTGATTCGGTTCAATTTCAAACATTAATTTTTTTTTATTGAATCCTAGAAAATAAAATTAATTTATTTTTTCGATCAAAACAAAACAATGTCTAAAAAAACAAAATGAGAAAGACATAGTTCTTCAATTGAGGAACAACATCCCGAAGTTTGTCTCCAAAATGCAAAATCTCTTCTATTCTAAATTGTAGAATTGCAAGTAAATTAAAATATGCACAACCTCGTATTTTTATATGACATTACAGAAATTTTTATATTTTTATATGACATTCTAAATTGTAGTTTTAAAGTTTATTAAGCGTATCCATTTGAATATTACTTTTAAGTATCAAGCTTAACAAGGTAAAACATCTCTATCTTATTCTTGTAAGGATCTCAGATTCAACAGGACTAGAAAATTGAAGAGTGCACTGAACTTGCATTAAGAATTCACTTGCGTATAGAGGACAACGGCAAACAAAAAAAAAAACCCAACGTTGTAGTGGCGTATTTTTTAGAGTTACAGTAGTTTTTCTAAAGGTTAGTTTTGAAATTTTATTAACTTTTGGCTATGCATTTCAACGTTGTTCCTTGAACAAGGTTATACAAGATTTCTAACAATTTCTGTTGAAAAATCATTATAATTGCTGTAACATGTGCATAAAAAATGTATGTTAGGATTGCTCATTGTTGTTTATTATATAATAAGTTTAGTGAGTCGAGCCTAAGGAGCCTATTGAGGTTAACGTGTAACGACCTAACTCCCCGATGGGTCGAGCCGTGCAGTGCCCCTCGATGAGCTAGCTCAGTGGTATTCCTCAATTGTAGCCCAGATACTTATCCCTTAGGTCTTGGGTTCGAGTGAGGGAAGACAAAAACTCCTTTCAGGGGGGAGAAGATCGTGAGTACACGTGGTACTGCCTTCGGGACCCCACGTGGAAGCTTGCCCATCGAGGGCGTCTTTTTTGTAACGACCTAACCCCCCGATGGGCCGAGCCGTGCAGTGCCCCTCGATGGGCCAGCTGCCACGTGGGGTCCCGAAAGGCAGTACCACTAGCTGGCTCAGTGGTACTCCTCACTTGTATCCTAGGTACTTGTTCCTAAGGTCTTGGGTTCGAGTGGGGGGAGACAAAAACTCCCTGCAGGGGGAGAGAAGATCGTGAGTACACATGGTACTGCCTTCGGAACCCCACGTGACAGCTGGCCCATCGAGGGGCACTGCACGGCTCGGCCCATCGGTGGGTTGGGTCGTTTCATAACGAGTCCGTCCAAAAAAAATTTGAACTTGAGCCAGCGCACGAAGCCATGTTAAACGAGTCAAATCGTGCTCAGTTCGTTAAAGTGCCAAGCCGCCAGTCGTGACCACATCTAAAGTTATGGTTATAAGACTTTAATCACGATCTAACATGTTTTCTAAACTATGTAAGCAAATAGATCGGAAACAGAATTATTTATGTACATCCAGCTATTGACTTCTAACTTTTTTCCCTTTATTATGCTACACGATTTAAGACTTTCCAACCGTTGATCAATCTCCTCTTTATGGTGTTGTCTCAATAATTAGAATTCGGTAATTATTAGGTTGATAAGAATTGCAGACCAAAACTTAAGACACCAAAAGACTCTAACTTTATGAAAATGTAAAATCATGAAATATAACATTTCTAACATTCTCCTACTTGGTCTGTATTTCGATCATTTTCTTTACTAAGAAACAAAATACATGAAACATAACAATAGATACTCTTAAAATCGAGTATTATCTTCCATGTATTACTATGCATCGTGTTTGTTAATCACCAAATCATACAATTTAATGAATAAACCATGTGTTTATTTTAGGTTCAAATTTTATTGATATTTCTCAAAATAAACATATGCATGTAACAAAATAAGAGAAAACACCACAGTTTAATTAATTTTCGTTCTTACAACGAAATTACATAAAATGAACCAATTATCATTTGTTGTATATGATCCTTGAATTTTGACAGTGGCATGCCTATTGTCAAAATATCAACTAACATCAATTCAGTACTAATGTGCTCAGTGACCACTGATTTATCTTTAACACGTTCTCTTATGACTAAGTATTTGATATCGATATACTTGTTTTGACTACCACTTCTATTATTTTTAGTCATAAAACAGCAGTTGGGTTGTCACGAGACAACTTCAATATCTTAGCAATTGAATCCACAATTCTAAATCCAATAATAAAACTTTTCAATCATATCTCATGCAGGTAGCCTCAAATTATGAAATGAACTTTGTTTCCATAGTGGAAGTTGCAATTAGTAATTGCTTAGCACTCTTCCATCACACAGCTCTACCAACAAACATAAAAATGTATTCGGACGTTCAATTTAGTGAATCAACACAGCCAGCAAAGTATGAATTGAAATAACCAATCACTTCCAAATCATTCGTCCATCTGTATATAAGCATGTAGTAATTGGTCCCTTTAAGGTACCTCATCACTTTCTTTGCAGCTACCCAATGATCTATACCTACATTACTCTCATATCTTCCTAACATTTCAACTACGAATGCAATATCATATTTTGTACAAACATGAGCATACATAAGACTTTTAATAGTTGAAGCATATGAAATGTTTTTCATCTGCTCTCTCTCAAGATCGTTCTTCAAACATTGTTTCAAATAAAACCTATCACCCTTCACAATGGGAACTACACTCGGTGAACAATCTTTCATCTTGAATCTCTCTAAAACTTTATTGATATAGGTTTTCCAAGACAGCCAAAATACCTCGAAATCTGACTTCGATGCATCTTAATTCCTATAACATAAGATGCATAACCCATATCCTTTATGCTAAAATTTTGAGAGAGAATTTGTTTCACCTCATGTAATAACTCTTTGTCATTAGTAGCAATCAAAATATCATGCACATAAAATTAGAAAACAAAACGTACTCCCACGTAGACTATTGATAGATGTACTCTCTTAAAAAATTTGTTGATGTGTCAAACAATTACTGGTACAATTAATTTAATAAATTATAAAGAAATAATTTATTACATTAATTATACTTTAGCATTACTATGTGCATGGATAGTAATAAATCCTGAAAGAAACAAAAAGTAAGCACAAAATATGGAAAAAAACATTAACTATACAAGTCTATCTAAAATCCAGCAAAACTCGTATTCATCAGCCCATCGAATTGCTTTAGCATTACTATATACATGAATAGAAACTTATCTTTGTCTCAATCAAATGTGAATGTTGCCTGTCTTCAGCTCTAAATTTCTACCACCAAAAGTGGAAAAATAAACAAAAATATTCCTTCCAAAGTAAAGCGTCCCTTTTTAGGGAAAAGTGTACGCATATTCACATCTCAACTACACGTTGACAATCACATCTTTAAAACAAAAGAATAGGTGTTCTTGTAGGACTTCCATCACCATGTAATTAGTTATATGATAATAAACATACTAAGAGTAAGTATTTGAACCTCTAAAGTCCCCAAGAGCTGACCCAACATTCTTCTGTTCCTGTTAACCAATCTTGGATCCTCATTTTTAGGCAAAACCTTGGAATATGCTCAGAAGCAGAAACTTCAAAATCCTATAAGTAAAAAAGACAGATCGTTTTACTGTCTGGATTTATAGAGTTAAACTAGATTTGCCAAGGAGATAAATTATTGCCATCTTCGATGTTTTTCTATTCTCGTTCCTCCATGGGGCCTCAATATGCAGAAAATTGTTTGGCTTTCTTTCACTTTGCTTTGGCAGGCTACTCCCAGTATTTGCTTATGCTATGGAGTCCTTTGTCTCATTCTTTGCTTCATCCCCCTCGGTTATTTCACCATCCTCCACCTTCATTTTCAACCCAAAGAACAAAATCGTTAAGGTATAGAACAAATGAAAACATTAGGATATTGTAGCAATTACGAACTGTAGTCCTTCCTGAAGACAAGGAGCAAAAATTTAATGTTAACTAAAATCTACAATGTGTCTACTATTAGTAAGTACCTTTACAACAGCAGACGAAAATCTACACTTAGCTGGGGGTTGGTCAATGGTATCCGTCCTTACCGTCTGCAGTGTATCAAAAAAACAAAATAAAGAATTAAAAAAACCAATAGAGACGTCTTTAATTTCTTTCAAACATTCAAATTCAACTACTAGTGAGGTAAAAAGAAAGAATAAAACTAAAAAGGCCTCACTTCTTAAATCAAGCTCCATACTTGCTCTTGCTAGAAATTACACCAAGTAGAAATAAAAGAGCGAAAAAAGAGAAGGAAAAGACGTGACTTACAGGTGGGACAAATGGTCGCTGCCGGATTCCATTACCAGCAAAACTTCGCGGCGCGGGTCCTGAAAAACCTCCCCTACGGAGTCCCCGCGGATCTCTAAGCCGCTCCGTAATCTGTTAAAAGGAACAACCATAGGTAAAAAAAAAAAAAGAGTAACGACAAACAAAGAGCAAGGACGATGAAGAAGAAGAAGAAGAAGAAGAAGAAGGGAAAGAGCGTCGGAGGAAAGAGAAAGGGAAGAAAACCTCTCGCTGCTGGCGATGGAGTTCATCATCTCCTTGCGAAGCTCCTCTTCAGTCTTCTCCATCGTCTCAATCCTGGTCTCAAATTCCATCGAGCTCAAGAGTGGCGTTTAACCAAAACCCTCCGGGCCTCACAATTTCTTAAATATCATTTTGTATTTTCGCAGGGTTACTAAATGTTGGGTATGAATTTCTTTGTTATTAGGGAAATTACCGGTTTCGACCTCGAAGTAACCGGTTTTTTCGATTCAAATCTTAAAGTAAAATTTTTCACGATCCAAACCTTGAAGTATGGAAAAAGTTACAAAACAAACATCGGCGGACGTCCTATGACCGTCCTCTGATGAATTTTGCCGTAGAATAGACGGTCTCTTGCAAAACAGAGACAATCCGTTTCACAGAACGAACGGTCTCTTGTTTTAAGAGACAGTCCGTTCTAGATTTTTGCCTAGAACAGACACACCTTGGGACGGTGGTGACCGTCCTCTCTTTATAAATTAATTTTACAAAAATATCAAACAACATTGGATTTAATCGAAAATTTTATCACATGTTCATTATAATATGAAAAAATAATCGGAAAATTTTCATGATTTTATAACATTTTTATGATTTATTATAATTATTTTACGTATATTTTAAAAAATAATTCACTAAAATTACAATAATTCGTACAAGTGTTAGAAAATCACGAAACTTTTCAGATTATCTTGTCATGATGTGGTGAATATATGGTAAAAATTTTAAGTAAATGAAAAATCTTTTACTGAACGATACTAAACGATATTGGATTTATTAAAAAACATTTAAAAATAGTAAACAATATTAGATTTATTTAAAACTTTTATTTATTTTTAAAAAACATTTAAAAATAGTAAACAAGAAGAACATCGAAGATTTCGATTTATTTAAAACTTTTATCATATATTTAAAACATTGTGAAAAGAATTGGAAAAGGTTAGTGATTTTCTAACACTTTGTACGATAATTCGTAATAAATCTAATATTGTTTACTATTTTTAAATGTTTTTTAATAAATCCAATATCGTTTAGTATCGTTCAGTAAAAGATCTTTCGTTTACTTAAAATTTTTATCACATATTCACCACATCATGAGAAGATAATCTGAAAAGTTTCGTGATTTTCTAACACTTGTACGAATTATTTTAATTTTAGTGAATTATTTTTTTAAAATCTACATAAAATAATTATAATAAATCATACAAATGTTATAAAATCATGAAAATTTCCCGATTATTTTTTCATACTATAATGAACATGTGATAAAATTTTCGATTAAATCCAATGTTATTTGATATTTTTGTAAAATTAATTTATAAAGAGAGGACGGTCACCACCGTCCCAAGGTATGTCCGTTCTATGAACGGATTGTCTCTTGATTCAAGAGACAGTCCGTTCTAGGCAAAAATCGAGAACGGACTGTATCTTGAAACAAGAGACCGTCCGTTCTGTGAAACAGACTGTCTCTGTTTTGCAAAAGACCGTCCGTTCTACGACAAAATTCATCAGAGGACAGTCATAGGACGTCCGCCGAGGTTTGTTTTGTAACTTTTTCCATACTTCAAGGTTTGGATCGTGAAAAATTTTACTTTAAGGTTTGAATCGAAAAAACCGGTTACTTCGAGGTCGAAACCGGTAATTTCCCTTGTTATTATTTAGTAGGGGTGAGCAGAACCGGACCAGACCAAAGAATCGGACCAGAATCAACCTAGTTGGTCCGGTTCTTGTCGGTTTTGAGAAAATTTTAAACAATTTTCGGTTCTGCCAAGGGCAGAACCGAAAAAAACCGATTCGATTCTCGGTTTTGAAGACAAAAGCCAGAGGAACCGACCCGGACCAGTCTCTGGCTCTAAATATCGAGCGAGACGCTGAGTGCCTTTCATTACATTCACCCCTACCCTCAGCAGTCAGCCCTCGCCCTCGCTGTAGCCTGTCGGAAAGCTTGGCAGAACCCAAAAAACCGATTCGATTCTCGGTTTTGAAGATAAAAGCCAGAGGAACCGATCCGGACTAGTCTCTGGCTCTAAATATCGATCGAGACGCTGAGTTCCTTTCATTACGTTCACCCCTACCCTCAGCAGTCAGCCCTCGCCCTCGCCCTCGCCATAGCCCGTCGCAAAGTGCTCGCACTCGCCGTCGCAGCGTCGTTCAACCTCCATCGCAGCGTCGCTTGCCCTTAAAAACTGTTTAGCTGACTTCTCCTTCGATTACAGGTTAGCCGTCTTAGAAACTGTTTTTGGTTTTTGGGGTACTCTCTCGGCTTAACCAAAAGAGTACTGACTGTTTTAGCTTTGCGCTGAGCACATTAGTAATTGATAATTGGTGTTTAGTATTTAGTAATTAGGTTAAACTTGTGCAGAACCGTAATATGCTATTTTGTTCTGGATTTTGGGGTACTCTCTTGGCTTAACTGAAAGAGTACCAACCCTCTGTTGACTGTTTTACGTTATGCTTGTGCTGGTCTGATTAGTAATTGGTGTTTGTGCTTCTGCTTTGTGCTTGTGCTGGTCCGATTACTAACCTAGTATTTAGTAATTAGGTTGGGCTTGTACATTTTGTTATTGATTTTGGGGTACTCTCTCGGCCGACCCTATGTTTGCTGTGTTTTTAATGTTTAGCTTTGTTTGCTATGAATTAAACGTGACTTGAAATGAAAATCTGAATCAATTGTATTTTGATTTATTTTTTTTGTAAGATTATTAGATTGTTGAATTTAGGTACTTGGTTTGATAGTATTTTATTATAGGATGGAAACAAATAGTACGAATGAAAACCAAAATGCAGTGATTTCTCTTATGACTAAAATTTAGTTTTTTTTTTTTTTTGTTGTTTTGTTCTGGCTATGGCTTATACACATTTATCTGATTCTGCACTACAAAGAAAAAAAAAAATCAGTATTAATTTGCACAAAAAAAAAATTTGAGAGGACCAGAACCGAGACTAGAATTCTGGTCCGGTTCAGGAAATTTTTTTGGGCTTCTTGGTGTAAAAATTTGAAAATCGAATTTTAATGTTCCGGTTCTAGTTTTTTCAAAAATTGGACCCACCCGGACCACGATCACCTTTATTATTTAGGGCAGGCTTAATCGTCTGGGTCGGGCTATGCTTGGACCGGCTGGGTTATCTTTCATTTGGGCCATCCTAGTTTTAGGAAGTTAATTTATTTTGTTATACACCTAATCATATTTTGGTATGAATTATAATACCTTTTCATTTTTAATAGTCTATGAACTTATTATAGGTCAAGAGTAACTGATGATTTGAACAAGTTTTTCAAGCAATTGATGGATGTATTTTAGGACATTGCCACAATAATACAGTTTAGGTTAAAATTATCAATTGAGACTCTTAATTTTATAATACATGCAACTACCGTCCTGTATTTTAAATTTTGTCAATTTTAACATTATACTTTGAATTGTTATCAACTTAAACCTTTCTTTATCTTTTCTATTAAAATCGTCAAATTGAGTTTCACGTTTCCCCATGTTCTCTCTCTCCCTCTCACTGTAAATTTCGGCATCTTCATCTTCATCGTCCCCGTTTATATTAAGTCCTCTCAAATAAAAGGAAATCAAAACATCTAGCTCCGATCTCTACGAAGTGTAGGAGATTGATGGTTCTGTTAGATGAAGAAAACAAAGAAGGGTCCACATACATCCATGTGAATTAGATAAAAAGATTCAAGAGCACATGATTGGATGAAAAAGAAGCGTGTGATGTTTGCTTAACTTGCATGATTTACTTATGTGAAGTACTAGGAGATCTAATATTGCTGGGATGCAGAACTTGAGAAATATAAGAACTACGTGGGAGTGTTCAAGATGAAAATACCAAAGAGACGACATAGATAATAAACTAGGAGAGACAAAAGTAGCCAACGCTAGATTGTTATGAGTGGAAACAGAGGATGACATGACAATGTGATACAGACCATTAAGTGTTGTAGAGTTGTGTGTGACTTTAGATCATTGACAAGAAAATGGGAGTGATAAAACTCAACTGCGACATTATTATCGATGCATAACTTATTAACACTAACAAGATTTTCTAAAAAAAATGGTGAATGAAGAGTGTTGGGAATGAAGAGTGCCTTGGCGTAGAACCACATTGTGCACCGATTTAGGAGGAGGCTTGTAATACATATTTGAGCGATGGTAGCATACAATCGCTTTTGACCGATCTTATGGTAGATTTGGCACTCATGTTTATACCCATTTTGTCAATAATTTTTCCAATTGCGTCACGGGCCAGCCAAGAATATCAGGTGATTGAGGAGAGAAAGCCTCAGATCCAATGGATCAAATGTAGGAGCAAAAATGGGAAAGGAGCATTGTTGATTCTTTGACATAAGATTAGCTAGAATAATTTCATATTAGAAGCAACATTTTGTTTGTCAAGTTTGAATTCATAACTTAGCAGAAGACCATGGACTTCCTCAAGCAAAGACTCTTCAGTGCGGCTTATAAGAGCAGTGACAAAAAGATTGTAGTCACTACCTAGACCACTGTAGAAATACAAAAGTTTATCCTTAATAGACACAAGTACACCAATCGCTGAAAGGGAATTGCAAATAGTCGTGAGTTTCTACAGATAACTAGTAATATATAGTCCATCCTTGCTGAGATGATGTAAATGGCTACAGAGCTCAGTAATCGTGCAAGAACACCTCAGATTTCATGTTACAGCTCAAGTTAGCGATGGAAGATTACAACAGAAGAGAGAAAGTAGAAAGTCAAGCTGGATTAACGATTTCATTTGTAATTGAAATACTAAATACAGTTACAACCGTTTAATAGAAAAACTGCTGTAAGAAATATAAAGAGAGAAATAATACAAAGAGAAAGCAGGAAATATTCAGAAAAGTTCTCTCTCAATCTTCTTCTTCTTCTTCTTCTTCTTCTTTTCCCAGCTCTGTTAGCCCTGTTACTGGTAAACTACCGTAACATTGGTGCTTTCATTGATGGCTGAAGGTACGAGATCTCAAGCATCGCAACATCTGATTGTGGAAGAATGCCGCAACGGATTAGCCAATCACGAACAACAATTATCCCAGGTCAATGCAATGTTAAAAGAAATCAGCGTGAAGTTAACCTCCTTGGAAGGAAGAATTGAACAGCAAATTCGCAATCCAGTTGTTGTTCCGTTGGAGACATCCTGTAATAAAGATAAGAATGTTGACAATTTTGCAGAAAGTAGCTACAAACCAATTCGATCAATCAAATTAGATGTTCCACGATTTAACGGCGAAGATCCTAATGGATGGATTTTTAAGGTCGAGAGGTTTTTCGATTACCATGAAGTAGATGATATGCAAAGACTAAACATCTCTTCATTCCATTTAGATGGTATTGCACTACAGTGGTTCCAATGGATGCATAGAAACGGAATGATAACGACTTGGCAGAATTTTCTTTCAGCTTTAGCGGCTCGTTTTGGGCCATCTGAATATCGGGATTTACAAGGAGAGTTATCGAAATTGACTCAAACGACAACAGTACTTGATTTTCAAAATCGATTTGAGTTCTTGATGAATCAAACAGTGGGCATTTCTCCTTCTTTTTTTACAAAGTTGCTTCGAATCTGGGTTAAGAAATGATATCCGAAAAGAGGTACGTGCCTTGAAACCAGTCTCCTTAGATCAAGCTATTAATTTAGCTAAACTCATGGAGGATAAGTTGAATGATTATGGAGGAAGATATTCTGGTTCACGATTTCCATATCAACAACCAATGAAAATTAACAATACAAATCCTCCAATATTTCCAACGCCAATTAGACAGCAAAATTCTTCATCGTTAAATGTGAAATCTTCAGATATACCAGTTAAGCGTTTAACGCCTACTGAGATGATGGAAAGAAGAGAGAAAGGTCTCTGTTTTAATTGTGATGAGAAATTTCACAGAAATCACAAATGCAAATCAAAACTATTTGTGTTGTTGATTGATGATGAAGAAGGTTTTAACAATGATACAGATACAACTACACGATTTGATTCAATTACACTGAATGATGCTGAAGCTGAAACTTCAGAATTACCAGCTATCAGTTTGCATGCACTAGCTAGACAACAATTTCCAAGAACTATACGGTTCCAAGGATATATTGAAGGAAAAATAGTGCACATATTAGTGGATGGAGGATCCACTCACAACTTCATTCAAGACAGGGTTGTCAGTCAATTAAAATTAGTTGTACATCCTTCTAAACACTTTAAAGTGTTAGTAGGAAGCGGAGATACATTAGCATGCACGGGTTATTGCTCTCAGTTGCAAGTAAAAATTCAAGATCAGGTATTTTGCATTGATTTTTATGTGCTGCCAGTGCAAGGCACCGATTTAGTGTTGGGGGTTCAATGGTTAGAACTTTTGGGCCCTGTCCTAACAGATTATAAGACTCTGGAGATGCAATTCAATTGGAAGGGTGAAACAGTAGTACTTCAAGGAGAGAAACAACAAATACCATCAACCATCCAAGTAAATCAATTCAAGAAACTAAAAAAATATGGAGCAGTATTTCAATATTTTTGTCTCCAATCAACTTTGCTACTTTCTGAATCAAAAAACTTCCAGGTACCAAGTGATTTGCATGAATTAATTGAGAAGTATGATGCTGTTTTTCAAACTCCAGAGGGATTACCTCCAAACAGGATGATAAACCATCAAATTCACCTACGACCCAATTCAACACCTGTGAGTGTTAAGCCATACAGGTACCCACATTTTCAAAAGTCCGAAATTGAGAAGCTTGTTACTGAAATGCTTAAAGCAGGAATTATTAGACCCAGTTGCAGTCCATTCTCCTCCCCGATTTTATTGGTTAAAAAACGTGATGGTACATGGCGATTTTGCATTGATTATAGAGCATTGAATAGCTTAACAGTACCGGATAAGTTTCCTATCCCGACTGTTGATGAACTGCTCGATGAATTAAATGGTGCCACAATTTTTAGTAAAATTGACTTACGAGCAGGCTATCATCAAATTAGAATGGATCTGAATGACATATCTAAAACAGCATTTAGGACTCATGAAGGTCATTACGAGTTCTTGGTAATGCCGTTTGGGTTGACAAACGCACTGGCAACTTTTCAGAGTATGATGAATAAAACTTTAAAGCCATTCTTGAGGAAGTTTGTTATTGTTTTTTTTGATGATATTTTAGTTTACAGCAACTCAATGAAGCAACATGAGGCTCACTTGGAGGATGTTTTGTTGTGTTTACAGAAGCATAAGTTGTTTGCTAAACTAAGCAAATGCAGCTTCGGTCAAGATTCAATTGAATATTTGGGCCATGTTGTGTCAGCCAAAGGCATATCTCTTGATCAAGGCAAAATTTCTGCTATTTTAGAATGGCCAGTACCTACAACCTTAAAGCAATTGCAATCTTTCCTTGGCTTAACAGGTTACTACAGGAGATTTGTTCGTCAATATGCTACAATAGCAAGCCCATTAACCACTTTATTACACAAAGATGCATTTAAGTGGAATGCAGAGGCAGAAAAATCTTTTAATGAGCTAAAGAATGCAATGTCTTCAGCTCCGATACTCGCTTTACCAGATTTTTCGAAGCAGTTTATTGTGGAAATAGATGCTAGTGGAGTGGGAGTGGGAGCGGGAGCTGTCTTGATTCAGGATAAGAATCCAATTGCTTTTTTTAGCAAGAAATTGTCCTCAAAAGGGGCATCTAATGTGGAAGCAGTGGATTTCACGTTAGAAAAACGTCAAAAACTTTTGCAATAGCTCAAGGATAATTTGAATCAAGCTCGAAATAGAATGAAGATTTTTGCTGATAAAAGAAGAACTGAACGTTGTTTTGCAGTGGGTGATTTAGTTTAGGTCAAACTTCACCCATATAAACAGACTTCTGCAAAGAACTGTTCTTATTCAAAACTTAGTAAACAGTTTTATGGTCCTTTCAAAATTCTGGAATGTATTGGGACAGTGGCTTGTCGTTTGCAGCTACCGGCGGAAGTAAGAATTCACGATGTTTTTTATGTTTCGCTGCTCAAAGCCTTTCGAGAGGATTCTAGTATCCATTTCACGCCATTGCCAAAAAATTTTATTGATAATCATCCCATCATCAAACCTGTCGCAGTATTAAATTCAAGGTGGATTCAAATTGATGAAGGTAAAAAGCTGCAAATTTTAGTTCAATGGGCAGATTCGCCATTGGAAGATGCTTCTTGGGAATTTATGAATGAATTTAGTCATAATTTTCCAGAATTTAACCTTGAGGGCAAGGTTAATCTTTCAGAGGAAGGTAATGTTACAGCTCAAGTTAGCGATGGAAGATTACAGCAGAAGAGAGAAAGAAGAAAGCCAAGCTGGATTAACGATTTCATTTGTAATTGAAATACTAAATACAGTTACAACCGTTTAATAGAAAAACTGCTGTAAGAAATATAAAGAGAGAAAGAATACAAAGAGAAAGCAGGAAATATTCAGAAAAGTTCTCTCTCAATCTGCTTCTTCTTCTTCTTCTTCTTCTTTTCCCAGCTCTGTTAGCCATGTTACTGGTAAAATACCGTAACATTTCAACTATAGAAGAGTATGCAGGGATATGTAGAAGAAGAGAATCAGCCAATGATGCATATAACTAGCTCATTGGTATTCAACATTTATACATATAACTATCTCGTGGGTTGGAGATAATTTAATCATTTATATTTATTTTCTTAACAGAATCCATTTCAAGTCGTACGCAACAATGATATTCAACACTCGATTCTTCCATACTAAGTAGAAGGAAGAAATTAGATCTGAGCTTTGGAAAACGTGATCGACAATCCATCGAAAGGACTTCGAAACTCAACTTTTTGAGAGAGAAAACGAATTGGCGAAGCAATGATGAAGGTGGTTCAGGATCTGAACGAGGAGAATTCCAAGGGTAAGAAGATGAAAGGTGGAGATGGCAACAATGGCAGAGAAAATGAACTTGGTTCAGGTTAATGTGTTTAGCAAAATTACTCATCTGTTAATGTATTTAGCATTTAATGTGTTATTGTTATGAATAACATGTGTTTAGTATTTAATGTGTTTTATTACGAAGAAACTAAAGCGATTCGAGTTGAAAACGTAGTGGACCAATGATGTAGAGATGTTGTTATGGAAATAGCGCGAAAGTGCACGAATTTAGACCAAGATGATCGGTTGTGGATTTTAAAATTTGAAGTGGAATTTATTTCCAAATATCGAATTGAAAATCTTGGAGGAAATTGTTGATCAGGTAATCATGGAGAGAGTGAACGAGAAAAAGAACATATTACCGATCTCTGAATTGGATCAAGAAAACGAAAAGAGACTGTGATTACGCAATCGGCAACACAAACTTAAACACATTTCTAGCGGACAGTCAAGAATATCCTTGCGATCGAAAAATATCGAAGAAAATTTTAGCCATTCGAAAAGTCGAAGAACATACTTACAAAATGACAAGGAGATAAAGCAATCCAATCAAATCTCTAGTGAGCTTTTAAAGAACAAAGTTCTTCGTCTAAGCACAACTCCCTTCTCCTGCTTCTTCAATTTGTACTTGTGGTGTTGAGTACAAAACTAAAGAGCAGGTTTGCTTGGCTTGACTGAAGTTAAGCGGTGAAGACTATGTGCTTTAAATATGTTTTTGTTACCCAACTCACACTTCTATGCATTTTTTAGTTTTAAATTTGTCATTTTGGGTCCAGTTCTAATGTTATTTTGGATATATGACAAATTAAACTCTAAATTGTAAAAGTCGTTCAACTCAAACTTGAAATTACTATTTAACAAAATGAACATTGAACTTTGAGATTCATAACCTCGAACTTTGCACCGTAAACAAAATGAACTTCAAAATGACTTTTTAAGTTTTACATTTTTTCAGTTTGAACTATGTTTTGGGTTTGTTTTAGGCTAAGTTTGGTCTATTTGTTTTTTTTTTCTTAGTAATTTTTGAAAAAAAAATTAAAAAATATATAAATATTATAATATAAGTATAATTTAGTTCTAATTGGAACAAAATCGAGTAGGGTCTAATTCTAATAGTACGACTTAATTTGATCACGGTGCAAAGTTTGATGTTCATTGTGTTCAAAAAATAAGTTCAAGGTTTAAGTTGAACAAAACTCAAAGTTCGATATTCATTTTGTTAAAAAAAAAGTTCTAAAATTTAGTTGAACAGATACCTACAGTTTGTAGTTTAGATAGTACATTATCTTATTATTTTATATTTTTTTGATTGTATATAAATAAGGAAGGAGATAGTTTAATTTTTAGAAAGGTCCCTTCTTTTTACTAAAATTCAATCTCAAACCCTAATTGTTGTGCTCCATAGGCTCATATAATTTTTAGAAAGGTCCCTTCTTTTTACTAAAATTCAATCTCAAACCCTAATTGTTGTGCTCCATAGGCTCATTATATGATCTCAGGTCTGAGCTCATGATTTAACTAATCTATGCACTTACACACTTATCTCTTTTGTAGGTAATGGATCGTGCGAAGATTTGGAGGACACCGTCAGAGATTAATGCTATGGACGTGGACCAACAAAAGCACCTCATCATGTGGAAGGACAAGATATGCGACCTTAATGCTCACATGAGAATTTGTCTTCCCGAGATTTGATATTTGTAACTTTTATTTCAAACTTATTGGCAAACGTTGACCTTTCTTGTTAAACTTTATTATATGCATGCATGTTAGACATTTTAGGATTAGATGAATGCTATGATTAGTTGGTGGCTTGGTTAAAGGTTTGGCCCACTTGAAGTTGAAGACATGGCTTGCAAGCCCAAATGAAGGCCTAACCCACTCAAAACCCTAATATACCACCATTAGGCCTATATATTCATGGTATCGGTGTTGTACATTTTTTTGGCTGATGTTAATGAGCACACTCGGATTTCTTCTCTTCATTAGAAGAGCTTGGAGCAAGAGGCACTAAGGTAAGCTCAGTTGATAACAACTGAGGGGTTGCGCTCCCGAAACCATTCTTCAAGCTTGGTAGCTTGTAAGAACGGATTTTTCCATCTTCTTCTCCATTCTCTTAAGAGTGGAAAGCAGCAAGAAGTTGGCTTAACCGATCCTTGCATCGAGTTCTCTTCCTTAGAAGAAAACTCTTGCCAAAAGCTTCATAATAGTACCCATTGGCCGATTCTCGGAAACATTCCATAACTTCTTCATATCAATGAATCTGGACCACGTTTTCCACCAGTACACACACCTCACTAACTTCACTAAACTCCCTTAAAATTTCATTTCATTTCGAGAACTTTTGATATTCCATTTGCATCTTCCATTTTCAGATTTCTCGATTTTGCTAACCAGGGAACTAACGATCTTCTTTCGAGTTTTTTGCATCGTGTTTGCAGGTTGGACCTCCACACTAATTTGGGTAGGGCAAGAGCTTGCTAAGTGAAGCAAAATCATGAATATACAGTGGTAGCAAGGGATGAAGCCAATAAGTTACCTATAGATATTTGATGATTGAGTACAATTCGATTTTGACGTAGTAAATTTATCTTTTTTACTATATTGTTTTCAATTAAGAGTTTTTTTTAACGTAAATTTTTTGGTGTTCGTTTTTTCATTTTTCTTTTGTGATTCATGTTGGTCTTTTGATAATTTTGTTACTTCGTATTAGGGATTCATTAATCAACCTACTCATTTTATATTCATAACTATTTACATTTATTGTTTAGCCAATTTTATCATATATATTCTTTTTAAGGAATTAGAACTACTAACGCAAATTAACCAAACCACTCTACTTTTTGATTACTTCTTTTGAGTTTTTGGTGGAAAATATAGACCCAAATAAAATAAATGATTAATGTGATTCGGTTTGAACTCAATGACCATGGCTTCTTCTCTATCACACTAGACCAGTTTACTTAATTTCCAGAAACAAGGGTGCTGTAGATTTTACTTGAAACGAATGATTAAGGACTCGTCCACGTGAAACGTTGCGAATCGTTTACTTAATTTGGTAAGAACAAATCAAGAACTTTGGTTACAAATTTCTTGATTTTTTGAAAATTTGATTTTTCCAGTTACAAAATGAATTAGCAAAATCAACATGGAGTGGGATGAAAAGAACTTGACTCAAATCCAACTGTCAAGGAATATTTCAAGCTCCCCCGCATGCAAAACATGGTCTCCCAAGGCTACTTTTCTGCCTCCAAACTCACAAACAACACTCAAATCCTTGCAAACATCCATTTTAAACCTCACCAGCGCAGTCCCCCGCTCTTCTAATGACACATTTTCAAATCCCGTGAGATGCTTACTAGGGGATCTGTGCATGGACTGGGGCAACGAAAACAACATCACCGTGTGGCTCCCGCCCATCGGCCTGGAGTTTTCGACTCTAAAGTGAATCTAAAAGTTCAAATTTTTGCAGCTATGGATTGACATTTTGATGATTGACATGCATGAGTTTCGTGTAACGGGATGGAGACGAAAGTGGGCGCTCGGACAAGGTGGTGGTTGAGTTGGGAGTAGCTTAGTCCATCTCCAAACAAATAAACTGTTTTTCCCGTGTAGAATCTGTAACGACCCTTAACCGTATCCTAATTTTACCGTATTATTTTTTTCTTTTTATAACCTAAGTAAATCCTGTAACGTTAAAGCAGAAATTTAAATCGTTATAGAATTAACGCCGTTGAAAACCATTTAAGAAAAACATAAGAAAACATTTAAATAAAAGCAATTAAAACCATTTAAATCGTCGGCTAAAGCACAGAGGGGCAGAAAGGGACAATCGTCCCTAAAATGCAGAGGCGATCGATCGCCTAAAACAGGCAATCGGTCGCCTGTTGGAAAAGCTGAGGGGCGATCGCTCGCCCCATTCCAGGCGATCGATCGCCCTTCGGCGATCCTTCTTGCCAAGCGATCGCCTTCACCAGGCGATCGGTCGGCACAAGCTCTGGAATTTCTTCCAGAGCGTGACCAAAGAGGGCTGATCGATCGCCCTCCTCGGTGATCGATCGACATTCTCCCTGGAATCATTTCCAGGGAGCATGCCTCTTTTCTTCTCCCTTTCTCCTTCTTTCTTCCGATGCATACAACATAACTCCTAAACTCAATTCATAAAACTAAAACATTTCAACCATCGCTCATAACTTCATTCATTTCCCATTTCATCAACCACCATTAAACGACCCAAAAACATGTCCTAGAACGTGTTTAAAAACATAGTAACATTTCGTAAAAATGAACTACGTGGTTCCGTTTAAAAACTAAACAATTTCTCCTGTTTAAAAAAAAAACTCCAGGCAGTTCCGTGAAATCTAGGTAAAAGCATTTACGAAACATTTTATGATTTAAGTTTACCAAAACATCAACTATCGGTTATCCAAATCCAAACATCCTAAAATGTTTCTAACTGTACAAATATTTTACTTAAACAATTTCTACCCAAAATACCTACATACGTCCCCACAGGTCATGAAACGCCTCGACTGCGCCAGCACACTCTCGCGATCATTCTTCTTCAACTGGACTCATTCTTCAAGAGGAGGAACGTCGTCCTCACCTGTCTCAAAATCACCTACACCATAGAGACATTCTATGATCTAAAGGCTCAGCAAGTCTACATAAATGCAAATGCGTGCTATGCGTATGCTGTTCGTAAAATCATGCCATAATCCTACATTTCCGCTATTCATTTCCTACCTTTTCACTATTCATTTCCTACCTTTTCACTATTGATTTTCTACCTTTTCGCTATTCATATCCTTTTCCGTTTCGTAAAAACGTAGTGTGGAAATTCATTTTCTATGCTTATTCGAAAACCATGATGCATGGACATGTACAATACATTAAATGTAAGAAAAGCATAAAACAAAACACGTAACCTAAGAAAAGAACATTCTAGTGCACAATCAACCTAAACTACCCATCCGACCCAAACTAAACAATACGTCACCAATATCCTCGAACAATAACACTCCTATGGTGTAGGCCGGATCGGCCAAGAGAGTCACGGAGACTTACCTCACTTCCGTTGAAACTCTAGCTCCGTCCACGAGCGTCGTTCGTCTGAGGCAAAACACAACAATTGTCATTAAAACGAGATTAAACCGATAAATGTCCAAATTTAATGAAACCTTAACTAAGGAAATTTCTCAATTATAACTTAATTAATCGAGGCATTTTAACAAACAATTAACGCTCGATACCTTGAAACCAACGTCAACGGGTTTTTCCAAAAACCCAAAAATTCGTCAAACCCTAACATTCCGTAACCAATCGATCAATCTTCGTCCAATACGCCCAATATGTCCATTATATTCATAAATACAATAACCCTACCGATTTCAAACTCAAATCGACATTTTTAATAAAAACCTAAGCGAAACCCTAATCATTTAAACTTCTAGAAATCAAAATCTAACGTCCGAAAACTATAGAATCTTACCTAGAACGTTGATCGGAGGAGAAAACGTGAAGAACGAAGGTTGATCGGGAGAGGAATCGCCGTTGGAAGAGGAGAACGCCGTGAGAAGAGGCGATGAAAAGTCGCTTGGAGGAAGAACACAGAGAGAGCTTCGCGTGGAGTGTTGGAGAAGAAGAAGGATTTGTGATTTTTATTAATTTTGGCTTGTCAAATTACCTTTTTGCCCTTTCCTTTGATTTTCTATTTGTTTTGTCCTTTGTTTCGTTAATTATCTAACGATTCGATCTCTCCAAATTTCCTTATTTCACCAATAATTCTAACTTATTGACAAGGCTTTATTAAAACTGTCTGTTCGTAAATCAGACCTCACTTACTATTTTTACCAAAATATCCTTTGTGTTACGAGAAATACAAAACCTCGAAGTTTAGCGTTAAGATTCCAAAACTTCCCATATTTCTCCTAAAACTCATATTAATCATTAGGATTCTAATAACGCTTTCTGTTCGTAGAACGGACTTAATGTGACATATTTACAAAAAATATCATTATTTATTAGAATTTTAATCACATCAAAACCGGGTGTTACAGAATCGATATGTTCTACTTGGATAGTTGATCGAAGGATCTAGCCTAATGTTCATGTTTGTCATAGGGACAGTATCGATGTATGATTGTGGATACCATGTCTTCGGTAATCGTCTACCTACACCATAACAGACCATAACATGATCTATCAAGCAGAATAAATGAAGAAAATCAGAACAAGGCATTGAGTTTCTGATAGTAGATTGATAACCCAAAAAGTGTCTGTGGTTGTTTCGAAAGAAATAAAACAAAAAATAAGGTAAAGGCAGTAGAGGTATGACAATTATTTTACGAGGTCTAGCCTAATGCTAGATCCAGTGGCGCTTAATGTCTTGGTATAGTGCTGGGAATTGAAGAAACATCAACTTGATTGCAATCCGATAAGATGTATCTACAAGGATCCAACACCCCATGAAGTTAAACATTTCCTAGTTTCTAAAATCTTCAAAAAATGCTGAAACAAGGATCGATACCCGTTTAATTTCCACTCGCCTCGAATGACCATAGCAAGAAGGTCAGGGTCGGCACAAGTTGGCTTACCATTGACCTGATTGTAAGAGCACATAACGCTTGCAACTTTCCCATCAAGAACACAGCTCTTAAACAGTGGTTGATACGTATCGTCCATATCTTGCTTTGTTATAATTGCATTGAAACAATATCAATTAGTGCCTTTCCAACCGTCCAAATCGTAGGCAATGTAATGTTTATAGCAGGCAGCTACTTTGAGCACCATCGTCTCTTTCTTGTAATCCTCTCACGTATTTGGACCTGTATTTACTCGATAGTAAAGGGTCTTCGCCAGTAGTCTCTTGGCCTCTTCCTCATCTTGGATCCCGAAATATGTTGATATTTGGTGACCAAAATGTTAGGTCTGCCAATCCTACATTGTACATTGCTCTTGTCTATGTAGAAAGCACCTGCTTTATAACACAAGTTGCATAGTAACTAATGCATTGAACTACAATAGCGTATAAGATTATGTGCATATGAGACCTGCATTATATTTCACTTACATTTCTTCCATGGCAATATGAAAATATTATAGTTGATGGAGGTCATTAGTAGCATAGAGAAACCAAATATCCTGGAATAATCAGACGCGTAATCACAAAAGAAAAGTGAAAAATCGAACACCAAAATTTTACGTAAAAAATTCTACCACAAAAAAATCAAAGACACAAATTTATTATCTCAATCAAAGTAAAAAAAAAAAAAAATATGCGAGCTACACCCTTGGACCCTCACAACGCATAATATGCCACCACCGAGATCAGGTCGGTCTGCAAAAAAAAAAAAAAAAAAAAAAACCTATAATTTTCTAAAGAACCTTTTGGCACGATACATCTTTTCGCCTTCGTCCCAAATAGAATTTAAGTGATCGGACGAATCGAAACATATCCGAAACAGTTTTATATCAAGAATGCAAATCTTAGAAAAAAGGGTAAAGTGCAATTTGACCCTTAAAACTAGGTGAAAAAGACAATTTACACCGTAACTCAGATAATGGGCAAAAACAACCTTAATGTATTGATAATGGGCAATTCACCCCCTACCGTCTTTTTTTCCATTAAAATAGACACGCTTTCATACGTGACTTATTTACTTCCAAAAAATACCCTTCTCTTTATCTCTCGCTCCTCTCTCCTTCCCTCACCCTCCCCCTCACCTCGCTCCTTTCCTTGCTCTCGCTCTCTTTCTCTCCATTACAACGGGGTAAGCGGGAAAAAAGCCATTGTCTCAAACCCATTTTTTTTTACGACAGATTTGTATCCCATGAAGGACGAAGCCATCAAGCATTTCCTTTCTCATTTCCTCCTCTTTCGAATGTTTTTTCTGAATTGGTCAACGTTGTTTCTATTACATGATCGAAGAAAAGAAAATAAGTGTGAGTTTGAATTACGTACCGATGGCTCTAAATGAACTGGAAATGAGGATAGAATTGGGTTGAAATCCGGTGAAGTCGTAAACACCATCGCCGGAAACATCTAAACCAACTATCCGGGAAAATCAGAAGACGCGTAATCACAAAAGAAAAGTGAAAAATCGAACACCAAAACTTTTACCGGTAAAAAATTCTACCACAAAAAAATCAAAGACACAAATTTATTATCTCAATCAAAGTAAAAAAAAAAAAAATATGCGAGCTACACCCTTGGACCCTCACAACGCATAATATGCCACCACCGAGATCAGGTCGGTCTGCAAAAAAAAAAAAAAAAAAAAAACCTATAATTTTCTAAAGAACCTTTTGTCACGATATCATCTTTTCGCCTTCGTCCCAAATAGAATTTAAGTGATCGGAATCTAACATATCCGAAACAGTTTTAATTATCAAGAATGCAAATCTTAGAAAAAAGGGTAAAGTGCAATTTGACCCTTAAAACTAGGTGAAAAAGACAATTTACACCGTAAACTCAGATAATGGGCAAAAACAACCTTAATGTATTGATAATGGGCAATTCACCCCCTACCGTCTTTTTTTTCCATTAAAATAGCACGTTTTCATCACGTGACTTATTTTACTTCCAAAAATACCCTTCTCTTTATCTCTCGCTCCTCTCTCCTTCCCTCACCCTCCCCCTCACCTCGCTCCTTTCCTTGCTCTCGCTCTCTTTCTCTCTCCATTACAACTGGGTAGCCGGTGAAAATCAAGCCATTGTTCTTCAACCCATTTCCGACAAGCTTCTTGTATCCCATGAAGGACGAAGCCATCAAGCATTTTCCTTTCTCATTTCCTCCTCTTTCGAATGTTTTTTCTGAATTGGTCAACGTTGTTTCTATTACAGTGATCGAAGAAATAAGTGTGAGTTTGAATTACGTACCGATGGCTCTAACTGAACTGGAAATGAGGATAGAATTGGGTTGAAATCCGGTGAAGTCGTAAACACCATCGCCGGAAACATCTAAACCAACTATCCGATCATATCTGTACACATCCAAATGCTTTGACGGGTACCAAGTTATGTCTGCAAATTCATACTTCTTCGCATGCTCTCTGTACAGATCCTCCATTTCATCATCGTCTATAAAATTATAGCTTATGTTCCTCTTAAATCTTCCCTCCAATGACAGCTTTACTTGCGTTCATGGATTTTGAGCATCTAAGTCTATCCGTTTTCCACAAGGGTTTGAAATTTTCATCTGGAATATATTTCTCTAACTGATGAAATGATAATTGATAATTACCTTGGAGATAACACCTAAAACTCCCAATGAAACTTTGGCAGCATTGATAAGTGGATCATTTTCTTCCAGCCTCATAATTTTAGCGTATCCTTCATCAGATTTCGCCTGAATAACCAGACTAATTCTGATGACGTGATCGTGAACATACCCTCCTTTCCCCCACCATGAACTTCCATGAGAACCGGTGCTGATCAGCCCTCCCACGCTCACTCCCTCCCAGTACGGCGCAGCCACCAAGCTCAACCCTGCGGCTTCAACCTGGTCAATCAGCCACTGGAGCCCGACGCCGGAATCTACTGTCACGGCAAGATTTTCTTCGTCTACAACAATACCGAAACTGTAATTCGCAGTGGTAATTAGCAATGAAGTCGAGGATTGTTCTTCGTCTGCACAGGCTAGCTTTGGAATGGTGTGTGAGAATTTGCTCACAACTTTGAGTTTGATTTTGTTCTTGTTCGCATAGGCCACGGCTAAACGCAGTTCTTCTTTCATCATAGGGTACGTAATAGTAGAGAATTTGCAGAGTTTTCTATCTCCCCAAACGCCGTAGGAGTTTCGGAGGGTGCATCCATTTTCGTTGCACTGCACTGCCGGTGAGGGTGTCAAGGCGAAGCTGATGAACTGGGTTGAAACTCAGATGAAAAAGTGGAGCAAAAGATGGAAAGGAGCGAGGCAAGGGGGAGGGTGAGGGAAGGAGAGAGACGCGAGAGAGAGAGCGAAGGTAGGAGAGAGAAAGAGAGAAGGTTATTTTTGGAAGTAAAATAAGTAAACGTGCTATTTTAACGAAAAATAAGACGGTAGAGGGTGAATTGCCCATTATCAATACATTAAGGTTATTTTTGCCTATTATCCAAGTTTACAGTGTAAATTGCTCTTTTCATCTAAGTTGTAGAGACTAAATTGCACTTTACCCTAACCAAAAATTAAAGAAATTGAATGTCATTTATGATAATATGTTTGGTAAAAGATTAATTATGAAGATTGAATAGGTAATCAATCTCCTACCATCCCACCCCACCAAAACTTTTCAATTTGCAAGCTGGAAACCTCAAAAGTTGGAATTCTCGAGAAGTATGAAAAGGGAACTGAGCATTTAACAATCAAATGTGCCAGCGACAACCACCATTTAAATAAGCAATGATTGTTCTTTTTTCGTTTTGTTTTTTTCTTGAGGGTAAAATGTATTTTTTGGACTCAACTATCGGATGAGTGCAAAAAATGAATTAAACTTTGTTTTCGTGCAAAAAATGGCTCCAAGTATTGAAAAGGTACAAAATATGACTTTGCGGCAAACCGTTAACGGGTTATCGCGTGCAGAGAACGGCAACCCTTGTCCCCTCGGAGGCATTTCAGAGGGTGAAGACCCCCCGCGAACGTGAAGCACACGTGCACGCGGGGGGTCTTCGTCTGGCAAGTGCACATGATGAAGAACGGGTTGCTGTTCGCATGATGCTGCAACCCGTCCTCTGTCAGACCCGTGATCAATTATTTGCTGAATCACGGGATGAACTGCTGAGAACGGCCATCCGTTCTATGAGAACGGGTACCCGTACTCTAGGTCTATTTATAGGCGATCTCGCTTCCTCTTCTCATACCACCTCCCACTCTTTTCTTTTCTTCTCGATGTCTCTAACGCTTCTCAAATATTATCTTGCTTTCGAGAATTTTTGGTACTAGCGCAAATCGCTCTTTGTTAAAGCGACTTCCCGCGGGTGGTCGACGGGTTGGCTTTTTTACCTATGATTTTATTTTTTTTTCATTCATTAATAAGTTGTTTACCCTTAAAAAATTAAACTACCATAAAAAATTAAAAATATTAAAAAAAAACTCAGTATATACCCTATTATCAAGAGCGGTGGAATTGCGCTTCACGTACTGATATAATCCATGACGCACCGCGACCCTTGCAAGTTTTTTGGTGTTAATATTTGCATCTCACTACGCTTAGGGATGCTAATATCAGCGCCGAGCAACTTGCAAGGGTCGCGGTGCGCCATGGGTTATATAAGTACGTGAAGCGCAATGCCGCCGCTCTTGATAATAGGGTATATACTGAGTTTTTTTTTTAATTTTTTTTAAATAACAGATAAATAGAACGGGTTGCCGTGTACGGAGAACGGCAACCCATTTCCCCTCGAACGGGTTGCCGTTCTTAGCACGCGGCAACCCGTCCTTCGTCAAACCCGTGATCAATTATTGTCTGAATCATGGGTTGAACTTCTGAGAACGGCCACCCGTTTTCTGGAGAACGGGTACCCGTTCTCCAGACCTATTTAAAAACCCTCTCCCCTCCTTTTCTCTTACCCCACACCACTCTTATCTTTTCTCCTCGATCTCTCTAACGATTCTTAAATGAGTTTTTATTTGGAAAAAAAATATAGTTGTATGCAGAAAATTAAAGATGAAATAAGGGAATATTCGTTGCAAAATGGTTATGACATCAAATTCCATCAATGTGACAAACGACAACTGATGGCTAAATGCGCAGAAGGTTGTGCATGGCGACTGCACGCGTCGCAGATGCAAGACGAGTAACCTGTTGAAATAAAGAGTTTTATCGATTCTCACAGCTGCGCGAGGGTAGTTGAGAATCCAATAATTGACTGTTATTAATTATGATGCAAGTGACTGTTGTAATTATTTTGAAATAATTTTAATTAATTTCTTCTTATTTCTTTTCTAATTTATTTATGTAATATATTAATGAATGAAAAAAAAGAAAGTAAAATCAGAGGTAAAAAAAGGAAACCGTCGACCCCCCGCGGGGAGTCGCCTTAACGAAGAACAGGTTGCCGCGTACATAGAACGACAACCCGTTCTGCGTTAAGGACCACGTGTCAGGGTGAAGGACCCCCGCGTGAACGTGCCCCTCACGTGTGAGGGGGTATTCACCTCTGAATGATATTCAAAGAACGGGTGGCCGTGTTCTTCCGCGGGCTACCCGTTCTATGAATGTTCATCATACGGGTACCCATGTACGCACAACGGGTACCCGTTATGTAGCACCCGGTTTCAATTAAACCGAATTTAACTTGGAAATTAATGATGTGCAATTTCATGGTAGAATTGAGAGAGAGTTATTGGCTAGGTTAACGGGTGGCTAAGCAAGGGCATTTATGTAAAAGGGCAATTTAAAAGTGGATAACGTATTTAAAGAAAGGGAGATTGGGTTTAATGAACTGTAGCCGGCACCATTTCACATTTTTTTCCTCTTCGGGTTTTCAGCGAGCAGTAGAGCTCTCTTGGCGATTCTCTCGCTCGATTCTCCTTCAACCTAGGTAAGCTCTCTTAGTTTGTCTGTGATTTTAACAACTAGATAGCTGAGGGAGTACAATGTGTGAAGTTTTGAGGAATACTGTGTGAGAGTCGAGCTCGGGTGTAGTGTTGAATCGGAAATGCACAATGAACTAAGCTTCCAAGCTAGTTTCCCTTGATTTCCCGAACAGATTAGAATGAGGTTTAGTAGAAATCTAATTGACATCCTTTCTATGACCTAGGTGAGCAGACTTCTGAAGTAGATTGAAACCGTGCATTTCCAGAGGAGCCAGGTAAGTAAAGTTTGCTTGTATGCCTTCGGGCCTACATCACAAAACGTTAGGGTTGTGTTTACTTGGATGTGTCTGTGTGTGTGTTATGCATCATGTTTTAAAAGTATACGAAAATGAATTTGAATGCATGTTGGCATGGTAAGGAATGAACATATTGAAACAGTGAATCAGCTTTACTGTTAAGGGAGCTAATCCAACCCTCAATGAGACAGTGGATATTTATACTTTGGGAGAGTTGATCTAACTCCCAATTTCACAGGGGGATCAGAACAGTGAATCAGCTTTACTGTTAAGGGAGCTAATCCAACCCTTAATGAGACAGTGGATATTTATACTTTGGGAGAGTTGATCCAACTCCCAATTTCACAGGGGGATCTGAACAGAAACAACGCATGAACAATTGAGAGGAGAAAGTAGAAATTGCACGTCTAGGAATTTATGTTCCAGCATTTCATTCTTTTCTTTTCATCATTGCTTTGCTTACTTAGCATTAGGCTAATAGATGAGTTTTGTGATGTAGGTGAAGAAGTGACAGCATGTGATTCTTCTGAGTTCATTGAGGGATAGACTGGTTGGGGGAGCACACTCATGCCATGAACCTGGTGAACTGATGAGGCGATTTAACTGATGTCTGTTTGGTGAGAAGGTTTAGTTGACAGTGATTAAAACTTAGAAATGCTAAGTTTCCATAGCAGTAGTGGTTTCAGTATTTTAAACACGTTTTGAGATTTTTCTGATAACGATGATCTATTGTGTTTTAAATGTTATTTTTACTGGATTTGATTAATGTAGTGGGTTGAGCTGTTTCTGAATGGTCTTGGAAAAAAAAATAAGCAAATTCCTTTCTGTAATCAGTGTTGTGTATGTTTTGTGAAGAGTCGTTGAAATGTACTCAGTTTTCTACCGGTAGATGATGTCTATCGGTAAATGATGAGTTATGTAGTCTATCGGAAGATGTCTTCAGGAAAGTCATCGGATGATGTAGGTATAAGTCTATCGGTTGATGTCTCAGTAAACTCATCGGCAGATGCGTGCTGACGTCATCGGTAGATGTAGGTTTAAGTCCATCGGTTGATGTCTCAGTAAACTCATCGGCAGATGTGTGCTGACGTCATCGGAAGATGTAGGAAGTGAATTGTCGTTTAGGCATCGGCAGATACAATCTACCGAGAGATGTCTTTGGTTTTTCATTCGGGTGACGTCATCAGCAGGAGTCTTCTATTTTTCCTGTTTTCTGCTTCTTCCGTTGACCTTACTCATCGGCAGGTGCGTTTGACTTCTGCAACTTTTAAAGTGTTTTCACGGTTCAAACTTCTAATTCTTTTGACCGATTATTTCTTAATATTTCAAATGATTTCCGCTGCAAGTTTTAAAAATATATGGTAGAAATTTTAGTCATGTACGGGCTTTTGGGTAACGAACCGGGTTCTGATAACTCGGGGCGTTACACGTTAGCACGCAGACGAGTGGTGTTCACCCTCTAACGGCCACCTGTTCTGCATTAATATAACGTCGGCCGAGGTTCATTTTGACGATTTTCATTCCGAAACCTGACCTTTTCTCTCCGTAAAATTTTCAGAATCCGCCGTTGTGCTGCCGAAGTTGCCGAAATTTTCCAAAACCGATCCTAAACCACCCAAATCGGAGCCACCAAACCCTAAGCCGAGCCAAATCCGAACCGATTCTCCAGATTTCAGGATTTTCGTGTAGAAAATCCTCATTTCGTTGAGGTTAGTTCGTCAAAAAACTAGAAAAAACCCGAACCTTCGACAATCCAAAAAATTTGAAATTTTCGAAAATGCCCCTGAGAATGTTTGTAGGTAGACAAGCTCCTCGATGGAATGAACAAGGTGAAACATCAAACCAAGCGACAGATGAAGAGCAGCAACCGCCTCCGGGTTATTATTCGATGGAGTTTCGAAGTCGAGTGGCAAAGGAGCAATACAATCAAGATATGGGAATTTGCTCCATTTTTTACGGGAAGACTGCCAACTTCAGCGGTTGGGAGTGTTTGGGGATCAATGAGATGTTTGACGACATCTCTCTACACGGGGTGTATAGCATGAGGGGCGAGAGCTGCGACAGAATTGTTTGCCTGTTTTATGCAAACATGCGAAGTGCCGGGAGGACAGGTCAATTGAGGACATACCTTTTCAGTACAGACGTGACCGTAAATGGAGATGTCATCAATGAGCTGCTCGGATTTGGCATTGATGGCGCCGAGCAATATTATCACGCTTCCACACAGTGTGAATTTGCTAGCACAGAAGAGGGGCTAAGCTTCATGCGGCAAATCCACTGATTGCCGAGTTCGTGAAGTCGAAATCGAAGGACTTGAATGTCAAAGCTCGGGTTATTCACAACCTCATCAGCCACACCATTCTTCCGAGGAATGGACACAGAGATCTTGTTAGCTGGATAGATCTCTATGTGATGCATAAGCTCTACACCAGCCAGTTGTTCGACCCAGGGTACATGATTGTGGGTCACATGGAAGAGATATGTCAAACGAAGAACAAGAATATGCCGTATGGGACCTTAATTTGGAAGATCCTACAGCAAGCTCAGATTCAACCTTCAGTCGGAGAGCAGCTGTGAGCCCACAGATTTGTCGATGTATTTGACAGGACTCACTTGATTCGAATGAGCCTAGTCGAAGTCAACAGGTCTTGGATGCTCGAGAGTCATCCCAGAGCTTCCACATCTCGGGATGTTGCAATGGAGGACGCCTTCGCCCCCGCCCCCGAGTGTGACAGCCCGAAACCGGAATCCGATCGGGGTCCGGGATCGGAGCCATCACTCCGGGACAGGTAACAGAAAACGGTGACTATTTTTTTGACGAGAATGCAGGGAACGGAACGTTTAGAACCAGTCTGGACAATTACAAAACTTTGATACTTCACAGAGAGAGAGTTCTCTGGAGTGGAAAGCAAAATAAGCATAAAGCTGGCGGAAGACTTAACTAAAACAAATAAAATACTGTTGGGCGGAAGATTAAATTTTAAGGGCAGCGGCAGATGTAAATAAACAAAGGACATATAACAATCGGGCAGCGGGCAGCGATAAATGTGAACTAAACTGGGCGGTAGATGACGAATAAGACAAAAGAGATGACGTCAGACGGTAGGAGCTGTTCTCAAAACTGGGTGGAGAGATTAAAGCTATCGGTGGATGCAGATACGACAAAAGATGTACAGTGAAAATCGGTGGATGCAAGCAGAAATGATACCGGAAGATTTAGGCAGATGACGTGGCCGGAAGAAGCAGATAGCAAACGAAATCGGAAGAGGCGATGACGTCAGACGGAAGGTGTTTTGACGTCATCGGAAGATGCAGACAGCAGAGAGAATCAGAAGATATGATGACGTCAGATGGAGGAGGTTATGACGTCATCGGTAGATGAAGTTTAAAACAGACAAATTTCGCATCTCTCACCGGTGAATTAAATAAAACAAAATAGATGACGTCATCGAAAGATGTGATGACGTCATCGGCAGATATAGGTAGCAGGTGGAAATCGAACTGTATGATGACATCATCGGAAGATGGGATGACGTCAACCGGCAGATGCAGACAGCAACGAACCCGGCAGAAGAAAATTTCTAAAGGGATCGGAAGATGCAGTTTCTGAGATAAAACTTGACAATTTTTAACAGAAAGACATACAGACAGGGAGCATCAGAACAGAAGGCATAAAGGCTTCAAACCCTCAGACCCGATTCTGAACACAGTGTAATATCCGGCTCGTACGGATTTTTGAAAATATTATTATTATATTATATGTGGTATTTTTGGTAAATATGTCAAATCAGGTCCGTTTCACGAAAGGAAAGCGTCATTACGATCCTAACGACTAATTGGAATTTTAGAGAAATTATGAGAATTTTCGGAGTTTAAACGCTATATTCCGAGTAATTACCTCTATCGTAAAATAATTGACGTTTTAGTAAAAATAGTAAACGAGGTCCAAATTGCGAACGGACCGTTTAGTTATATTCCAAATAACAAGTTGGACTTATTGGTGAAATATGGAGTTTTCGAGAATTCGAATCGCTGGACGATTAACGAGACGAATGACGAAATCTATATAAAAATCAAAGAAGGGCATTTTAGTAATCTTTCAAATCAATATTATAAATAAATCAAAAACCAAATTTTGATTTCATTTCTCCTCTGCGATTTCCAGAGGCCAAACCTTCGCGAAACCCTCCCTGCCCGTGCGACGATCCGACGATTTCCGACACCGTTTCTCTTCCGTTTCTCCTCCGTTCTTCACGTTTCTTCCTCCTCTCGCTATCCTAGGTATGCATCTACGTTCCTAGAGCTTTTATTTTGACGTTTACGGCTTTTTAGGTAATTAGGGTTTCGATCGTTTTTCGTTAAAAACGCGAATCAGGGCTCGTAATTAATAGGTTAGCCGTGATTAAGTATAAATTGAACGTATTGGACGAAGAGAAATCAATTTGCGAAAAAGTTATAAATTGTTAAATTTTCGAGTTTTCGGAAATAACTTGTAATATGGATTTCGAGATTTCCGAGCGTTAAATCGTTATGTAAAAACATCGATTAGCTAAGTTAAAGATTTTATTAGTTTCGGACATTTAACAGTTTAAGCTCGTATTAACGTCAATTGGTGAAATTTCCTAGGTAACGACTCCCGTAGACGAAGCTCGAGATTCTGTGCGCTCAAGGTAAGTTCTCGTGACTTGTTTGACCGAAAGGTCTACACCATACCTCGTCGTCGTATCAAGGATCCTTGAGGGTTCCTTGTTTTATGTTGTTTAGGTTGGGTAGTTAAGTTAGCTGTTTATAGGTTTTGTTGTATTGTCTTGTTGATATGTATGTTGTTTGTTTACTTTCCGCTGATTAACTGTTCATGCATCACGTGTTTTAAAGATCATGAAAAATGAATTTCTGCACGATGTTTTAAAGTAAATGCAAAGAAAGAATGACCCTTCGGTATATAGTTTAAATGGTCCGTCGGTATACAGTTTATAGCAAAGCAAAGTAAAGAAAAGTTTAAATGACCCTTCGGTATACAGTTTAAATGACCCTTCGGTATACAGTTTAAATGACCCTTCGGTATACAGTTTAAATGACCCTTCGGTATACAGTTTAAATGACCCTTCGGTATATAGTTTAAATGACCCATCGGTATATAGTTTAAATGGCCCATCGGTATACAGTTTATAGCAAAGCAAAGCAATCGGTATACAGTTTATAGCAAAGCAAAGCAAAGCAAAGTAAAGTAAAGTAAAGTAAAGTAAAGTAAAGCAAAGCAAAGCAAAGCAAAGCAAAGCAAAGCAAAACAAAGTAAAGTAAAGTAAAGTAAAGTAAAGTAAAGTGAAGTAAAGCAAAGTAAAGAAAAGAATGCATGATTTATAGATTCATATGCACAGCATGCATTTGCATTTACTAGAGCTTACTGAGATTTTTATCTCATAGATGTCTGTATGGTGTAGGTGTTTACGAGGAAACAGGTGAGGACATTCCTCCTCCTGAGGCATGAGGCAGTTGACGGAAGATGGGTTGCGGTGGTGTGTTGCGCAGTCGATGCTTTACCGACCCGTGGGGGAAGTATATACGTGTTTTGAGGGTTTGGGGTTATTTTGAGATGTTTTGAACTGATAATCGTATAGAGTATTTTAGATTGTTTGGATTTGGATAGGAGTTAGAAAAGGTTTTAGTAATTGTATGTAAAACTCTTTGGTTTAAACTATTTACTGAATGTTTTAGAAATCTATTTTATAAACGGTATATTGAATTGTTTGGTTTAATCTGTTAGTTAAACGTTATGAAAATGTTTTGAAATGTTTTTAGGTTGTTACGGATATGCTCGGTTTTTAGAGCTATCCACGCGGTTGGATTTCGCAAAGTCCGCTGTAAGTCGATTAAGTTTAGTTTACAAGTGATTATGGTAATTGATGAAAAATGGTGGAAGAATGAGGAATTGGGTAGAAAATTGAGAAATAGTTGCTCTCTGGAATCGGATTCCAGAGAGGTTAAGGTTTGAAGTTTTATGTGTTTGCTCTCTGGAAATTCCAGAGATCACTTGTATAGAAAAAGAAAACAGAGAAGGGGAGTGAAGTGGCGACTGGGCGCTGCTGAGGCGCATGGCCTCAGCGATCGATCTCTGCTGAGGCGCATGGCCTCAGCGATCGATCTCTGCTGAGGCCTATGGCCTCAGCGATCGATCCCTGCTGAGGCGCATGGCCTCAGCGATCGATCCCTGCTGAGGCTCATGGCCTCAGCGACTGATCGCAGTTGAGGCCAGCGATCAGTCTCTGTTTCTTTTGCCTCTGTCTTCCAGTTTTGCCCTTGCCGAATTGAAAATGGTTTTAAATGTTTTTAATATGTATTAAATGTTTTAAGTTTAATTTAAATTAGTTTTAAGTTTAACTAAAAGGGTTTTAAGAAATAGGTTTACACGACTTTAAATTCCAATTTGATTTCTGCTTCAGTTTAGGTTCAAAGTTTATGATGAGCGTAAAATGAAAAATTTATACGGGTAAATGGGTACAGTATTAGGGGTGTTACAATTATGGTATCAGAGCCCCCGGGTTTTAAAATCGATTCTGTAGACTGCTCGACTGCACAGCCACTACGCGGACATCCTTCATCAACTGTAAGTCTGTTTTATAGCTTTATCTGATTTTGTTTCTTAGGATTATCTGTTTAATTTGTTTTAGGCTTTATACACTATGACTCGAGGATGGGATCCTAGAGATGACGCGATGGATCGTCTTACGGAGTTGTTAGACCGCCAGTCCCAACATATGGACCGGCAAGCACAGCAAATTACGGACCTAGTAAATTGAGAGCAACAGCGAGAGAACCAGAGGGCCCGAGATTTGATAGTTCCCAACAACCAGGGCATGCAGAGGTTTCAAGGCCTACGACCTCCAGTATTTGAGGGTCAGTCATCGGATCCGACACATGCCGAGGAATGGATCCGGGTGATGGAGGATATGCTAGCTTATGCCGAGGTGGGGAACGGGAGCAAGGTGGCGTATGCTACCTTTCACTTAGCGATGGATGCCCGTTTCTGGTGGGACTCGATCAAGTCGACGACGGATGTATCAGTTATGACATGGGATCGGTTCAAGTTTCTATTCTTCGACAAGTATTTCAGCCGCACAATGAGGGTGGCTAAGAGGAACGAGTTCACGCAGCTGAAGCAGACAGGTTCAGTTGCAGAATATATCCGGAAGTTTGAGGCTTTATCGCGATTTGCACCGCGCCTTGTCAGCGATAACGAGGAGAAGGTACACCAGTTTATGGAGGGCCTTAATTCGAAGATCAGGATGCACGTTGTTGTATCAGGTATTGTTGATGTACCCTATTCTGATATCACAGCTAGGGCTCTGGATATTGAGGCCGCCAGAGCTACTTGTGTTAGACCGAGGGAGCCAGCCAAGGGCTTCTTCCGTGAAACTCAACCTCAGTCGCAAGATCAAGGCTGGCAGCCGAGAGCACAGCAACAACCACAACAGCCAAGAGACATTAAAAGGCCTCTAGAAGGAGGCAACGATCGAGGGAAAGGCAAACAGGTACAAGGGGCTTCTCAGTTACCTCTTTGCCCTAAATGCCAGAGGAAGCACAGGGGACAGTGCAGGGTAGGCACGGATGTGTGCTATTGGTGTGGGGAACCAGGTCATTTTGTTAAGGACTGCCCAAATCAGGGTCGAGGTCAATCAGGCAGAGATCAGCATGGCACAGATCAAAGGAAAGTTGTACCGAGAGTCTTTGCATTCATTGAGCCTGACAACGCCGACGATGGGGCCCAGCCTTCTACAGTTGCAGGTACTATTTTAATTACCTGTACGACGATATGCATATGATAGATAAAATATTTAGATCTGAGATTAGTAAGGAAGAGAATAATAGGTGAGTAAGAAGGATTACTGGGCGAACCTCGAAGGGAAGATAGTAGGATACACATAGCAATAAAGACCATACAAAAATATAATTATACATTAGTAGATTAGTTCGATTTAATTAACGGAGTTTGCGCACCTAAGGTTCTAAATTAAGAATAGGAGTTTAACGCTAGGGTTAGTGCCGGACGAATTGTGAAGTTCGCAATTACAGAGGTCCGACTCGTATTTGACCAATTGGGATCAATGGATACAAAAATAATTTAAGGTCAAAAGGAATGGTTTAGAGCAAACCTATGGCGAGACTTAGGAACTTGACTGTGCTCGAAATTAATGGAAATGTAAGCTGAACAAATGAGCATATTGTAGATAGTGTAAGCGTTTTAGTTAAGACCTGACGAGGGAACTCACTAATGTGATGTGGGATATCATTGACAGGATACCTTACGAAGCATTGAGAATAGAATTCTAGTGGAGAAGCTCACCATGAAATAGTTGTTAAGACCCGTGAAGTGTCCCGGGAAGGGTACAATTAGAGTACTGCTGACAGAGAAGATATACAGGAGCATCACTAGTGAAATGTAGACTCGAATGATTGTGATAGTGACTAAGGTTAAGGCCAATGAACTCATACCGAAGTTTAGTGTACTACTCCGACGTAAATATAGAAAATTGTTATATCCATGAGGTTGATAAGGTCGTGGTATAGTAGAGATTTAGCATTGAATAGGTAAATTAAAAAGACTTTTTGAAGCTTGAAGTGGCTAGGTACGTATTTGATAGACACATGATTATGAAAGTTAGAAACTAAATGAACTCGGTTTGAGAAATTAAAGTTAAAATAGAGGGGAGTTCAGATTGCGACTTGGGTTTTGTTAGGAGTCCTTGAACGAAAGTCAACTCGAATGACGTCGAGAAGTCGAAGTTGTTTCGAGGATTGAGGATAGGAGATAATCTTTAGTACAAGCCAATTAATAAGTGAGAGAGAGTATAATGTTTTGGGGTGACTAATGTAGACCAACAAGTGCTCGGGACGTTAAGTGTGAAGTACACAGTTAAAGGACGTTTGGTTGAGACTTAGAGATTTGGTAAGGTTTGATGCGAAACTGGAAATGTGGATTACGATTAGGAAGTTAGTGTAGAAATTCGGTTAGTGTGTATCCCGAATGTGAACATGATCGAGAGGATTGTGTTGAGGTATAGGTTACAGCTCAGAAATTGGATGAAATTGAAGGCATTCAATTTGACTGGCGTTAGGAAGCTTAGGTATAGTTCTGACCTAAAGGGACAGCAGAAGAAAGACGTTGATAAATAGTAATTTTGAAGTTATTAATACTAAGAGATTTAATCAGCGGGGGGTTAAGTGAAAGTCGAAAGTTGGTGCATTCACAAGTGTTGAAGTGACAAATATGTTGTCGGGTTAATTAATTGAGATTTGAGGGTTTGGATTATGCTTAGTACGTGAGAGAGGACGTGTGCAATCAAATCGAAAGTAAGAAATACGAATTTGGGGCCTATGTTGAAGAATATAGTAGGATGTTGGTTTAGAACCACAAAAAGGGACCGTAGGTACAGACGATTAATCAAAGTAAAAGTGCCACGAGACAGGAGACGTTAATGTCAAGAACTATGAGCTGTGACAAATTTTGTGGACAAAATTCTGAATAAGGAGGGTAGAATGTAATATCCGGCTCGTACGGATTTTTGAAAATATTATTATTATATTATATGTGGCATTTTTGGTAAATATGTCAAATCAGGTCCGTTTCACGAAAGGAAAGCGTCATTACGATCCTAACGACTAATTGGAATTTTAGAGAAATTATGAGAATTTTCGGAGTTTAAACGCTATATTCCGAGTAATTACCTCTATCGTAAAATAATTGACGTTTTAGTAAAAATAGTAAACGAGGTCCAAATTGCGAACGGACCGTTTAGTTATATTCCAAATAACAAGTTGGACTTATTGGTGAAATATGGAGTTTTCGAGAATTCGAATCGCTGGACGATTAACGAGACGAATGACGAAATCTATATAAAAATCAAAGAAGGGCATTTTAGTAATCTTTCAAATCAATATTATAAATAAATCAAAAACCAAATTTTGATTTCATTTCTCCTCTGCGATTTCCAGAGGCCAAACCTTCGCGAAACCCTCCCTGCCCGCGCGACGATCCGACGATTTCCGACACCGTTTCTCTTCCGTTTCTCCTCCGTTCTTCACGTTTCTTCCTCCTCTCGCTATCCTAGGTATGCATCTACGTTCCTAGAGCTTTTATTTTGACGTTTACGGCTTTTTAGGTAATTAGGGTTTCGATCGTTTTTCATTAAAAACGCGAATCAGGGCTCGTAATTAATAGGTTAGCCGTGATTAAGTATAAATTGAACGTATTGGACGAAGAGAAATCAATTTGCGAAAAAGTTATAAATTGTTAAATTTTCGAGTTTTCGGAAATAACTTGTAATATGGATTTCGAGATTTCCGAGCGTTAAATCGTTATGTAAAAACATCGATTAGCTAAGTTAAAGATTTTATTAGTTTCGGACATTTAACAGTTTAAGCTCGTATTAACGTCAATTGGTGAAATTTCCTAGGTAACGACTCCCGTAGACGAAGCTCGAGATTCTGTGCGCTCAAGGTAAGTTCTCGTGACTTGTTTGACCGAAAGGTCTACACCATACCTCGTCGTCGTATCAAGGATCCTTGAGGGTTCCTTGTTTTATGTTGTTTAGGTTGGGTAGTTAAGTTAGCTGTTTATAGGTTTTGTTGTATTGTCTTGTTGATATGTATGTTGTTTGTTTACTTTCCGCTGATTAACTGTTCATGCATCACGTGTTTTAAAGATCATGAAAAATGAATTTCTGCACGATGTTTTAAAGTAAATGCAAAGAAAGAATGACCCTTCGGTATATAGTTTAAATGGTCCGTCGGTATACAGTTTATAGCAAAGCAAAGTAAAGAAAAGTTTAAATGACCCTTCGGTATACAGTTTAAATGACCCTTCGGTATACAGTTTAAATGACCCTTCGGTATACAGTTTAAATGACCCTTCGGTATACAGTTTAAATGACCCTTCGGTATACAGTTTAAATGACCCTTCGGTATATAGTTTAAATGACCCACCGGTATATAGTTTAAATGGCCCATCGGTATACAGTTTATAGCAAAGCAAAGCAATCGGTATACAGTTTATAGCAAAGCAAAGCAAAGCAAAGCAAAATAAAGTAAAGTAAAGTAAAGTAAAGTAAAGTAAAGTAAAGCAAAGCAAAGCAAAGCAAAGCAAAGCAAAGCAAAACAAGTAAAGTAAAGTAAAGTAAAGTAAAGTAAAGTGAAGTAAGCAAAGTAAAGAAAAGAATGCATGATTTATAGATTCATATGCACAGCATGCATTTGCATTTACTAGAGCTTACTGAGATTTTTATCTCATAGATGTCTGTATGGTGTAGGTGTTTACGAGGAAACAGGTGAGGACATTCCTCCTCCTGAGGCATGAGGCAGTTGACGGAAGATGGGTTGCGGTGGTGTGTTGCGCAGTCGATGCTTTACCGACCCGTGGGGAAGTATATACGTGTTTTGAGGGTTGGGGTTATTTTGAGATGTTTGAACTGATAATCGTATAGAGTATTTTAGATTGTTTGGATTTGGATAGGAGTTAGAAAAGGTTTTAGTAATTGTATGTAAAACTCTTTGGTTTAAACTATTTACTGAATGTTTTGGAAATCTATTTTATAAACGGTATATTGAATTGTTTGGTTTAATCTGTTAGTTAAACGTTATGAAAATGTTTTGAAATGTTTTTAGGTTGTTACGGATATGCTCGGTTTTTAGAGCTATCCACGCGGTTGGATTTCGCAAAGTCCGCTGTAAGTCGATTAAGTTTAGTTTACAAGTGATTATGGTAATTGATGAAAAATGGTGGAAGAATGAGGAATTGGGTAGAAAATTGAGAAATAGTTGCTCTCTGGAATCGGATTCCAGAGAGGTTAAGGTTTGAAGTTTTATGTGTTTGCTCTCTGGAAATTCCAGAGATCACTTGTATAGAAAAAGAAAACAGAGAAGGGGAGTGAAGTGGCGACTGGGCGCTGCTGAGGCGCATGGCCTCAGCGATCGATCTCTGCTGAGGCGCATGGCCTCAGCGATCGATCTCTGCTGAGGCCTATGGCCTCAGCGATCGATCCCTGCTGAGGCGCATGGCCTCAGCGATCGATCTCTGCTGAGGCTCATGGCCTCAGCGACTGATCGCTGTTGAGGCCAGCGATCAGTCTCTGTTTCTTTTGCCTCTGTCTTCCAGTTTTGCCCTTGCCGAATTGAAAATGGTTTTAAATGTTTTTAATATTTATTAATTGTTTTAAGTTTAATTTAAATTAGTTTTAAGTTTAACTAAAAGGGTTTTAAGAAATAGGTTTACACGACTTTAAATTCCAATTTGATTTCTGCTTCAGTTTAGGTTCAAAGTTTATGATGAGCGTAAAATGAAAAATTTATACGGGTAAATGGGCACAGTATTAGGGGTGTTACACACAGTTTTAAAGCATGTATGGGAACATGACAGAAGTTAAGAAAAGAAACCTATCAGAAGATCAAGAAGACAACTACATGGATTATTCCAAAACCAGAGACAATCCATGCACAGATTATCAGAGATTACCCCAAACGAATTCCCGAATACTCTAGAATACAAACTTAACTGTCAAATACAGTGGTTTTAAACATTGACACAAAATCTATGCATTGTTTCAGAGTTTCAGAGACAGCATAGAATTTAACATGTGATTACAGAACTTGCCAAAACAGAAGTTTATACAACAAAAACCAGAATTTTCCAGAAAACTTAAACCTCGGGTCAGAATTTGTCTAACTGCAGCAACTACCCCGAGAGCTCGAGCCATCAACTACATCAGATCATCAGATTGAGGCACACAGTCCTCAGATTCGGGTTCAGTACCTACATCAGAGAGTTCACCTATGAGTCTAAAACTCAGTAAGAACATAAATCAGTATGCAGTGATGCAAAATGCTAAGCATGCAATTTTCAGAATACAGTGACAGAACAGAACTTTACATTTCAGTGGCAGAAGAATTAAGTGGGGCTTATAGGGGAACTGGTTCAGTGAGTGCACTATCAGGCACGGCAGTTTTCAGATTCCCATGGAGGGATAAAACCAGAGGGTCCTTGCCAGGGACATTATTTTCAGATTCCTAGGGAGGGATAAAACCAGAGGGGCCAGTTCCCGTCCCACACTTAACCTGATACATTTCAGTCGGATTTTATCTTATTAATTTCAAACAGTGTACAGAAGTCAGTTTTGCATGGATTTTCAGTAAAACGTGTATGCATGACATTCTCAGTGCCTGAACCTATAACAATAGACATCAGAAATAACAGGGCATATTGTGAGGCAGAAAACAGACAACTCGGGACATAAGCTGAACAGACAATACAAAACACAAGCTGAACAGAAGCTATAACATTTCTACCCAAAACTACCCGACAGAATTGGGACCCTAGTACCTCTGTGATGTAGGGCCATGAGGGCCAATCTACTGTTATGAACTTACCTGTTTTCTGGAGGGTTGAAAACTTGGATGTCTCTGGAAAGAAAAACTCGGACCTGTAGCATGCATGTACAGAATTTAAACACGCTACAAATGCTAACTAAAATCATGTAGAATATGCAGCAAACACATTTCAACTCTTTAGAAAACACACCAACGTGTCTTCATCCAAAAAAAACAGTGAGTTTTCACCGAATACCGAAACCCTAAACTTCGGTAAAAACTCACATTAAACTCATCCAAATTTGTTAGCATTAAAAGATGCTCACCTTTTCTGAAAAAGACGGGAAAATACAGGAGAAACAAAGCGTGGAAGTTTTGTTTCAATCGCCTGGAAAAGAGAAAGCCGAGAGAGATGGGAGGAAGCAGAGAAGTGAGTGAAAATTCACGTAGGAGGATGAACTTAGCTTCCTCAACAAGTTGCCACTTGGCAATCATCCATTGGCTTACTCCCACCAACCTTAATTTCTTCCCAATTTACCCCTCCATCCATTACCAACTAGCTTGTTTGTTTGGTTTTTATCTCATTATCCAATTCAATATGAACTCATTCGTTTTGGTTTCCAACTAAACATACTTGGCATTAATATTGAATTAATCCCACTTAATAGTTTGGAAAAATAATTACATAGGTAAAATGCCGGGTGTTACACCGAGGATGCCCCCGCCCCTGATGATGCCCTATACACCAATTACGCCACTGCACCGCCATTGTACCCCCACGAGGCTAGTATGTGGAAGCAGAGATTTGACAGGATGGATAATTATCTTGTCGATATGAGACAGAGTTTGCATCAGAGGATGGATGAGATGCATGATAGGTGGGATCGGAGGCTGGATGCGCTGCAGGACAGGTGGGATCAGAGGTGGAACATCCTGCAGGAAAAACAAGAGTTGATTAGATTGTCCCAATTGCGGCTCGAAAACTCCTTCGAGCGTTGGCGTAGAGGCGGCGATGAGGGCGATGATCCCCCACTCTTACCGTAGTTTAGTTTATGATGTATATTTCTTGTAATTTACTTTTTAGTTGATTTTCTTGTAATGTACTCTTTATTTTAGTTTCTTGTAATTTACTTTTTAGTTGATTATTGTTACGTAGTTTAGTTTCATTTAGTTTAGATTATTTGTGTACTGGATCTGACTGTTGGGTATATATGTGCAATCTGAATATGCAGGAATTGTTTGAAGATAGCTATGGGGGAGTCATAAAACAAACGAAATTCTATCAATTTTTTCTTTAAATTTAATTATCTATTAATAAATTATTTATTGATTAAATAATTAAATTAAATCTTAAATTAAAATAATTATTAATAAATCTTTTATTATTTTTTTAAAATGTAATTAATTAATTTAATTAAATATTAATATATTATTTATTGATTAAATAATTAAATTAAGTCAATTAAATTAATTATTAATAAATCTAAATCTTTTATTATTTTTCATTTTATTTATTATAATTTTTATTTTTTATATCACATAAATAAAAGGAAAAATAATTAAACTGATATTTATATAATTGTAACGGTCACTTGCAACATAATTAATAACGGTCAATTATTTCTGCGTCGGTCACGTGTCGCAGATTCCTGTGTCCCTTCGGCTGTGTTGAATCCCATAAACTTGTCTTTAGTAGCAGCTCCTGAAGTGGATCCTCGGTGAGTACAAGTGAGACTATTGTGCCCCTACTGCCGACATATACTGTACGTCATCTTCGAGTTCCGCCTACTTATTGTCGAACTTGATGGCTTGTCGACATCCCGCACTCTTGTCTTCTTTGGCCTACCAGGTTGGCGATATTTTCTCGGCGGGATAAGTTGCTTCACATCTATCACTACCAGCCACATTTGATTGCCGCTCACGGGTCGTATAAACTGTGAGTACATCTGCAGGTAGGTCACCCGGTGGTAGCATAGATGCACGTAATTTTCCGGTGCCATTCTCATGAACCAGATGCATTGAATGGCATGCACACACAGAATTCTAGTACGTATCCACCTGGTGCAGTTGCACATACTCGTATTCATGTCAACTGTGTATTGTTCATAGCCGTTACTCACCTCAAATCGTGCATCTCCCGCAGGCTGAGCACTCCAATGTTGAGCTGTCATTCCTACATTGTGAAGCTTATCCTTGATCTTGGGACACAGGAGGTCTGTTGATGTAACACCCGGTTCTATTGAACCAGCTCTCTTTTATTATTAATGGTATACACTTTATTAGGCAATAATTAAAGTAGGGTTGTTGTATGACTAGACAAGGGCATTAGAGTAAATTACAAATTTTCAAAAGTGGATAACGTATTTAAGGAAAGAGTACTTTTCCTTTTCGGGTTTTCAGCTCAAGCAGCCGAGCTCTCTAGGCGATTTTCCTCGCCCGATTCTCCTTCAACCTAGGTAAGTTTTCCTCATTTCTCTTATGATATAGCGGTTAGATACCTGAGGGAGTACAATGTGAGGATTTTGAGGATGTTGAGATTGAGCGAAGGTTCGGGTTTTAGTGACAAATGGGAATGCTCGGGTAGTAGAGTTTCTAACTGGATTCCTCGAACTTTTGTTTGATTCTTGGCGAAGTTTAGTGAAGGTTTGATTGATGTTCTGTTGTGAACCTAGGTGAGCAGATTTCTGAAGTAACTAGCAACCAGACAATTTCTAGGAGCCAGATAAGTGAAGTTTGCTTGTGCCTTCGGGCCTACATCACAAAACATTAGGATTATGTTTACTTGAATGATTCTGTATATTATGCATCATATTTTTAAAAGTATACGAAAACGAATTTGAATGCATGTTGGCATGGTAAGGAATGAACATAATGAAACAGCTATGTGAATCAGATTTACTGTTAAGGGAATTAATCCGCCCCTTAATGAGACAGTGGATATTTAGACTTCGAGAAATTTGATCCGCTTCCCATCGAACAGGGGGATCGGAAACAGCTATGTGAATCAGATTTACTGTTAAGGGAATTAATCCGCCCCTTAATGAGTCAGTGGATATTTATACTTTGGGAGAGTTGATCCAACTCCCAATTTCACAAGGGGATCTGAACATAAACGATGCATGAACAACTGAGTTGAGAAAGTAGAAATTGCATATTTAAGAATTCTTATTTCAGCATTTCATTTCATTACTGCTTTACTTACTTAGCATTAGGCTAATAGATGAGTTTTGTGATGTAGGTGAAGAAGTGACAGCAGGTGTGTTTACTGAGTTTGCTGAAGACTAGACTGGTTGGAGAAGTGCATCTATGTAGCAATCTGGCAGTTGATAGGGCGGTTTAACTGGTGTCAGTTGGTGTGAAGGTTTAGTTGACCATGTTTCAATTTAAGTATGTTGAGTTTTCATGACAGTAGTAGTTTCAATGTTTTGAATACGTTTTTTTGAGATTTTTCTGATAATAGTATTCTGTTGGGATTTAATGTTGGTACTCACTGGATTTTTAGTAATGCAATGGTTTGAATTGTTTCTGAATGGTTTAAGTGAAGTGAGTAAATTCCTTTCTATAGTTAGAGTTGTTGTTCTGTTGTCCATCAGTGAATGTTGTGTGTTTTGTTCACTGATAGATGTTGGCGGATTGAATCATCCGGCTGACGTCATCAGATGATGTGTGTAGGAAATGTGTGTTTTTGGTCTATCGGAAGATGTCTTTTGTAAAAGCCATTGGATTATGTCTTTTGTAAAAGTCATTGGATGATGTCTTCAGTGGAAGCCATCAGAAGATATAAGTAGAAGTTTTGTCGTTTAGTGACCGGTGGATATTGTGTAATAAACTTACCAGATGATGTAGTAGGAGTTTTGTTGTTTAGCGATCGATGGATGTCGTGTAATGAACCTACCGGATGATGTAGTAGAAGATTTGTCGTCTTGTGGTCGGTAGAGGCTGGGTGAACGAATCATCCGGCTGACGTCATCGGTGGAAGCCTTCGGTTTGTTTCTGCCCTTTTTGTTGACTTCGTTCAGCGGATGATGTGTTTGACTTTTATAAACTTTAAGTATTTCACGCCTAAGCCTTCATCTCTTTCGGCCGAATTATTTTCTTAATATTTTAATTGATTATTCAAACACTATTTTATAGTTTTGCTTAACTTTGCTTTGCTCAAAGACTTTCCGCTGCAAGTTTTTAAGTTTTTAACAAGCGTTCAAATTAGACTTTCAAATGAAGTTTTAAATTTGGTCTGAAATTTTCTTAGCTATGTTCGGGTTTTGAGTAACAAACCGGGTTCAGAAAACTCGGGGCGTTACAGTTGATTGGGCCAACTTCTCAAATTTTTTGATGATGCGAGTCATCATACACTTTCGAATTAGTTCGAACATGGTCAAGATCGGCTTGTCCCTCGCAGGCAGTAGAAGTGCATTGAATGATTTGCTCAAATTATTCAGACCCATTTCGCACTTGGGGACCCAAGAGAAGGCATGAGAAGCCCAATATTTAGGCTCTTCTACTCGTAGCCATGCGTGGGTATCTGTGCTAAGCTGAAATAATTTGCTCATTTCATGGTTGAAATGATACTCTGTTGGTGCCTGGCCGCACTCCACATCGCATCTCAGTATGCTCTGCCGCGAAACAGAGATTTGAAGTTTGCGTACATATGCCGGAAGCAGAAGCGCTGTTCGAAATCTTTAAATTCCTTTTCCACGGCATTCAACAACCCCTAAAATTTCCAAGAAAATAAAATTACTTAATTAATTTATTTAAATGTAAGAATCACAATTAGAAATGCATTATACCTTTTTTCGATAAGAAATAAATGTCCATCTGCCTCCCTCGCCAAGGTTCAGGTCTCGCTTCAGGTGTTGCAAAAACCACGTCCATGTGTCCTCGGACTCTCTTTCGACATTGGCAACCGTAGGGATATATTCTATCGTTGCCATCAATACTCACGGCTGTGAGTAGTTGTCCGGGACACGACCCTTTCAGATGACAACCGTCCAAACAGATAACAGGTCTTCCAAACTGCAACAAACCTGCCTTGCATGCAGTCATGCACAGATACATTCTTTGATATGGCCACGTGTCAGAGTCCATCTCGTAAGCATGTACGTATAACGAACTACCTGGATTTGATCTATAAATTTCAGCTGCGTACGACCAGACTTGCTTGTATTGTTCGTCGCCGCTGCCTTCGTTACGAGTTCGAGCTATACTTCTTGCTCTTTTTTGCAATATTGGATGTAATGTTGACAGCGAAATCCTTCCTAACTGTCTCGATCATGGAAGAGATTTCCCACTTAGGTTGACTTTTAAACCTGTTAAGATAATGATCTGCAATATATTTTGCTCGAGCGTTTGGATTCTCAACTACCCTCGCACAATTGTGAGAATCGATAAAACTCTTTATTTGATAAGTTTCTTCGTCTTGCATCCGCGACGCATGCAGTCGCCATGTACAACCGTCTACGCATTTAGCCGTCAGTCGTCGTTTGTCTCATTGAGGGAATTTGATGCCATAATCATTTTGCAACGAATAGTCTTGTATTTCAGCTTTAATTTTCTGTATATAACTATATTTTTTTTCCAAATAAAAACTCAATGAGATTTCTAGACGTACTGGTACGCTTTCACCTCATCAACGTCTGACCCAGCCGGTGTTCGAAGCTCCTCGTCAAGAGTTCTGGAGGTCGACCGCACCTCTATTTCTTTGTCTCCACCTATGTGATCGAATGGTCTAAGCTTGCCATAAGCATGAGTGGCATAAGCATACCAATTGATATCGACATCAAAGCTTGCTGTCTCGTCTGAATCAGTCGCTCGAATTGAAATATCATCCATCATTGTCACTAGTACTAAAAAATTCTCGAAAGAAAGATAATATTTGAGAAGTGTTAGAGAGATCGAGAAGAAAAGAGAAGAGTGGGAGGTGGTATGAGAAGAGGAAGCGAGATCGCCTTTAAATAGGCCTGGAGTACGGGTACCCGTTCTCAAAGAACAGGTGGCCGTTGTCATAGAACGGGTGACCGTTCTCAGCAGTTCAGCCCGTGATCCTGTAAATAATTGATCACTGGTATGACAGAGGACGGGTTGCCGCATCAGGCAAACGGCAACCCGTTCTCCGTCACGGGCACTTGCCGGGTGAAGACCCCCTGCGTTCGCAGGGGGTCTTCACCCTCTGAAATTCCCCCTCAGGGAGGGATCTTCTCCTTCTGAAATGCCCCCGAGGAGAGACGGGTTGCCGTTCTCCGCACGCGGCAACCCGTTCTCTTCATATCACTCCCCGCGAGGGGTTAACAGTTTGCCGCAAAGCCATTGCAACTGTGAAGTGTCAACCTCATAGGTCCGTCAAATTAGATATTAAAATAATTATTTTAATATTAAATAATTTGAAGCATCAACTTACTATTTAGTGATTATTTTAATGTTTTAGACTTTATGTTGTTTCAATGTTTCAAATTGTTTTCCTAACTACTTTTCTTTTTTTTTTGATTGTAGCTATTTTACGTTTCCTAAAAAATAGTAATTATAATATATTATAAATACATATATCATTATATATATATATATATATATATATATATATATATATATATATATATATATATATATATATATATATAGTAAGCATCATCATATTACTTAAGATTAGTAAGTTAGTCTAAACTAAGCTTTGATACATTTGGTTATAATTTATTATAAGTCTATATTCAGTCCGATTTAACCTTAGACTTGGATAAAAATTTACGTGGAAGGTTGTTCACAAATCATGTGCTCAGCTTCCAGTAGAGATCCAACATCATTTTCATTCACCACACCCTCTTGCATTATGTTTTGGAGCTGGATTTGCTTGTGATTCTTGCCATAAGATATTTGACGATGAGTTACGCTTTGGATGCTCTGATTGCGATTTCGACCAGGATGTAAAATGTGCATTAATGACAGACATCGACACGGAAGGGAAAGAATTCATCACACATGTCACTCATCAACACCCATTGACAATTTGCAGCAAAGATGGTGATAATCCTCTAAATTGTTTTGCCTGCGAGAAAACATCATCTGATTTGATCTATGGTTGCACTCCCTGTGACTATTTTCTTCACAAATCTTGTGCTCAAAGTTCAACCCACGTTTTGCACGCAATGCATCCACAACACGCGCTTAGTCTTGTGGTAGACGATCGCAACTGGAAATATTATTGCATCATTGGTGAATTTCACTTTGATGTATGGTGTTTGATTGAATCTGACAAAGATGCTCAAAATTCAGAAAGATCATATTTTTTGTGCGGCAAACAACATTTGGATTCAGATTCATGCATCGAATCGTTGTGCTTCATCAACCAATCATGTATCCAGTTGCCTGAAGCGATCAAACATGACTTTCACTCTCACAAGCCTCTATTATTGCTAGGCAGTAAAGATTTTGAGTGTGATTCATGTCATAAATGGTTTGATAGGCGATTACATTATGGTTGTGAGGAGTGCAACTTCCTAATGAATGTTAAGTGTGAGACCCATTATTTTAATTAGGGAACACATCGGCCTAGAAGTGGTGGAAAAGGAAGTTTAGTTCACTTCCCCTAATGTCCGTCTAAATTTCTCTCTCTCTATTAAAACCTAAGTGGAGAAAAACGTAGACAACTCCTCAATTTTCTTCCCCTCAATTAAGTTTGACCCACACCTGTCTCTCACCTTTAATGCTCACCTACAATTACTATCCCCTCCATAAATCACTCTGCATCTGGTTTGCTTAAGGGGCTGCTCACGAGAGGAGAAAGAAGGAAATAGATAGAGAAATCAAGTGAGAAAGATCGTATTGAACATTTGGCTTTCAGTTTCTTTTCTTACCGTTTTGTCTGAGGAATGGCTTTGTCTATCTGCTTTTTGTTTTTCTAGTTTCCTTTGTTACTGCTTGAGATCGTTTTGTGCATCAGACCAAAGCTGCTTAATTCTTTGAAGCTTCCTCTCTTTCTTCTTGGATTTGTTGGTATGGTTCATTATTTGTTTTGTTAAGCATTCATATCAAATCATACCAGACTTCAAATCACAAATGCAAAGACATTCCTTATATTACATTTCAGATTTATTTACTGCTAAGTTTTTGAAAACAAGAGGAGATTTGGAAACTTCTTGTTCCAATTCTAGGTGATTATTGGTGCTGCCTACGTGCCTATGTGATTTTGTGATTGAAATAGCACTCGAAGAGTTGTCGGCCATAGGTAAGAATCCTAGTCTCTTGCCTCTATGTTTGTGTTAAAAGTTTTGAAAGTATGAATATGAGGCACCATTTCTGACTTGGGTGATTATCATTTTGTAATTTTCTTCGGCTTTATAAATGAATTACCCCTTTAGAGAAGAATATTTGGAACAAATAATTTAGAGTATAAGTGTATCGATTTTACTCCAAGATTAAACGATTCTGCTTTGGTGCTAATTTATCAAATTAATTGTGGATTCATTTACCTTGGACTTTGGACCACTGATTATTGAAACTTGGAATTATCGGGTTTGACGTATTGTAGGTTCACTCGAGATAGGGATTTATTTTATTTTCGGTTAGTATAATTAAAGCATAAAATATCTATATAATTTTATGTCATTGTTTTACTTATATCCATTTTTATCAATGGCATACTTTTATTAATTGATGCAGACTGTGGTTTTATCTATAAGTAATAGGATAACTGAATGAGCCGTGTCCTCGGGCGAAAAACCCTAAACCTAATCAGGGTCATTTTAGCCTGCGATCGTAGATAGTCGATGTTTTAAAATCATGGCTACAACCACCGAGCGTCGATGTTTTTAATCTCTTTCATAAAATGTTATAAATTGTTGAGTATAATCATACATATTTTATTACTGCTGGGAATAAATTTTACCCCTATTGAGTTTAGTCTACTCATCCCAAACGACTACCATTTTTTTTCAGGATTCAGTAAAGAAGAATTTAATTATCGGCACGGAAACAATCACTTTGCAGAAATTTCCTATTTTAATCAATTTTTCTTGTGGACGTATCTTATATTTTTAAGGTGAGACACTACTGTGGATGTGTAAGCTTTATTTTATTTAATTCACATATGTTATATTATTTGGATATATATCATCACATTATCTAGTATCACTTGTTGGACCTGTTTATTTATCTATCCGGGTCTTGACTTATATTAATTGGTTAATATTCTACTGCGATTGGTGAAATTTAGTATTAAGGGTCGGACGATCCAGTCTTTTTCAGGCCGGGTCGTTCCCCGTTCTGTTGTAGGTCCCATTTGGGGCGTGATAGAAAATTTGGTATCAGAGCTCAGATTGCCCATCTTGAAAAGTGACACTTATAAGATAGATGACGTGATGATATACGAGAATTATTCTTGTGCCTAAGGATGTGATACAAAAGCTGATTGGGTCAAATATGCTATTTGAAAAACATCTCGAGGTTGTTCGCTAGAGAATGAGAATATTTCATATACGTACATATGTGGTTTAGAGTAGTTGGAAATTAATTGAGAAGCGGTAGGTGTACGCTTCGTAAATTGATATAAGGGAAGGAATAAGAGTATGCGAACTCTTATTAATTAGTGTAGAGAAAAAAAAAAATCTTTCTAATCGAAGCTTATTTCAAAACCGCTTGAGAGAGATTCTTAAGAATTTAAAAGTCATTGCTATGTTTACAAAGGGATTGACCTTGTCTTAATTTATTGGAGTTCTGGTAGAGAAGTTTTACGAATTGATTAATGGTTGAGAATGTGAGATCGAAAGAATTTGAGACAAATTTAAGTGTAAAGTAAGACATGAATGTATACCAAATTGTTACGAGAGAACCTCCATTTTTAGAAAAATAATGCAAGTTAGAGAATTGTCTTGTGGTATTAAGGTGTTTGGTAGAAATAGATAAATGATAAGTTAGAAAACATCAGAGTAATAAAATTCTTTTAAGACTAACGAGGATGTAGTCCGGTTCTATTTTTGAAATGATGGAATGTTGTTCAAAGTATAAAGAATTTGACTTTAAAAATTGGTTCAATGAGTATAAGAAGATATATGATTGAAAATAGTCTATTATGATGGATATTAAGAGTCATAGAAGATAGGCTTTTTGGACATGCTTATACAGTTAAAGGTTTAACTTCTATGATTGGTATGGTTGATGCGTTATTCCTAGAACAACTTTTTCTTTTCACAGGTTAAGTGTGGTTGGACTTTACAAAACTCTTTTGTTAACACCAATTTCAACATTTTTGGAATATGTTGAAGTGTTTTGATAGTCGTCGTGTATGTACAAAATTTATGATCGCAAAATATCAATGGATGATACTAAAGATTAAAAATAAACTCGATTATGGACTAGTTAAGTAAGTATAAAGCCATAATTGTGTGTAAACAAAAAGTCTGACTCTTTAGTTATTATTCGAAAAATTGTTATATGCGCCGCAATGATTTCATAATGATTCTTGTTAGCCATGTTTGTCGGCTTGTTAAGTGAACATTGGACGAAAGTCAATTATGAAAGTAAAGTACATGGTGCTAGCCTTATATTGACATTATATTATTGGCTTATTTAACGAGTGTAGAATATTGGAGCATTTTGGTGGTATGCTTCTTTATTAGTGGTGACTATGTTACAGTCAAGCAGTATCTAGAATTGTAAGTTGTGATCGTGTGTCTTGACGTTTATTCTTGATGATATACCAAAGTATTGATTATCATTTTTCATTCCCTACATTGATTCAATATCTTTTGCTCCTTATGCTTAATGATCATATTCGTTAAAGTTTATGAAAGTGAAAAATATTATTACTGATTGCTAAGAAGCATGAGGTTAGATCAAGTGATGATGCATATAAATATTTGGTTCGAACGATGTCTTGGTCACTATTAAGAATACGATGAAGCGAGTCTTAAAATTTTATTGGGTTATCTAGGTAAAATAACCATTAATGATATATTGATTATGTTAAGACTTATGATGAGCAGGAAACATTTGGAACTGTGTTGTGAATGTTATAAATCTTCAGTTATATACTCAATGAAAGAAATGTTGTTTTTGGATGACTAAAGTCAAATAATTAATAGACAATATTACTTAAGATGATTTTTCATTGGATCTACCTCAGTTTGTGACAGTGTTGGATTGGAAGCAACCAAAGAATATTATTGAGGATTATATTTTTTAGAATTAGCTAGTTGTGTTGTTGTTAAGGCAATGACATTGGTCTTCAATCTTTGGATTCCTTTGACAATAAAATGTAACACCCGGGATTTTTCTTGTAATAGGTTATGTTATGTGGTTAAGCACATTTCCTATAGTATTGGTAAGCAATCACGTTGAAAGTAAAGATAAGGAGTAGAAAAGTTACTAAGTTAAATGAAATCAAGTGTAGGAAATGATAGTTGGTAAAAAAGTCAAGATGTTTGAAAAGGTAAAACTGATATGTTAGAAAGTCAAAAGGGAAGAAAGTAAAAGAAATGGATGTAGGTTCTACGTGGGATTACATGATACAATTGGTGGGGTTCATTTATAAATTACAAAAGTTGGTGTTAAATTTTAAAAGATGAAATTGGCTTTTATACAGGTGAAAATTAGTGGAGTGAAAGTCAAAAAAATGAGTCTTCTTTCACCCTTCCTCATAATGGCAGCCATGGAAGGGAACCTTTGAGCTTATTCCTCCATTTTTTACAAGATTCAAGGTAAGATTTTAGTTGGGTTTTATGTTCTATGGATGGTAGAGTAGATTGTTGGAGTTTGTAGTGGATTTGGTGGAGTTTTGGAAGAATTTGGAAAACCCTAATGAGGGATTCCGAAAATTATTGTCCTTGGCTCTATTTTCTTGTTAATTTGATGGTTTATACTTGGATAGGTTGGTTTAGGTTGTTTAGTTAATTAGATTGAAGATTTAGTGGAATTTGGAGAAAAATCAATTTTTAAAACTAGGAGGGCCGAATCTGTTTTTGTGCTTTCTGATCTTATAAGTTGTTTGGTTGGTTAATTTGAGTGTTTCAATGGATAGTAGACGTGTAGAGCTTTCCGAATTGGGGTGGCACGTCGAAATCCGATGAAAAATGAGGAAGTTATGGCCGTTTGAATTTTGACGGCCAAATTGGGTACAAAATCGGGTTTTGTGGTTTTAGGTTGAATTGTGGTGTAGTTTTGGTTAGTTTAGGTTTCGATATTTCTTAGAGTTTATTGGTGACTTATCAATTTAAGTTTTCATCATTTTAGGTTGTTGAGCGGATAATTGATCGCTAGAAGTGAGCAACTACAAATCCGAGCGGACAGGTAAGTAGTGGATGTTATTCTTTTGCCTTCGGGCCTACACCAGAGAACGGTAGGGTTTCTTTGTTATTGCTTTGCTTCGTGTTACATTGAATTAATTATGTTGCTTCGGGATTGCGTGGAGTTGCTTGTCTGGTTGGTTGATTGGTCTTGTGTTGCATTGTTTGGCCGTGAGGTGTTATGTTGTGTGTTCGTGTTGTTGCGTTGAGTCGTCGTGTTGTGTTGTATTGTGTGGTGTGGTTTGGCCTTGCTGTTGTGTTGTCGTTGTGTTTGTCGTGTGTGTGTGTGTGAAAAATATGGCACTTCGGTGTACGGCAAATATGGCACTTCGGTGAACGGCAAATTGGCACTTCGGTGCACGGCAAATTGGCACTTCGGTGCACGGCAAATTGGCACTTCGGTGCACGGCAAATTGGCACTTCGGTGCACGGCAAATTGGCACTTCGGTGCACGGCAAATATGGCACTTCGGTGCACGGCAAATATGGCACTTCGGTGCACGGCAAATTGGCACTTCGGTGCACGGCAAATTGGCACTTCGGTGCACGGCAAATTGGGCACTTCGGTGCACGGCAAATTGGCACTTCGGTGCACGGCAAATATGGCACTTCGGTGCACGGCAAATTGGCACTTCGGTGCACGGCAAATTGGCACTTCGGGGCACGGCAAATTGGCACTTCGGTGCACGGCAAATATGGCAATTTGGTGCACGGCAAATATGGCACTTCGGTGCACGGCAAATCTGGCACTTCGGTGCACGGCAAATTGGCACTTCGGTGCACGACAAATATGGCACTTCGGTGCACGAAAAATATTGGTTGTCGGTGTTGTTTGTTTGTTGGTTATTGCTTGAGTATTGTGTGAGTGTGGTGTGCGTTGTGAATGTTTATATTCGTTCTTCATTACTTGCTAAGTTTAAGCTTACGTGTGTGTGTGTGTGTGTTCTGTGGTGTAGGTGATGACAGGAGTACAGGTTAGAGCTACGAGGAAAGCTAGGATTGGGACGCAGTCGTTGATGTACACTGTATGCCAGTGCGGGCAGTTGTCGGGGCGTCTCGACCATGGTCTTCGGGGGATGTGGGACTTTTCTATTTTGGTAGTTTATGGGGCTTTGTGTTTTGATAGTTTATTGTAGATTTCTGTTTATGGAAATACTGTTATGGGAGTGTTGTATTTAGTTAGTTATATTGAAGGGTGATGTGTCGCCCTCTTATAGTTTCCTCTGTACTGTTATTTGGAGATGTCGTAGGTTAGTTAGATGGATGGAATATTCTGGTTGTTTGGGAATTGATTTATTTGCAGGTACTTAGCATTTTGGAGGCGCCATTTTCAGGCGTTACTTTGCCGAAATTTTTGAGAAGGACGTCGTGGTGCTGAAAGGTTAGGATTAAGAGAAATTACGAAGTCTAGACAGCTAGGTATTATATAAGTGGGAGTCGGGAGATTTAGCTTTAAATTCTTATGTGTCAATGTTACTTTAAATTAAGCTTTAACGTGGGATTGGTTAGCAAAGTAGCGCTCCGAGCCAGGGTGGATTCGGGGGTGTTACATAAAAAATGTTGAAAATGTTTGAAATGAAGGAATCTATCAACCTTAAAAGTTAGAAAATAGATTGAGAGTGACACTTAAGTTGACAATGATCGATAATGATTGATAAAAGAGATTTATCTAGATGCACAAGTTGTACATTTTGAACGTGTGATAATACATCCTTGTAGAGTTAATGTATAAGTATTGTGAAGATTGAGATATTGAAAGTGAACCTGCACCACTTATGGATTACTGCTGATCTTAACAATCTTTTGTTGCCATGTGACAAATTTTTCGTAAGGTGTGAAAGTAAGTTGGTTCATATGTCATTTAAATATGAATATCACTTTATTCAACGTGATTAGAATCTCATATCAAAGGGAAAGTTTGATTATATAAATTTGGTTGTAATTTTACATTGAAAAGTCATATTAGTAAGTTAATGATATAACAGTGTTTTGGTTGATACCCTAAAGACTTTATTTTATATTTAGTGTTAAAAGATTGAGAGCGTCTTTTGACAATGTTGACTTAAGTAGTGTTTAAGTCTAAATATGTTTTTGATGATGTGTTTAGTAATGTAATTTGATTATGTTTATTAAATGAGAAATGAGTTATGCATATGAAGTTAATCGGTTGGAAATGCCCTTGGAAAGGGTATTTTAGTTTTCTAACAATTGTGGTTGAGTGTACAGGGTTAAATAGTATAACAGGGCTGAAAAACTAATAAATAGAGTTACATCCACCGATTGAAGAAGAAAAGGTTATATCCACCGATTGAAGAAGAAAAGAGTTGCATCCACCTCTCGTTAAACGACAAGAGCGGAGTCGTTCAAAGAGTAAATCATCCGATTGCTTACACCGATCGCTTAACGACAAAAAGTGAAGTCGCTTAAAGACTACTTCATCCGATAGCAAAACGACAAAATCAAAGTCGTTCAAAGAGCTACTTTATCCGATCGCAAAATGACGAAAGCGGAGTCGTTCAAAGAGCTATATCATCCGATAGCTAAACGACAAAAATGAAGTCGTTCAAAGAATATCATCCGCTGGCTCTTTGAAGTTCAACATCGTCAAGTAGCTAAACGACAAAAGTGAAGTCGTTCAAAGCCTAAGTCTTCCGCCAGCTAAACGACAAAGGCGGAGTACTTCAAGGAACAACATCTTCTGCCAGCTTGTTAAAGCCACGTCTTCCGATAACGGTTCAGCTTGTTAAAGCTACGTCTTCCGATAGCGGTTCAGCTTGTTAAAGCTACGTCTTCCGATAGCGGTTCAAGACTTCACTGCTACATCTTCTGATAACGGTTCGATTTTCTACGGTACAAGGTTTTAAAGCTGCATATACCGATGGCGGTTTAACATTTTAAAGTCGCATCATCTGATGGCATTTCAAGGTACTTCTGCCGATAGTATTTTAAAGACTTCTACCGATGATCTTCCGCCAGAATTTAAAATAACCGCGAAGCTACAGTGACGTCATCCAGAACTTAAACTCCAGCGTATTAATGGCGACGAGCAAACAACAGCTCCAGAAAGCAACGGCTAGCTGTCTCTGTACGGATGCTGCTCCAACGGTAATAAAATTTCCATATTTGGATAAGGAGCATTGAAGTTCATAGCCGATTGCAGACAGAGTATTTAAGTTGAGAAGATAGCTCGAAGAAACAACTTTTGCAAAAATCATTCCTGAGCTCTAACGAGCAAAATTTTCATACTTTATATTTTTCATCTACTCTTCTCAAATCATGAACTTGAGATTTAATCTTTGAAGGAGAATAGTTTGTTCTGATTTTAAATACTCACATTTCTGTAAAGGCGGTGGATTGTCGCCTGTAAAGAGCAATTCAGAATCTGTGTAAGGCAGTAGATCGATGCCCGGAAGTTCGATTTTGTAATCTCGTGAGGAGAAGTTTAAGGATCTTCAAGGGGGGAAACCTTGAAGCGTGAATGTAGGCAGGTTTTGGCAGAACCACGTAAAAACCCATGTGTTTGTTTTTCTCTCTCTCTCCTTTACTTTTATTGTTTGTTTGTTTTCTGTTAGTTTAAAAGTTTGAAAAAGGTCTAATTCTACCCCCCCCCCCCCCTTTTAGACAATCTCGATCCTACAGACAAGACCTAGAAGTGAAAGGTTGAGTCATTGATCGAGTGGTTTCTGTCTGTAATTTAATACAACTCCTACTATTCTGCGACATATCAAGGAAATACTTAATCATGAATTTAACAAAATGTTTGATCAGTTGAGTAATGTAATATGAGAAAGTTGAGTAGGTGCATTTATATTTTTCAAAGACAAAATTATGAGATCAAATGACATTGTTAATGTAGTCAAATTTAGGATGGATTATCATGGAACTAAATACAGTGGTATGATATGCGGAAAAAATTCTCTGTTTAAATTGAAAAGGCTTTTGTGGAGAACATCACTTAGTGCTATATTTTATAGAAACTCAAAGTTTATGATTAAGTTTTTGAACCTATGCTGAGGATTTTGGGCAATGAAATAGCTTGAATTGACTTATTACCTTACGACAAATGGATAGTCTAAGGAACACTTTACTCATAAAGATATGTTGAGGACATGAGATTTAAGTCTTAGTTATAGTTTGTGAATCATTATTTCTTTTTGTTTGAATTTCACTATAAGATGTCTATAAGGTGTAATTTAGTTATCTCACAGGCAATCACTTGGACCGAGATATTTGTTAAGTAGAATATTTCTTATGAAGAGTAACCTTAAACACTATTAGGACGTGAGATTAGAATTTTGCGTCACCGTGAATAATTTTGGTTTGGATTTAGTGGAAGAATTACACTGAATGAGAAGCCACTTGGAAAATTGAATCAAAGAGGAAAATAAAGTATCTCCAACCGTTTAATGATGTTTCAATAGTTGATCCAAATTTTGAGGATGAAATTTATTAAATGGGGAAGAATGTGAGACCCACTATTTTAATTAGGGAACACTTCGGCACAGAAGTGGTGGAAAAAGAAGTAAAGTTCACTTCCCCTCAATTAATGCCCATCTAAATTTCTCTCTCTCCATTAAAACCTAAGTGGAGAAAAACGTAGACAAACCCTTAATTAAGTTTGACCCACACTTGTCTCTCTCCTTTAATGCCCACCTACAATTACTTCCCCTCCATAAATCACTCTGCATCTGGTTTGCTGAAGGCGTTGCTCACGAGAGGAGAAAGAAGGAAACAGACAGGAAATCAAGTAAGAAAGATCGAATTGAACCTTTGGCTTTTAGTTTCTTCTCTTACCATTTTGTCCTAGGAATGGCTTTGTTTATCTGCTTTCTCTTTTTCTAGTTTCCTCTGTTACTGCTTGAGATTGTTGTGTGCATTAGACCAAAGCTGTTTATTTCTCCGAAGCTTCCTCTCTTTCTTCTCGGACTTATTGGTATGGCTCATTATTTGTTTTGTTAAGTATTCCTATCAAATCCTACAAGACTTCAAATATAACACCCGGCTTTACGGGTTTTCTAATTTTGCGCACAATGGAAATTTTGTAAATAATCAAAATATATCCGTTTTGCGAATCGAGACCTTTAATGGAACCCTTACGATTTATAGGAATTTTAAGGGAAAGATGAGAATTTTTGAAATCCAAATCGAAGGTGAAACAACAAAGTTTCTGTTTTCGCCCTTGTAGCGGTGACGAATGGAAAGTTTTGTTAGAACCCTAGGAATAAATTGAAATTATTGGTGAAATAAGAGAATTTTAGAGAAACCGAATCGATAGACGAACAATAGGATAGACGGGAGACTAAACCAAAGGGCAAACTTGTCATTTTGCCAACCCAAATTTAATTAAAAGCCAAAACCTCTCCTCTCCCACGTAATTCACTCTGTGAATCGCAGAGAAGGGCTTTCTCTCCCTCTTTGGCGATTTCTTCTCTTCTCCACGACGACTCCTCACATTTCTTCATCGTTCCTCCTCCAATCTTCGATGTTTCTTCAAGTTTTCTTCTCCAAGCGATATCCTAGGTACGATTCTATAGTTTTTGGGCATTCGTTCTTGATTTCTAGGTTGTTCAACGGTTAGAGTTTTGTTAGGTTTTATCAAAAATAGTCAGGTTATGTTAGAAACGGTTAATTATTGTCGTATTTGTGATTATTGGACGAAATATTGGGTGGATTCGATGTTTTGGTTGAAAATCTGGGTTTAGAGCTATGGAAATCCTCCATAATGGAGTTTAAGGTTTTGGTGAGCGTAAATTGCTCGATGAAATGCCCGAGAGAAGTTTATTAGAGTTTTAGGCAATTTTCTTTAGTTAGGAATTTCATAAATTTCTGAAGATTTATGTTTAAGCTCGATTTTAACAAAAGACGCTATGGATTACTTTAGGTAACAAGCTCGAGATGAGGAGCTCGGTGTGCTGAGGATGACAGGTAAGTTCTCGTGACTTACTCTAGCCGATTGGCCTACACCGTACGTCGATGTCGTCTCGAGGAGTTTTGGTGAAGCGTTCGTTTAAATTGCTTTGGTTGGGTAGTTAGGTTTAGTTGTTTTATAGGTTATGCCTTTAATCGCTTTTATTGTCTTGATGGTACGTATGATGCATGTTTAAATTATGTTATAAATTGTTCACGCATCACGTATTTTAAAAGAGCATGAAAATGAATTTCCGCACTATGTTTGAAAGAAAATGGCGATGTGGCCTGAAAGGGGGCTATTGATCTATTGTGTGGATCGATTACGGGTCTATCACAATACCACATCTAATATGGACTGATGTATGTTATGGTCATGCGAGGTGGGGCTCAGGCATGGCTGTGCGTGTTGCAAGCATGTACCCCCCTCCTCTAGGTGGAAAGGGTAGTCCAACAACAGGATGTGCCCTCTCCATTTAGGGGGTTGAGATCTCGGTGACACCTATGTAAAGATAAGAAAATGTTGCATGATTGATGAACTCATATGCACAGCATGCATTGCATTTACGTAGAGCTTGCTGAGATTTTTATCTCATAGGTGTCTGTATGGTGTAGGTGACTACGAGCAAGGTGAGGACGACGTCCCTTTGCCTGACGAACCAGCAGCTTGAAGGAGGATGCTCGGGGAGTGGACAGCGTAGTCGATGCGCACACGACCCGCAGGAGTATAGGTTATGTATTTTGAGGATTACGGGTTTGAACGGGCTGATGGGTGAAATTTATGGATTAAATTGTATAGAAACCCATTTTAGGATGCTTGGTGTCTGGATAGTGTAATATAGATGTTTTGATGTGTTTTGATGAATGTTGTTAGCTTCCGCTATGTATAGACGAACGTTGATGGATAAAATGACATTTTGATGAAACAGACTTAGTATTGATGTTTGAGATAAGTTTTGGATGAAATAGAAATGGATTATGATGATTTGGAATGAGTTTGGATAATTTAGAGATAAATATGATGTTTTGTGTCGGGATTTGTGAGGTTGAATGTTCGATTTACAGATGGTGGTGGAATTGATATTGAATAGGTGGAGTTGGTTAAGTTGAAGGTGGTTGGTGGTGTTGAATAAATAAAAAAGTGGAAAAATTACCTCTGAAGTGTCGACCCCTCAGACAAAGTGTCGACACCTCAGGCAAGGTGTCGACCAAACTTGCAAAGGAATGCAATCCGAGAGCAAAACTATCTTTGAAGTGTCGACACCTCAGGCAAGGTGTCGACCGAACTTACAAAGGAATGCAACCGAGAGCAAAACTGTCTTTGAAGTGTCGACACCTCAGGCAAGGTGTCGACCGAACTTACAAAGGAATGCAGTCCGAGAGTAAAACTGTCTCTGAAGTGTCGACCCCTCAGACCAAGTGTCGACCCCTACCACGTAAAATGTCAAACTTGGGGATTTTGGTTAGTTCTACTGTATAACAAGTCTTCCACACACGATAGTCTACCGTTACCTAGGTTTAGGACTCTAGACACGACATTTTGGGTATGTTATAAGTTAGAACCAAAATGTCGATAGATATGGATTGTAATGCCCGAGTCCGTTCTCTAACGAGCGGAACGCAAAAGAAAACGAATGGACAAATGATGAATGAAATGATGAACGAATGAAAAATGAAATGAAAGAAAAATGAAAAAAAAGATTTAACTGAGAACGGGCGAGGGAAACACGTACGTATATAGGTATGCACGCACGACTTAGGTCGTGGCGGCACCGACGTGGGGTCGGGGTCGTCACATCAAATCACAAATGCAAAGACATTCCTTATGTTGCATTTTAGATTTATTTACTGCTAAGTTTTTGAAAACCAGAGGAGATTTGGAAACTTCTTGTCCCAATTCTAGGTGATTATTGGTGTTGCCTATGTGTTTTTGTGATTGAAATAGCACTCGAAGAGTTGTCGGCCGTAGGTAAGAATCCTAGTCTCTTGCCTCTATGTTTGCGTTAAAAATTTTGATTTGAAGGTTAAAATTTTGAAAGTATGAATATGAGGCACCATTTCTGACTTTGGTGATTATCATTTTGTAATTTTCTTCGGCTTTATAAATGAATTACCCCTTTAGAGAAGAATATTTGGAACAAATAATTTAGGTATAAGTGTATCGATTTTACTCCAAGATTAAACGATCCTGCTTTGGTGCTAATTTATCAAATTAAATGTGGATTCATTTACCTTGGACTTTTGACCACTGATGTAACACCCGGTTCTATCGAACCAATTCCCTATTCTTTTAAATTAATGGCACACTTTATATGATAATAATAAATGTAGGGTTAATGGGTGTCTAGGCAAGGGCATAAGGGTAATTGGAAATTTGAAAGTGAATAACGTATTTAAGGAAAGGGGTTTTGGGTTTAATGCACTGTAGCCGCCACTATTTCCCACTTTCTCTCCCGGCCTTCAGCTCTCCAGCAGAAACCTCTGGGCGATTTCTTTCTTGCTCGATTCTCTTTCAACCTAGGTAAGTTTTTCCTCGTTTCTCTTGTGTTTAAGTAGTTAGGTAACTGAGGTAGTGTAATGTGAGAAATTTCGAGGATGCTGAGATTGAGGGTAGGTTCGGGTTTTAGTGATAAATGGGAATGCTCGGGTAGTAGAGTTTCTAACTGGATTCCTCGAACTTTTGTTTGATTCTTGGTGAAGTTTAGTGAAGGTTTGATTGATGTTCTATTTTGAACCTAGGTGAGCGAGCTTCTAGAGTAGCTTACTGCCGAGCGATTTCCAGGAGACCAGGTAAGTGAAGTTTGCATGTGCCTTCGGGCCTACATCACAAAACAGTAGGATTATGATTGCTTGAATGTGTTTGTACGTCATGCACCATATTTTAAAAGTACACGAAAATGAATTTACATGAAATGACATGGTAAGGAATGAACAGACTGTAACATGCAAGCTATTAAGGGAACTAATTCACCCCTTAACTTATGAAGGGATTTATTCTTTGGGAGAAGTGATCTGGCTCCCAATTTCACAGGGGGATCTGAACAGTTGTTAAGGAAACTAATCCGCCCCTTAATTGAGAGAGAGGATGTATGACTTTGGGAGAAGTGATCCAACTCCCAATTTCACAGGGGGATCAGATCAGAAACGATGCATGAGCAACTGAGATGAGAAAGTAGAAATTGCATGTTTAGGGTTTTATGTTTCAGCATTTCATTTCATTACTGCTTTACTTACTTAGCATTAGGCTAATAGATGAGTTTTGTGATGTAGGTGAAGAAGTGACAGCAGGTGTGTTCACTGAGTTTGCTGAGGACTAGACTGGTTGGAGGAGTGCATCTATGTAACAATCTGGCAGCTGATGGGGCGATTTAACTGATGTCATTAGTTGTGAAGGTTTAGTTGATAATGTTTCAATTTAAGTACGTTGAGTTTTTATGACAGTAGTAGTTTTAATGTTTTTGGAATACATCTTGAGACTTTTCTGATAATGATACTCTGTCAGTTTAATAGTGGTTTTACCAAATTTCGGAGTAATACACTGATTTAAGTAGTTTTGAATGGTTTTAGTAAAATGTTCATGTTTTACTGGTAGTTGAAGTTTTCTTTGTTAGAGTGAAATTGTTGCCATGTTGTTTTCATTGTGTATTTTTGATCTATCGGTAGATGATGTCTATCGGCAGACGTAGAGTTTGTTGTTCTGTCGTCTATCGGAAGATGTCTTCAGTAAAGTCATTCTGATGATGTCTTCAGTAAAAGTCATCGGATGATGTCTTCAATGGAAGCCATCAGATGATGTCTTCAGTGGAAGCCATCGGTGGATGTCTTCGGTTTAAGTCTTTAGTAGCCTTGTCATTTTGTAACCGGATGATGTAGAGTATTTTATCTATCGGAAGACGTAGGAAGAAGTTTTGTAGTTTAGTGATCGGTGAATGCCGTGTATTAAACCTATCGGATGATGTAGTAGAAGTTTTGTCATTTAGTGATCGGTGAATGTCGTGTATTAAACCTATCGGATGATGTAGGAAGAAGTTTTGTCGTTTAGTGATCAATGAATGTCGTGTATTAAACCTATCGGATGATGTAGTAGAAGTTTTGTCGTTTAGTGATCGGTATATGTAGCTTGTTCTATCGGAAGACGTGAATAAAAGATTTGTCGTCTTGTGGTCGCCAGAGGCTGGGTGAATGAATCATCCGGCTGACGTCATCGGTAGATATGATTAGCAAAACTTGTCGTTTTGCGATCGGTAGAAGTTGGATGAATGATTCATCCGGCTGACGTCATCGGTGGAAGCCTTCGGTTTTGTTTCTGCCCTTTTCGTTGACCTTGTTCAGCGGATGATGTGTTTGACTTTTAGAAACTTTAAGTATTTCATGCTTAAGTCTTCATCTCTTCTGGCCGAATTATTTTCTTAATATTTTAACCGATTATTCAAATATTGTTTTTGTACGATGATTTTTCGGCTGCAAGTTTTTAAATATTTTGAGATTTTAGCAAATGTCGAATTTTGACTTTCGAGCGAAGTTTTAAATTTGGTCCAAAGTTTCTTAGTTATATTCGGTTTATGGGTAACGAATCGGGTTCTGAAAACTCGGGGCGTTACAACTGATTATTGAGACTTGGAATTATCGGGTTTGATGTATTATAAGTTCACTCGAGGTAGGGCTTTATTTTATTTTCGGTTAAGTATATTTAAATCATAAAATATCTATCTAATTTTATGTCATTGTTTTACTCACATTCATTTTTATCAATTGCATGCTTTTATCAATTGATGCAAACTGCGATTTTAACTATAAGTAATAGGATAGTTGAATAAGCCGTGTCCTTGGGCGAAAAATCCTAAACCTGATAGCGTGCAACCGCAGATAGTCGATGTTTTAAAATCATGGCTACGACCGCCGAGCGTCGATGTTTTTAAATCATGGCTACGACCGCCGAGGGTTATGTTTTTAATCTCTTTCATAAAATGTTATAAATTGTTGAGCATAATCATACATATTTTATTGCTGCTGGGAATAAACTTTAACCCTATTGAGTTTAGTCGACTCACCCCAATCGACTACCATTTTTTTAAAATATTTAGTAAAGGAGAATTTAATTATTGGCACGGAAATAATCACTTTGTAGAAATTTCCTATTTTAATCAATTTTTCTTGAGGATGTATCTTATATTTCTAAGGTAAGACACTACTGTGGATGTGTAAGCTTTATTATATTTAATTCACATGTGTTATATTATTTGGACATATATCATCATATTATCTGGAATTACTTGTTCGACCTGTTTATTTATCTGTTCGGGCCCTGGCTTATATTAATTGGTTAATATTCTACTGCGATTGGTGAAATTTAGTGTTAAGGGTAGGAATATCCAGTCCTTTTCAGGCCGAGTCGTTTTCCATTCTGTTGCGGGTCCTATTTGGGGCGTGACTTTAAGTGTGCCCTAATGACAAGTATTCTGTAACGCCCCGAATTATATAAACCCAGTTCGTTACTCATAGCTCGAACATAACTAAGAAGCTTTGGACTAATTTTAAAACTTCGCTCGAAAGTCAAAATTTGACATTTTCTAAAACCTCAAAACATTTAAAGACTTGCAGCGGAAATCATTTGAGCAAAAATAGAGTTAAACAAAACCATAGAACAGTGTTTGAATAATTGGTTGGGATGTTAAGGAATAATCGGTCAAAAGAAATAAAAGTTTAAATCGCGAAATACTTTCAAAGTTGCAAAGGTCAAACGCATCTGCCGCTGAGCAAAGTCAACGGAAGAGGCTGAAACAGATAGCAAAAAGACTTCTTCCGGTGACTAAACGACAAAGGCTTCAACTACATCATCCGTTAAGCTTAACACACGACATCCACCGATCACTAAACGACAAGACTTCGACTACATCATCCGGTAAGCTTAACACACGACATCCACCGATCACTAAACGACAAGACCTCCACTACATCATCTGGTAAGCTTAACACACGACATCCACCGATCACTAAACGACAAGACTTCTACTACATCATCCGATAAGCTTAACACACGACATCCACTGATCACTAAACGACAAGACTTCTACTACATCATCCGGTGAGCTTAACACACGACATCCACCGATGACGTCAGCCAGATGATTTCCGGTGACGTCAGCCAGATGATTTCCTTCATCCGATCGACTAACCTCACATCCACCGGTGAACTTTATTCACCTATGATGGAATTTACAAACTTCACTCAAAGCATTCAAAACAACCTGACCCCAAATAACATTTGAAATTCAACAAATAACCATTAACAAAAGAACAACATCTGTATCCTCGACATGACTTTGAAAATGATAAACTCCAACTACATTTAAATCACGTTTTCTTTGGCAGAGAGGAAATTCCCAAAAGTATCAAAACATCAAATAACTACTAAGACTTCACCTACGGACAAGTGTTAAAACCAACATAGTACTTTTATCAGAAAGTCTCAAGGGAATGTATCCAAAAACATTAAAATCACTTCTGTCATTAGAAAACTTAACATACTTAAATCAAATCATAGCTCACTGAATCTTCACTTCTTCAGACACCAGTTAATCCGCCTTATCAGTATACCAAATCGAGGCAGAGAAGTGCTCCTCCAACTTCACCTATTCTTCAGCGAACTCAGTAAACACACCTGCTGTCACTTCTTCACCTACATCACAAAACTCATCTATTAGCCTAATGCTAAGTTAGTAAAGCAGTAATGAAATGAAATGCTGATATCTGAATTCCTAAACATGCAATTTCTACTTTCTCATCTCAGTTGTCGTTCATCGTTTCTGTTCAGATCCCCCTGTGAAATTGGGAGTTGGATTAACTCTCCCAAAGTATAAATATCCACTGACTCATTAAGGGGCAGATTAACTCCCTTAACAATAATCTGATTCACATAGCTGTTTCCGATCCCCCTATGAAATTAGGAGTTGGATCAACTCTCCCAAAGTATAAATATCCACTGTCTCATTAAGGGGCAAATTATTTTCCTTAACAGTAAATTTGTTTCGCATAGCTGTTTCATTATGTTCATTCCTTACCATGCCAACATGCATTCAAATTCATTTTCGTATACTTTTAAAACATGATGCATAGCATAGAGACATATTCAAATAAACATGTTCCTAATGTTTTGTGATGTAGGCCCGAAGGCGCAAGCAAACTTCACTTACCTGGTCTCCTGGAAATTGCTCGGTTTCAACTACTTTGGAAGCCCTGTTCACCTAATTTCATAAACAAAATACCATTCAGATCTTCACTAAACCTTATCCTACACCGTTCACAAACCTAAGGAGCTAGTTTAGAAGTTCGGATCATCGCACATTCTTGATTCAACACTAACCCGAACTCAACTCATTCACAGCATTCTCAAAAATACACTCATTGCACTCTCTCTGCTATCTAGCCACTAAATCTCGAGAAAACGAAGGGAAAACTTACCTAGTTTGAGGAAATGGAGATCAGAGGGGAAAATCACTTGGAGCTCTGTTGAGCTTGAGCTGAATACCAAGAAGAAAAATGAAGGAACAGTGGCGGCTAAACCTTATTAAACCTTTCCTTAAATACGTTATCCACAATAAATTTCAATTTACCATTTTATCCTTACTCATTCACTTATTAACCTAATCACTAAATCACTCAAATTTCAATTTTTTTTTAAAACATTCTCTATAAATGGAAAAGGCAAATCGGTTAATAAAAGCCGGGTGTTACAATCTACCCTCCTTAAAGAATTTTGTCCTCAAAATTCAGTACCTGAATAATTCTGGATGTCTGTCCATCATGTCTTGCTGGCGCTCCCAAGTTGTCTCCTCTAAGTTCTGGTTGTGCCACAAGACCTTCACTAGAGGAACCTCTTTGTTGCGCAATACTTTAACCGCATAGTCTAAAATCTTTACTGGTTTCTCCTCATAAGTAAGAGTAGGATGAATTTCGATGTTCTGCTGTTCCACAATTTGATATGGATCCCTTATGCATTTCTTCAACATAGAAACATGGAGCACACTATGTATCCCCTCCATAGAAGCCAGTAACTGCAACTGATAGGCTGCTCTCCCAATTCTTTTCAGAATAGTGAACGGTCCAATAAATCTGGGGTTCAACTTGCCCCTCTTTCCAAATCTGACAACTCCTTTGAATGGTGACACTTTGAGAAAAACTTCATCACCTATCTCGAATTCAAATTCTCTACGCCTGCAATCTGCATAGCTTTTCTGTCGGCTCTGAGCTGCCAAAATTCTCTGTCGGATGAGGGCAACCTTCTCAACAGTTTGTTGCACAATGCCAGGGCCAAGCAACTGCGCTTCACCAACTTTATCCCAGTACAAAGGAGATCTGCACTTTCGTCCATACAATGCTTCATAAGGTGTCATTCCTATTGTTGCCTGAAAACTGTTATTATAAGAGAATTCTACTAAGGATAGGTACTTGCTCCAGGAACCTTGAAAATCCAATGTGCATGCACGAAGCATATCCTCTAATGTTTGAATGGTCCTTTCAGACTGTCCATCTATTTAAGGGTGAAAAGCTGTGCTAAAACTAAGCTGCGTGCCCATAGCCTCATGCAAACTCTTCCAAAACTTGGATGTAAATCTAGAGTCTCGGTCTTAAACTATAGAACTTGGAACTCCATGTAGTCTAACAACTTCGTGCACATACAACTCAGCAAGCTGATTCATCGAGTAAGTCACCTTTATCGGTAGGAAGTGAGCTGATTTGGTTATTCGGTCAACTATTACCCAAATAGCATCATGCCCCTTTGCTGTCTTAGGTAATCCCATAACAAAGTCCATCGTTATTTGTTCCCATTTCCATTCGGGAACTGATAATGGCTGTAAGGTCCCTGCAGGCCTCTGATGTTCAGCTTTAACTTGTTGGCAAATCAAACACGATCCTACGTATTCCGCCATACTTCGTTTCATACCTGGCCACCAATAATGTTGCCTGAGATCCTTGTACATCTTTGTACTCTCAGGGTGAACAGAGAACCTGGAAGAATGTGCTTCTGAAAGAATCTCATCTCGAAGTTCTTTAACGATAGGAACAAACCACCTATTTCTAAATTTAAGGATTCCATCGACTGAATATTTGAAATCCGAATTAACAGTAGATCCTATGCTTAATTTGTACTTGTTGCATTCCACATCATTTGCCTGAGCTTCTTTTATTTTCTCCAGAATAGTAGGCTTTAAGGTTATGGCTGAGAGTATAGCTGATACACTAGATACTGCTTCTAGATTTAAACTCTGGAATTATGACTCTAAGGCTAATGACATATCGAAAATCATAGATGGGGTTGATGTTGTTACTCTACTCAAAGCGTCTGCCACAACATTTGCTTTACCGGGATGGTATTTTATCTCAAAATCATAATCCTTGACAAATTCCAACCATCGACGTTGCCTCATGTTTAGTTCCTTTTGTGTGAAAATATACTTCAGGCTCTTATGATCAGAAAATATCTCACAAGATTGTCCATACAGGTAATGCCTCCAAATTTTAAGTGCAAATACCACTACAGCTAATTCTAAGTCATGTGCAGGATAGTTCTTCTCATGTGTTTTCAACTGTCTAGAGGCATAAGCTATCACTTTTCCATTCTGCATTAACACACAACCAAAACCAATTTTGGAAGCATCACAATAAATAGTAAATTTACCATCTTCAACTGGAAGGGTTCAAATTGGAGCATTGGTCAGTTTCTGTTTCAAGGTCTGGAAACTATGCTCACATTCATCAGTCCATATATACTTCACATTTTTCCTTGTTAACTTAGTAAGAGGTGTAGCAATATTCGAAAATCCTTCAATGAACTTTCTATAATACCCTGCAAGTCCAAGAAAACTCCTGATATCTGTAGCATTCCTTGGTTAGGGCCATTCCTTAACTGCCTGTACCTTAGCTGGATCAACACATATCTCATCCCCAAAGATAACATGTCCTAAAAAGTGAACTTGGTCCAACCAAAATTCACACTTAGAAAACTTGGCATAAAGTTGGTGCTATTTTAATACTTCCAACACCAAGGTCAGGTGCCTAGCATGCTCATCCTTAGTATGGGAATAGATCAGAATATCATCAATGAACACTATGACAAATTTATCTAGGTATTCATGAAACACCATATTCATAAGATCCATAAAGGCAGCTGGTGCATTAGTCAACCCATAGGACATAACCAAAAACTCATAATGTTCATACCTTGTGCGAAAGGCAGTCTTTGGGATATCTTCAAATTTAACCTTCAACTGATAATAATCGGACCTAAGGTCAATCTTAGAGAAAACTCTAGTACCACTAAGTTGGTCAAATAAATCATCAATCCTTGGTAAAGGATACTTGTTCTTGACAGTTAACTTATTCAATTCTCTATAATCAATGCACATACGCATTGATCCATCTTTCTTTTTGACAAAAAGGACAGGTGCACCCCACGGCGAAAAGCTAGGGCGTATGGTGCACCCCACGGCGAAAAGCTAGGGCGTATGAACCCTTTCTCCAATAAATCCTCCAACTGTTTCTTCAATTCCTTAAGTTCTGTAGGTGCTAGTCTATATGGATTTTTAGACACAGGTTCGGCGCCGGGGTAAACATCTACAACAAATTCAATTTCCCTATCTGGTGGTAAACCAGGAAGGTTATCTAAAAATACTTCGGGGAAGTCTTGGACAATTAAGACATTTTGAGGATTTGCTTTTCTACAAGCTGTGTGTCTATAACGCTAGATAAGAAGCACAAATACTCTCCACACAGGGAAGATCTAGTATTCATAGAAGTCATCACAGACATTTCCTTACTCTTCTTTGAAGCTTGAAAGGTATGTTTCAAATTACCAGGGGGTTGAAAGCTAACTATTCCAGTTCTACAATCAATTGTGGCGTGGTGTTTAATCAACTAGTCCATACCTAGGATTACATCAAATCCTAATATATCCATAATTATAAGATCAGCAGGTAGACTTACGTTCCCTACTAACACGACACTATCAAGCATCACTTGGTTAGAGTGCATGCGTTCACCGGAAGGTAATGCAACACTAAACACATGCATGGAAGGGGTAAAATGTACATCTAACTTAACAGCAAATGTAGATGCTATGAATGAATGCGTCGTACCAAAATCTATTAAAGTAAAAGCAGGCACAAAGTTAATCAATATAGTACCTAACACAACAGCGGGCTGTTCCTCACCCGACTCCGTCATGGAGAATATTCTTGGTTTAATCATAGCAGGGCCATTTTTAGGAACTGGACAGTCTTTGCTAATGTGGCCAACCTTGTTACAATTGTAGCATCTAGTGATTCTAGGCTTCAAGCATTCCTTGAACGTGTGTCCAACCTCCTCACAATTGAAGCACTTCCCAAAGCCCAGTCTGCATTCCCCTGGGTGGTTCTTCAAACACTTAGGACACTGGAAAAATTTCCTGACATTCTGTACCTTCCCTCCTGCTCCTTGGCTATTTTGGCCTTCACTTGGCCTCTTTGTTCCTCTTAGTTTGTGTGGCTGGTTAAACCTTTGTGGGACCTCCTTTGGTCCAGCATACTTCCTTTCAGCTTCTTCCACTTCTAGAGCAGTGGACACAACCTCACTGAATGTCAAGCCTTTAATACCACAAAATTTAACCCCTCGGTAGATTTTTGGCTTCAGTCCATGCATAAATTTAAACACTTTATCCTCTTCCTTGTGAGCAAAATGTCCAGCAAACCTGGACAAGGACTCAAATTGTCTACTGTACTCGGCCACAGACCCCGTCTGCTTCAAGTTTAGAAACTCCAATTTCTTCGCGGTTTGGACTGTGCTGTTAAAATACTTCTCATAGAAGACGTCCTTGAACTGTGACCAAGGCATCGCCATAACATCAGTGGTGGTCTCTATTGTTTCCCACCAGAGTTGAGCTTCGCCAGCCAAGTGGAATGTTGCCAACGTGACCTTGTCTCCTTCTCCAATGTTGGCACACCTAAACATACTCTCAATCTTTCTAAGCCATCCACCAGCAATAACTGGATCAGATGACTGTCCATCAAACGTGGGTGGTCTTAGTCTCCAAAATCTATCTCCAGAATGTTCATTGCTAGAACTCGAGTTGGCACTTCCTTGCACCTCTCGGTTCAACAGTACTCCTAGTTGGTCAGACTGTTGGCGCACTAGATCAGTTTGCTGACGCACTAAATCTGTCAGCTGCCTAATCACACTAGGCTCCTCTTCCTCTCTCACATTTGGCATTTCTCTTGGCACTCTAGGTCTCTGTTACGCCCCATTTCTCATGATACATAAAGACACGGGCCAAAGGCCCGATGAAGGAGGAGCTTGGCAAACTCCTCAAGGCGTGCTAAAATATTCTAAGTGTTGGTGGGCACTTAAGGCACGCGGGCTGGATCACTTGGAGTGGCACAATTCACATTTGGTGTTGGGCCAATGGGGCAGGCCCACGCGGGAAGGCAAAAGGTCATTTATGATAGTGCTTCATTTATGTTAGTGCTTTCATTTATGTTAGTGCTTCATTTATGTTAGTGCTCTCATTCATGTTAGTGCTCTCATTTATGTTAGTGCTTATTTATGTTAGTGCTTGCACTTATGAGGATTCATGTACATGGCCTTGGCCATTTGTGTATAAATAGGCCATGAGCAACCAAGCCAAAGACATCAACTTCGAGTTTGAGTGTCTTGAGTATTGTGGTGTGCCTTGGAGAGAAATTGTTTCCTAGTTCTTGTTTTCGGAAATCAAGGAGGGTTGGGAGGGTTCTCCCGTAAACACTTTGTCTCTTTTATATTCCACATTATTGAGAGGAGGGGCTGGCCTAGTCGAGGACTTGGCGCCTTCACTCGGTGAAAATTTGGAAAAGAATTTAACCGTGTGACAACTTGGTATCAGAGTTCGGTCGTTGCGAACTTCTGAACAACTACATCAAGACTCTTGAAGCAAAGATCCATGGAGGCAATCTTATCTAGACTCACGAGGTTGGAAAGCTTGGTGGGAGTATCGATGGCTACGTCGGAGGACACACCATTGATCGTTGATCTTCGTTTAGTAAAGAAGGGACTCGCGGAGTTTCAAGCCTCGATTGGAATGGATATCGTGGCTGTTCAACAACAAGCTTTGGAGGCAATGCTCAAAGTGGATAAAGAGCTTGCCAAGTTGGTTGGAAGCACTAGCCAAATTCGAGGTGCTTTGGCTACCCATTATAAGGTTCCCGAACCTAAGACTTATAGTGGAAACCGCAACGCGAAGGAGTTAGAGAATTTCCTTTGGGACATGAAGCAATACTTCATGGCCGCAAGCATCGAAGAAGAGAGCCAAGTAATGATTGCAAGCATGTACTTGGGTGGAGATGCGAAACTTTGGTGGAGGCAAAACCAAAGTAGGGAGCTGATTATTGACACTTTTGGAGCGCTAGAAACTGAACTTAGAGATCGGTTCCTTCCTCAAAATTCGGAATGGACCGCGAATGAGACTTTGAGGAGACTTAGACAAACCGGCTCGGTACGTGACTATATTCGTGACTATAGTTCACTACTACTCGACATTTTTTCCATGCATGAAGATGACAAGTTGTTCAACTTTATGGCGGGCCTTCAACCATGGGCCCAAGCAGAATTAAGACGCCATGGAGTAAAAGATGTGCAAATGGCTATTTCTATTGCTGAGGAGCTTGTGGACTACAAATCTACACCCTCGGTTGAAAAGAAGAAAAGCAAGGAGGATAAACGTGGAGGCAAGGCAAATGGCGGCGGGAAAGACAAAGGAAAGGCACCACAAGGTACCTCTAAATCCAAGGGATTTGATCACTCCCAAAAGAAGAAGGGGTCGGGTTGCTTTATTTGTGGCGGTTCTCACTTTGCCCGAGAGTGTCCTAACAAAGGGTCACTGTGTAACGACCCCGATAGGGGTCGTTACACACTGTCCACGATGCGCATCAAGGAGGAGGGGTCCGACGAGGAGGAGAAACCCCGTGTGAACCCTATACAACTTGGGAATGCCCTTACAAATGTGAAGGCGGGGTCTCCACAAAAGGGCCTTATGTATGTCGAAGTCACCATCCTTGGGAGAAGTGTGCGTGCCATGTTGGATACAGGAGCTACCAAAAACTTTATCTCAAGCATGAAGGCGAGAGAACTTGGTTTGGAGATGACCAAGAGTGAAAGTATGATTAAGGCTGTCAATTCGGGTGCACAGCCAGTTAAGGGAACGACACAACCTTTGATACATGTGGGGGAGTGGCAAGGTGAATGCCCACTCATGGTGATCCCATTTGATGATTTCGAACTCATTCTAGGACTCGAGTTCTTCTGGCAAGCGAAGGCGATGATCTTGCCGCATCTTGGTGTTATGATGATCCAAGACGAATCCGCACCATGTGTTGTCAAGAGCGAAACACGTGGTAAGTGCAACATGCTATCTTCTCTTCAATTGAAAGCGGGCCTTAGGAGAGGTGAGACCACTTTCTTGGCAACGTTGAGAGAAGTCAAAAGCGATGGTATGGGGGAGGTGCCGAGGGATGTTCTTAAGGTGCTCGACGAGTACCAAGACGTGATGCCACCAGAATTACCAAAGACGCTACCACCAAGACGAGGGGTGGATCATAAAATTGAACTTGAACCGGGAGCGGTTCCACCCGCACAAGCACCATTCCGTATGGCACCACCGGAACTAGCAGAATTGAGGAAACAATTGGACGAGTGATATGCCCCGGGTTCCAAAGACCCACCATAATGTGCCTACGGTCCAAACCGTTAAAACACAAGCCAAGGTAAGTATTTATCTAATTTATCTATCTAATGGACTTGTGGATTTATATAGGTAAATTGACTTTTCGAAGCTTGGAATGAAGAAGGAATTTGTTTTCCTTAAATTCAACTTTTGTAACCAAGCTTCCGTTTTATTTTATTGTAATTTAAAAATACTTTATTTTTATTTCAAACTCGTTAATCGGCAAACTTTAGCCTTTAAAATGTATATTTTTGTAATAGTCTTCAAAGGATGGTGAACCAAGAGAGAACCAATAGCTGAACCGGCCAATCCAAGAGACAAAGGGCTGAACCGGACTGAACCAAGGCCAAACCAAGAGAACAAAGCCTGAACCAGCCAAACCAAAGGTTGAACCAAGCTGAACCGGCGCTGCCCAGCGGTCCGCCCGAGCAGTTTTCTGCTTCGCTGCCAACGGCTATTTTTATAGCCGTTGCCGACGCCTCTCTCCTTCTCCTCCTTCGACTTCACCATTTCTCTCTTCTATTTAAGTTTTCTTCCACCTCTGTAAAATGTTTAGCTTGTATTACGCATTTTTGGAAATCAGAGAAGAGTTCTCTTCCGTTTAACGATTCTGTCGTCGGTGTTCAGCTGGAGCTTCGCTCCTGATGGCTTCACCAGAGTGTCCCGCGAGCCCTGGATTGCTTGGCGGTACTCTTAGTCGTCTCTGCCACTACTCGTTCTTGCTAGAACTTGAGGGTAGCAGAAGGTGGCGAAATCCATTGCTCCTTTCGCCGAGAGCTCCTTCGCTGGCAACGAAGGATTTCTGTCACCCAGAACGCCGAGTCGTTTCTGGGTCGGCTTGGGGCCTTTCATTTCCCTTCTCCACCAATTCCGCATCATTCTGAGCAACACCCACCTCTCGGTAATCGACTCACGTCCCTCGCCTCCCCTCCTCTTTTCATCTCTGTTTTCCAGCATGTTTTTAGTGTCTGTTTTGGGGTGTTTTGAGCACCGATCTCTGTTTCGTTTTGTTTGTCTTCCGCATGCATTTTCTAACCCCCATTTGCAGGCCCGTAGCCCATCATTTGGTATCAAAGCTAAACCTGGAGCTCTTGAGTGTCTTGTGATTTATTTCCTCTGTTTTGCTTCTTCGATGTTGTTTGTCTTTCGTCCTAGTTGTTCTGTTTTTATGGTCATATGTTCATTCCGGTTTCACCCACAACCATTTCATATTTCCATTCTGTTTTAGGATTTGTGTTTCAATTTGTGTTTTGTTTTAAGTTAAATGTATAGAAGCATGTTTAAGTATATAAATCCATCATGTTATAACTCTAGATTGGTTAAGATTAATGCTGAATTGTTTGACCAAAATGGAGGTCTGTTGTTTTGGATTGCAAATTCTTTTGGCTTCTATTTGCTATTTTGTTTAGAGTTATGTCTAATTATCTGAATGCATCATCCTTTGTTGTTAATCTTGTTAAACCAAAATTTAAAAGGATTGTAGCTGTTTGGGTAGTTGCTGCTGTTTTGTTTTTGTTTCTGTTGGTTTTTGTTTGTAGTGTCTTGATCACTAATGCTTCATCCATTTGCAGCATGTTAGGATAGTTTATGTTTCTGTCTGTGTCAAGCGTGTTAGTTTAGAAATTGTTGTCTGTTTTGGAGTTCGCTGCTTTATTTTGGAATTCTAATTCTGTTTCAATGAACGGATAAAACTTTCGTCATCCTAACCTCATGTTTCTGATTAGCAAGCGTGAACTAACCATGGCCCATATCTGTTTAATTTTGGGATGCTATTCTTGAATAAAAGCATGTTCTAATGTTGTGTTTTGAGTCATAATTTCGATTTCGTTTAGGTGAATGTTGATAGATATTTGTTTCTTTTTTTATAACCATATTTCGTTGTTTAGGTTGTGTTGGCAAAATTAATTTACATAGAGAATGGATTTGAAAATGAATGCTAAAATTGAGTTCTCATGTTAGTTTATATTTGCTGAAATTAATGTGTTGTTTTGGTGTTTTCCAAATGTGTTTTAGTATGCGTTTTGTTTTGTTTAATCTTTTTACATGTTCCATGTTCAGGAGAGTTTGATGTGCTAATTTGTTGTCCAAATTGACATTGTTTTGTTTAGACTTTTCTAGGATGTTTAGATTAAAATTCTGGTTTAGGATTTCTGGTTTTTCTAGTTTTTGTTACTACTTTGGACTTGCATAATTTTCTGCTCGTAATGAACTTTGATTTGAAATTTTTACAGCATGTTCATCATATTGTGGACTAACCCATGTTAAAATTTCAGGTTATTTGGAGTTGAATTGTGCTACTTTCTGTTTAGGAATCTAGGTTGTTTAGAAGCTGTTTTTAGGGTTTTTTTTTTTTTTGTTACAACTTTGCACTTGCATAATTCCTTGCTCATAATGAATTTGAACCTGAAATTTTGATAGCATGTCACTCATAATGTTAACTATCCTCTGTTAAAATTTCATGTTAATTGGATGAGAATTGTGTAAATTTTCTGTTTAGTACCTTTAGGATTGTTTTTATTGAAATTTTATGTTTGGTGTTTTTCCAAATTGATTTGGCATTTGTTTTTAACTTGAGTGTTTTTGTTTTGTTTAGGACTATGTTAACTTGAGGTCTGATATTTTTAACAAAAGCATGTCTTATACTATCTTGTTAGTCACTTAGGATTCGCTTGTATCGTCGAGTGATCTGTGTTTGTGGCCAAGAGCTTTCCTCTGTGGGCCGTTGGTAATGTCCGAGGTTTACGACTGGCCCGAGGGGCCCGACAGATTTGCCGGATGAGGCAGTCGCCTTTAAGAGATTGTGACCAAACGCCGTAAGAGGCAGTCAGCTTAAAGGGTGTTGGATAATGTGTCATTTCCACAAAAGTTCTAGAGGGGGGTTGTCTAGACCCAATAGCATGTCATTGATATTAATTACAAGTTTATTTTCTTTGATTAACTTGCTTGATATGTTTTGCTATTTGATTAAATGATTAGGATCTTTCTTAGGTTGTCTGTCTTTGTTTTCTAAGCATCTAAAATGTTATATAAATGTTTTACAATGCTTGTTATTTTTTAGAGTCTCACTTTAGAGTCTAGTGCTTGGTCAATTAGTTTAATTGTTGTTGACCAAGGTAAAGATTAAATCAAAATATATGCATATTGTTTTATCTTTTGAGGATTATTTAGCTTTCTACTCCAATTTTGAGCATTGGTTGTGAAGAACCATGGAGTTGGAAAAGTCTTTCGGCAACAAGGTATGTTCCAATGCCTCTTATTGATTATTTTGGATTGATTGAATATTGGGTTCATTGGATGATTTGAATTGCTTGAGGAAAAACTCTCTTTGATAGTTCTTATTATTTTGAATGTTATGTTTAAATTCTTGCCTATGGTTATCTTGATGGATAGAATTAGGAAGAAAGAGTTTTTGTTGCAAATATGTTGCCTATTTTAATTGACGGATCCTAACTCTAATTTTTAGTGAAAATTGTTTTCAATGAGTTTTGGATTTCAATTGAACTTATGCTAAGCTTGATTTTAAACTCTTATTCTTTTAGGTAAATTTGAATTGCTTGAAGCCAAGTGTGTTTTCTTTGAAATGTTGATTATCATTTGGTTCAATACTTTCTTATTGGTTTAGCATGAGAAATGAAATTGTTTGATTATACTTGCATCAAACTTGCTTTTATCTTGAATGCTTGTTTTCTAAATTGTTGAAATGAACAATTTAATCTTGAAATTTATTTGAGACCGTTGTCGATGGTAAAATGATTTTTTAACTTTAGGATAACTATGTTTTGTGCCAACTATGAATTGTGCTCAAGTCTTTTTCGAAGAATTTGAGGTTTATCCTAAGTGTTGTGACATCCTCCATGACATTCACCATTGGATTTGAGGTCAAATCCTCAAGAACCGGGAAGGGATGATATGCCCCGGGTTCCAAAGACCCACCATAATGTGCCTACGGTCCAAACCGTTAAAACACAAGCCAAGGTAAGTATTTATCTAATTTATCTATCTAATGAACTTGTGGATTTATGTAGGTAAATTGACTTTTCGAAGCTTGGAATGAAGAAGGAATTTGTTTTCCTTAAATTCAACTTTTGTAACCAAGCTATCGTTTTATTTTATTGTAATTTAAAAATACTTTATTTTTATTTCAAACTCGTTAATCGGCAAACTTTAGCCTTTAAAATGTATATTTTTGTAATAGTCTTCAAAGGATGGTGAACCAAGAGAGAACCAAGAGCTGAACCGGCCAATCCAAGAGACAAAGGGCTGAACCGGACTGAACCAAGGCCAAACCAAGAGAACAAAGCCTGAACCAGCCAAACTAAAGGTTGAACCAAGCTGAACCGGCGCTGCCCAGCGAACCGCCCGAGTAGTTTTCTACTTCGCTGCCAACGGCTATTTTTATAGCCGTTGCCGACGCCTCTCTCCTTCTCCTCCTTCGACTTCACCATTTCTCTCTTCTATTTAAGTTTTCTTCCACCTCTGTAAAACGTTTAGCTTGTATTACGCATTTTTGGAAATTAGAGAAGCTGTTGTCGGTGTTCAGCCGGAGCTTCGCTCCTGATGGCTTCACCAGAGTGTCCCGCGAGCCCTGGATTGCTTGGCGGTACTCTTAGTCGTCTCTGCCACTACTCGTTCTTGCTAGAACTTGAGGGTAGCAGAAGGTGGCGAAATCCATTGCTCCTTCCGCCGAGAGCTCCTTCGCTGGCAACGAAGGATTTCTGTCACCCAGAACGCCGAGTCGTTTCTGGGTCGGCTTGGGGCCTTTCATTTCCCTCCTCCACCAATTCCGCATCATTCTGAGCAACACCCACCTCTCGGTAATCGACTCACGACCCTCGCCTCCCCTCCTCTTTTCATCTCTGTTTTCCAGCATGTTTTTAGTGTCTATTTTGGGGTGTTTTGAGCACCGATCTCTGTTTCATTTTGTTTGTCTTCCGCATGCATTTTCTAACCCCCATTTGCAGGCCCGTAGCCTATCAACGAGTTGTTGGAGGCGGGCTACATTCAACCGTCCAAGGCACCTTATGGGGCGCCGGTATTATTTCAACGCAAGAAGGATGGAACATTGCGTATGTGTGTCGACTACCGGGCGCTATACAAGGTAACCATCAAAAACAAATACCCTATTCCAAATGCAAGTGATTTATTTGACCGATTGGCAAAGGCGTCATACTTCACCAAACTAGATCTTCGGTCGGGGTATTGGCAAGTACGTATTGCAAAAGGAGATGAGGCAAAGACGCCTTTAAAATGTATATTTTTGTAATAGTCTTCAAAGGATGGTGAACCAAGAGAGAACCAAGAGCTGAACCGGCCAATCCAAGAGACAAAGGGCTGAACCGGACTGAACCAAGGCCAAACCAAGAGAACAAAGCCTGAACCAGCCAAACTAAAGGTTGAACCAAGCTGAACCGGCGCTGCCCAGCGAACCGCCCGAGTAGTTTTCTACTTCGCTGCCAACGGCTATTTTTATAGCCGTTGCCGACGCCTCTCTCCTTCTCCTCCTTCGACTTCACCATTTCTCTCTTCTATTTAAGTTTTCTTCCACCTCTGTAAAACGTTTAGCTTGTATTACGCATTTTTGGAAATTAGAGAAGCTGTTGTCGGTGTTCAGCCGGAGCTTCGCTCCTGATGGCTTCACCAGAGTGTCCCGCGAGCCCTGGATTGCTTGGCGGTACTCTTAGTCGTCTCTGCCACTACTCGTTCTTGCTAGAACTTGAGGGTAGCAGAAGGTGGCGAAATCCATTGCTCCTTCCGCCGAGAGCTCCTTCGCTGGCAACGAAGGATTTCTGTCACCCAGAACGCCGAGTCGTTTCTGGGTCGGCTTGGGGCCTTTCATTTCCCTCCTCCACCAATTCCGCATCATTCTGAGCAACACCCACCTCTCGGTAATCGACTCACGACCCTCGCCTCCCCTCCTCTTTTCATCTCTGTTTTCCAGCATGTTTTTAGTGTCTATTTTGGGGTGTTTTGAGCACCGATCTCTGTTTCATTTTGTTTGTCTTCCGCATGCATTTTCTAACCCCCATTTGCAGGCCCGTAGCCTATCAACGAGTTGTTGGAGGCGGGCTACATTCAACCGTCCAAGGCACCTTATGGGGCGCCGGTATTATTTCAACGCAAGAAGGATGGAACATTGCGTATGTGTGTCGACTACCGGGCGCTATACAAGGTAACCATCAAAAACAAATACCCTATTCCAAATGCAAGTGATTTATTTGACCGATTGGCAAAGGCGTCATACTTCACCAAACTAGATCTTCGGTCGGGGTATTGGCAAGTACGTATTGCAAAAGGAGATGAGGCAAAGACGGCTATGATTTCACGTTATGGTTCGTATGAGTTCTTGGTCATGCCGTTTGGTCTAACCAATGCACCGGCCACATTTTGCAATCTTATGACCGAAGTGCTATATGATTTACTAGATCGCTATGTTGTCGTCTACTTGGATGACATAGTTGTCTATAGTGAATCGCTCGAGGAGCATGTCATTCACTTGAAGGAGGTATTCGAAAGGTTGCGGAGGCACTCTCTCTATGTTAAAAGGGAGAAATGCGAGTTTGGCCTGGAGGAGATAAACTTCCTAGGCCATTTCATCAAGCGGGGCTTGATTCGCATGGATGGAAAGAAGGTGGAAGCTATCAACGGATGGATGGCGCCCACAAAAGTAGCCGAACTTAGGTCATTCCTTGGCCTAGCTAATTACTATTGGAGGTTCATTATGGACTATTCAAGGATAGTAAGTCCATTGACGGATTTACTAAGGAAGGAGCACTCTTGGATATGGACGGACTCATGTCAAGGTGCGTTTGATCAATTGAAGGAAGCCGTGGCTTCCGAACCGGTGTTGAGATTGCCTAACTTTGCGGTGCCATTTGAGGTGCACACGGATGCATCGGATCGAGCTATTGGTGGGGTGCTCACTCAAGATGGACATCCCGTGGCTTATGAGAGTCGAAAACTCAAGGGCGCGGAAGAGAGATATTCGGCTCATGAGAAGGAAATGGTGGCGGTAATTCATTGTCTTATGTCTTGGAGGCACTATCTTTTGGGGACTCCATTCGTGGTAGTAACGGACAACGTTGCTAACACCTATTTTCGTACACAAAAGAAATTTTCGGCTAAGCAAGCAAGGTGGCAAGAATTCCTAGCCGAGTTCGACTTTACGTGGCTACACAAACCGGGCACCGAGAATAGGGTGGCCGACGCCTTAAGCCGAAAGAATTGTGAGGAGATCGTAGCTTCTCTAACCGAAGTACAATCAACTTTTTTGGAGGAAATCAAGGTGGCCGCAAAGGAAGATATGGACTACATTCGGACTTCAAAACATGTGGAGGTGGGCTTAGTCCAAAAGTATTGGCTTGAGGATGGTCTTTTGAGAGGCCGAGGCAATCGGATTATGGTAACTAGTTTGGGCGGTTTGCGCCAACGAATCATGAGGGAGACTCACGACACCAAATGGGCGGGCCATCCGGGCGTGGAGCGCATGATGGCACTAATGGGCCGAAGCTATACTTGGCCTAAAATGAGGGAGGACATAGAGTTATACGTCAAGACTTGTCTAGTTTGCCAAGTAGACAAGACCGAGAGGAAGAAGGAAGCGGGATTACTTCAACCTCTACCTATTCCAGAGAGACCGTGGGAATCGGTGTCTTTGGACTTTATCATGGGATTACCACTCATTGGGCGAATGGGTGCTATTTTCGTCGTGGTGGATCGGTTCTCCAAATATGCGATATTTATGGGAGTACCGAAGGAATGCTCGGCTTATGATGCAGCGGGGTATTTTTTAAAGGGAGTGGTGAAGATTTTTGGACTCCCCCGTGAGATCATTAGCGATCGGGATCCTAGATTCACGGGAAAATTTTGGACAACCTTGTTCAAATTGTTGGGGATGGAGCTCAAATTCTCAACGGCAAATCACCCTCAAACCGATGGTCAAACGGAGCGCACCAATGCTATTCTTGAGGAGTACTTGAGGCACTTCGTGACGGCCACACAAAGGAATTGGTTAGAGTTGCTAGACTCGGCCCAATTCTCCTATAATCTACACAAGTCTTCATCAACCGAGATGAGTCCGGCGGAACTCGTTCTCGGCTATCAACCATCAACGCCATTGGAGATGACACAACGAGGTGATGGGCAAGGGGCTTGTCCATCCGCTTATCAATATGGCAAGGATCGAGTTGAGTTGTATGAGCAAGCCCGAGATAGTCTTGCAAAAGCCCAACGGCGGATGAAGAAGTATGTGGATGGGAAGAGAAGGATGGTGGAGTTCCAAGTAGGGGACAAGGTTCTTTTGAAACTTACTCCACAACTTTGGAAGAAAGTCAAGGATCGGCAATTCCACAAAGGGCTTATTCCGAGGTACGATGGACCATTTGTGGTACTCAAAAGGATTGGAGCGATGGCTTACCGATTGGAGTTACCCGAAAGGCTCAAACTACATCCTACATTCCATGTGAGCTTTCTCAAACCTTTTCACGAAAGAGATCGAAGGCAAGTGCTTAGAGCACCACCCGGGGTGCGCATGGAGTTCACTAAAAAGATGGCCAAGATCCTTGACCATCGAACCCTAAGGGGGACCAAAAGGGACACACGACGGGAGTTCCTTGTGCAATGGGAGAATGAAGAAGAGGCCACATGGGAGAAAGATGTTGATCTATGGCAATTTGAGCGGCAAATCGAAGACTACCTAGCTTGGATGTTGACGAGGCCGTCGACTTCATCTAGTGGGGGTGGATTGTTACGCCCCATTTCTCATGATACATAAAGACACGGGCCAAGGGCCCGATGAAGGAGGAGCTTGGCAAACTCCTCAAGGCGTGCTAAAATATTCTAAGTGTTGGTGGGCACTTGAGGCACGCGGGCTGGATCACTTGAAGTGGCGCAGTTCACATTTGGCGTTGGGCCAATGGGGCAGGCCCACGCGGGAAGGCAAAAGGTCATTTATGATAGTGCTTCATTTATGTTAGTGCTTCATTTATGTTAGTGCTCTCATTCATGTTAGTGCTCTCATTTATGTTAGTGCTTATTTATGTTAGTGCTTGCACTTATGAGGATTCATGTACATGGCCTTGGCCATTTGTGTATAAATAGGCCATGAGCAACCAAGCCAAAGACATCAACTTCGAGTTTGAGTGTCTTGAGTATTGTGGTGTGCCTTGGAGAGAAATTGTTTCCTAGTTCTTGTTTTCGGAAATCAAGGAGGGTTGGGAGGGTTCTCCCGTAAACACTTTGTCTCTTTTATATTCCGCACTATTGAGAGGAGGGGCTAGCCTAGTCGAGGACTTGGCGCCATCACTCGGTGAAAACTTGGGCAAGAATTTAACCGTGTGACAGTCTCCCTGGGCGTCTGGCCATTGTACTAAATTCCTGCACAGGGTTAATTACACTCTTAAATATCTATTAACTATGGTTAACATAAACACTTACAGTTGTTGAAGTACTTTCATGCAACGATTGGCACTGATGAGTAATCTTTTGAACGGTTTAACTGAATGTCTCTGATACCATACTGTAACGCCCCGAATTATATAAACTCAGTTCGTTACTCATAGCTCGAACATAACTAAGAAACTTTGGACTAAATTTAAAACTTCGCTCGAAAGTCAAAATTTGATATTTTCTAAAACCTCAAAACATTTAAAGACTTGCAGCGGAAATCATTTGAGCAAAAATAGAGTTAAACAAAACCATAGAACAGTGTTTGAATAATTGGTTGGGATGTTAAGGAATAATCGGTCAAAAGAAATAAAGGTTTAAATCGCGAAATACTTTAAAAGTTGCAAAGGTCAAACGCATCTGCCGCTGAGCAAAGTCAACGGAAGAGGCTGAAATAGATAGCAAAAAGACTTCTTCTGGTGACTAAACGACAAAGGCTTCAACTACATCATCCGGTAATCTTAACACACGACATCCACCGATCACTAAATGACAAGACTTCGACTACATCATCCGGTAAGCTTAACACACGACATCCACCGATCACTAAACGACAAGACCTCCACTACATCATCCGGTAAGCTTAACACACGACATCCACCGATCACTAAACGACAAGACTTCAACTACATCATCCGATAAGCTTAACACACAACATCCACCGATCACTAAACGACAAGACTTCTACTACATTATCCGGTGAGCTTAACACACGACATCCACCGATGACGTCAGCCAGATGATTTCCTTCATCTGATCGACTAACCTCACATCCACCGGTGACGTCAGCCAGATGATTTCCTTCATCCGATCGACTAACCTCACATCCACCGGTGAACTTTATTCACCTATGATGGAACTTACAAACTTCACTCAAAGCATTCAAAACAACCTGACCCCAAATAACATTTGAAATTCAACAAATAACCATTAACAAAAGAACAACATCTGTATCCTCGACATGACTTTGAAAATGATAAACTCCAACTACATTTAAATCACGTTTTCTTTGGCAGAGAGGAAATTCCCAAAGGTATCAAAACATCAAATAACTACTAAGACTTCACCTACGGACAAGTGTTAAAACCAACAGAGTACTTTTATCAGAAAGTCTCAAGGGAATGTATCCAAAAACATTAAAATCACTTCTGTCATTAGAAAACTTAACATACTTAAATCAAATCATAGCTCACTGAATCTTCACTTCTTCAGACACCAGTTAATCCGCCTCATCAGTATACCAAATTGAGGCAGAGAAGTGCTCCTCCAACTTCACCTATTCTTCAGCGAACTCAGTAAACACACCTGCTGTCACTTCTTCACCTACATCACAAAACTCATCTATTAGCCTAAAGCTAAGTAAGTAAAGCAGTAATGAAATGAAATGCTGATATTTGAATTCCTAAACATGCAATTTCTACTTTCTCATCTCAGTTGTCGTTCATCGTTTCTGTTCAGATCCCCCTGTGAAATTGGGAGTTGGATTAACTTTCCCAAAGTATAAATATCCACTAACTCATTAAGGGCTGGATTAATTCCCTTAACAGTAATCTGATTCACATAGTTGTTTCTGATCCCCCTGTGAAATTGGGAGTTGGATCAACTCTCCCAAAGTATAAATATCCACTGTCTCATTAAGGGGCAGATTATTTCCCTTAACAGTAAATCTGTTTCCCATAGCTGTTTCATTATGTTCATTCCTTACCATGCCAACATGCATTCAAATTCATTTTCGTTACTTTTAAAACATGATGCATAGCATACAGACATATTCAAATAAACATGTTCCTAATGTTTTGTGATGTAGGCCTGAAGGCGCAAGCAAACTTCACTTACCTGGTCTCCTAGAAATCGCTCGGTTTCAACTACTTTGGAAGCCCTGTTCACCTAATGTCATAAACAAAATACCATTCAGATCTTCACTAAACCTTATCCTACACCGTTCACAAACCTAAGGAGCTAGTTTAGAAGTTCGGATCATCACACATTCTTGATTCAACACTAACCCGAACTCAACTCACTCACAGCATTCTCAAAAATACACTCATTGCACTCTCTCTGCTATCTAGCCACTAAATCTCACGAAAACGAAGGGAAAACTTACCTAGTTTGAGGAAATGGAGATCGGAGGGGAAAATCACTTGGAGCTCTGTTGAGCTTGAGCTGAATACCGAGAAGGAAATGAAGGAACAGTGGCGGCTAAACCTCATTAAACCTTTCCTTAAATACGTTATCCACAATAAATTTAAATTTACCATTTTATCCTTACTCATTCACTTATTAACCTAATCACTAAATCACTCAAATTTCAATTTTTTTTTAAAACATTCTCTATAAATGGAAAAGGCAAATCGGTTAATAGAAACCGGGTGTTACATATTCAATATGAGGAGAGCAATGAGTCCATTTGGCCAGTCATTCCTCATCGTTTTAAGCATCAACATCCACTACAACTAATTAGCGAGGTAGCTGACGTCAATTGCTCTGTTTGCCATACAACTAAGGTATCTCCTATTTATGGCTGCATTAAATGTGAATATTTTCTTCATCAGTCTTGCCTTGAACTTTCAATTCAGATCGAACACCCTTTTCCATGATAGCCATGTGTTAACCATACAACCTCTTCGTGATAACTTTTATCAAATCTGTTGCAGAAAATATGATGGCTTTCCTTTTGGATGCATTCAATGTCTTTTCTTTATTGGGATTGAATGCATTTTGGAGCTTGGACGAACTATAGTGCATAATTATCATTCAACTGTGGAGCATAAATATCATTGTCATCTTTTGTGCTTGATTGAAAAATCATATTGTGATCAGTGTAATGATGACGACACATTTTGCCAATTCTCTAAAGAGTCAAGTGAATTCATGCTCACTTACAATTATTGTGATATGTGCGAGGAGATAAGAAATCGTCGATTATGCGTCTATTGTGAATATTGTAAATTTTTTTGTTAACGTTCATTGTGTGATTTCCGAGGTATTATTTCAACATTCAACTACTTAATTTGAAGAAATTTATAAATCCTTCGCATAACAACTTAACTCAAGAGCTTTTACTAGATCTACTCAAGCGTTTGGATGCAAATGATATTTTCATATTGAGACGTTATTTTCCTGATGGAGAGCTTTTTGCAAGAGAAGAAGATGAATGGAAGTGGCCACTACAAAATTCAGGTTCTGAAGACGACGATACCAGCATCCTTGTTGAAGAGTTTTCTTTCTACATTGATGATATCATTCGGAACATTAATGAAAGATTACGGCACTTTAAACCATACACAAAATATCATATTCAACCCGATGAATGTGAACTGCCAGTAATTGAAGTCGAAGGTTACAAGGTCACTTCTAATTTTGCCACTATTATTAGAACTTTATTGATGAAATACGATGACTTTGGCCATAATTTTGAACTTTCAAAAAATGTCAGTCCGTTTTGCTTTATTTTCTCTGTCGCGTGTTGAGGAGCATGCATAGAAACTTTGTGTCGACCTCACTGAGAAACAGCTCTTCACTTGGCTTTACTACATAAGATGCATAAGTGCCTGTGGCTTTGACTTAGAATTTGTGGAACCTTTTCTGCTAGATAGGATTATGGGATCTTACTTCAGTCTTCGGGCAATGAAATTTGAGGATGTAGTAACTACCAGATTCGATTGTGAGATTGTGAAAGTTGAGAAAAAAAATTCTGTGTTGAAAACTCAAGTAGAAGAATTGAAACAGGATCGCGAACAACACAGGGTTAGTAAGATAGCAGAGGAATCGGCAGTCATGAGGGAGATCTTCTATGAGGCCAAGAAACTAAAATGGTGTAAAGCAAGCTATGGTATTTTTTAAATTAAGCACATTCTACTCTCTTTTTCATTGTGTTTCAATAATATTTTCTGTTTGTCAAGAATGCTGAATAAGAACTTCGTTTCTCAACTATCTTTTTCGATGACATTGACTTGTTATATTTGCAGCAAACATTGCAGAATATTTTAACAGTCATAACAATTAATTTATAATAATGAGGTGGAAAAGACTCATAATTTGAACCCAATATGATGTTGGTAAGATCTATTATTGTGATGCATGAACAATATAATTTTGATGGCTATGATTATTGACAAAAATCAATTCTAATATCACACATAAGATCATATATTTTGGTTGATTTAAATTGTTTCAAAACATATCATATTTTGGAAAAAAAAATTATTTAAAAACAAAGAACTCAAAATAATTTGTCAATTATTTTGAAGCGCTCATGTATATTGTGTCAAAAATCATCATTAAATTAAGCTTTCATGCTCGTAAAACTAATTTATGGTTGCATGTTAATATCATATAATAATGTCACATGAATTAGCATTAATCAAATACAAATTTTTTCATAATTTCTCAAGTGCTAGAGGAACAAGCTTGGAGGGTTGCAGCTTACCGAACTAGTGAGTTGAGTTATGTTTGAATTTTTAGTTGAACAAGCTAAATGCTAACACCAGTCGAATCGAGAGTTTTTAGTTAAACAAGCTACTTTGGCCAAACTCACGAGTCAAGTAAAATTATCAAATCTTAAATCTTCCTTAAACGAAAGCAAAAAAATTGTTGCAATTTTATTGAACATGACCACAAATAAGTAATCCGAGCGCATGAAATTTCAACAAATTTCTAAGGACGGGATACTTTATTAAAATTTGGATTATAAATTAGAATTGCATATTTGAGTTTGTAAACTCAAAATTGTTGGACAAAAATCATACATGTTCATTGAAATTGAATTACCCTCCACAACTACTTAAACCTCGCCTGACCCTTTTAATCTCTTTTTCATCTGAATTTGTAAACCAAATAATCTATATCGTATGAGAATTTAGTCAGCAAAAACTCATTAAAAATTTATATCGCATATTAGATAGATATATTCATATTCTATACAAAAATAAAATTATTAATATATAATAATTTTAATCACGGGTGATTCGGTTCAATTTTAAACATTAATTTTTTTTTTCATTGAATCCTAGAACATAAAATTAATTTATTTTTTAGATAAAAACAAAACAATGTCTAGAAAAAAAAAAAAAGAGAACGACATAGTTCTTCAATTGAGGAACAACATTCCAAAGTTTGCTTCCAAAATACAAAATCTCTTCTATTCTAAATTGTAGAATTGCAAAGTAAATTAAAATATGCACAACATTGTCTAAATTCATCTATACAAGTATATCTCGTATTTTTATATGACATTACAGAAATTTTTATATGACATTCTAAATTGTAGGTTTAGAGTTTATTAAGCGTATCTATTTGAGTATAACTTTTAAGTATCAAGCTTAACAAGCTAAAACTGTTAAAATTTTGTGTGACCCGAATTCTAGTTAGGCCGAGTCGAGCCCGTATAACAATATTAGGGGATGCTTGAGTCGCAAAAATCATTGTACCGAATTTGATATTAGTAATTCTCTCCTCTGCCCGTGGTTTTTTTTTTCCTTTTTAGGGTTTCCACGTAAAATTCAGTGTCCCTTATTTTCTCGTTTTCTTTTTCGGTTTCTCGATCGTTCGTTACAGGTGGTTAAAGGTGTCTAATCCTAACAACTGGTATCAGAGCTTCAGGGTGAAGCGGTTTTCGAAAATCAGGATTTGATTATTCGAAGGGTATCGATCGATTTCAGGTTTGTTATTTCGGTCAGTGAAATTGCAATTTTTGGGGAAAAGAAAATTTTGGAAAGAAAAAAAAAAGGAAAATTATTTTGTTCTGTTGTTGATCTTCGAAGAAGCACTGTATCGCTTCTTCTCAGAACAAAACCGCGAACAAAAATAGAGTAGCCGGCGAAGCAACAGAGGCTGATCGACGCCGCCTGAGCCGACCATCGCCGAACAAAGCCAATCGACGCCGCCGACCACCGCGCGAAGAGAGAAACCGTCATTCTGCCATCACCGCACGCACCAGAACGGCGCCGTCCGTCGTCTGACAGATCGCCGAGGACTCTGTTCTTGCACGCTCACACCAGAAGCCGCAGACCGTTGTTCTACCACCGAGCACCAGAATTGCGACATCACCGACCGCGTAAACATTCGCCGACCACGCAGACCATCTCCGAACAGAGAAAGCCGACGACGAACAGTGCAACACCCAGTCGCTCCGACGCAGACCCGAGCAGAATCTCCATCGCAGCCCAAATCACAGCCATCGCCGATCATTTTCTGGTTGATTCAGTGACAAACAGAGACAAAACATTTGATTTGTTTTGCTGGTTATTCACATTTGAGAAGAGTTTTTTGGTAGGAATTGATTATTGGGTTAAATAATTAATTGGAAAATTATCTGTTTGTTTGGTGATTTTTATTGGTTCAGGATATTTTATAGGTTTTATTCTGATTTTAAAGGCAGCAATTTTTGGGGAAATATTTGGACAAAGTTATTAATTCAGATATTTTCAAGCTCGGATAATTTATTTGGCAGATTTATTGATATTGTGGAGATTGATTATTGGGGTTAAATAATTGATCTGGAAATATCAGTTTTTGGGCATTGTTTATTGATAACGATGATAGGCGACAATAGCACAGAATACGGTATTAAAAAATTCGACGGGGCAGATTTTGCATTCTAGAAAATGTAAATCTAGGATTACTTGTACGGGAAAAGACTTCATCTTTCTTTGATTGCGAAGCCAGAGAAGATGGAAGACAGTGAATGAAATCTTCTTGACAAACAGGTTTTGGGAGTCGTCCGATTGACGCTAGCCAAAAGCGTTGCTCACAACGTGGCAAAGAAGAAGACCACTGCGAGTCTGATGAAGGCTCTGTCTGATATGTACGAGAAACCCTCTGCGTACAATAAGGTATTTCTTATGAAGAAACTTTTTAATCTGAAGATGATTGATGGTACGTCTATCGCAGCACATTTGAATGAATTCAATACGATTGTAAATCAATTGCTAACTGTGGATATTGATTTTGGGAATGAGGTTCGTGCCTTAATTTTGTTGGCATCTCTACCGAATAGCTAGGAGCTTATGAGGGATGCAGTTAGTAACTCAGTTGGAAGTACTAAACTGGTATTCACCAATGTGAGGGATCGTATTCTTGCCGAGGAGGTTCATAAGATCGATTCTGGTGAAACATCGACAGACTCAGCTTTGAATGTTAAAAATAGGGGCAGAAGTCAAAGTAAAGGTCCGAGCAATAGAAATTGAAGTTCAGAAAACACGCCAACCACATAAAGAGATTTTGTCAAAACCTTCTTCGGAAGAATCTGAATGTCAAAGGAAAGGAAAAGATGTCCGAAGAGGGTGATACAGACAAGGAGGTAGCCACAGCCGCCGAGGAGTTCTTTAGTGTGTACGACGAGGATGTCGTAAATTTCGCTTGCCAAAATACAGGTTGGGTAATCGATAGTGGCGCTTCAATACATGCCACTTCGCGGAGAGATTTCTTTACGTCCTACATTACGAGTGACTTTGGAACTGTGAGGATGGGAAATGATGGCATTGCAAAACTTGGTATGGGAGTGAGGTGTTGGAGACAAACATAGATAACACTGGTTTTTGTGAGGAGGTGTGAAGCACATCCCTGACTCCGCAAGAATTGTATCTCGACTGCGGAAGTCGACGATGAAGTTTTGCCAACCTTTTGTGATGGAAAAATGAAGCTTACTAAAGGTTCATTGAGTGTGGCGAGAGGAGAAAAATGCTCCTATTATATGTGATGCTGCGAAAGATCGCGTGGGTTCACATTACATTTGTGATGGTAATAAGGCGGCAAAGTTTTGTGAAATCAACCTTTAAGAGAAAGGCTGAGAAGACTCGGAGGAAGTCAGGTGCTCGGTGTGAAGGTCATGTTGAGACGAGGGTACATCAGAGCCAGTGAGCAGCTTAGTCAGATTCAGTCAGCAGCTTCAGGATTTCGCGTCGAATGGTATCGTCAAAGGTAAACCGGGGGAAGGTAAACAACTCAGGGACGTATGATGAAATGTGGGTATACATTGAAATCGGTGGACGAGGTTAACGATCTGTGTGGATGTCTCAACATTGTTCAGATGCAAATTTGGCGCCAATTCTGATAGTCAGTGATACCATGGAGGCGGAGATGCAATTTTCTCAAGTTTAAGCGGGGCTTAACGGAACAGTACGGATGCTGGGGTGGCTAGCTAGGGCATTGTGGATTCGAGCAGAGTTTTAATGGAGTTTTGAGATTTGTTTTCTTGCTGGATTCTTCGAAAGTGGAGATTGTCAGAGTTCAGTGTCTGGATTGATGCTGAGTAGGCCAAAATAATTGTACAGAATTTGATATTAGTAATCTCTCCTATGCCATGGTTGTTTTCCTCTTTTTAGGGTTTCCAAGTAAAAATTTAGTGTCCATGTTTTTCGTTTTCCTTTTCGGTTTCTCGATCGTTAGTACAGGTTGGATTAGGGCGTATAATCCTAACAAAACATCTCTATCTTCTTCTCTTGTAAGGATCCTCAGATTCAAAGACTGGAAAATCAAAAGAGTGCACTGAACTTTCATAAGAATTACTTGGATGTAGACGACTACGGCAGAAAAAAAAAAAAAAAAAACCCAACTTTCGTCAAAATTTGTAGCAAAATCAATCCATGTAACCATGTAGAGACAACTAAGATGAATGCGTTATTCGTGTTCTGATTCATCATGCTAATCTATGGTGGGATTTGATTCCAGTTTACTAGCGTCAAATGACATTTTTGTTATAATGTAATTATTAACAGTGACCAAAGTACTAAGGATTCTTTAACTGTCATAAACAGTTCTTCAAATGTTTAGTAATCCAAACAAAAGAATTCTGAAGAACAAATACTATGTTCAAACATTATAAATGGACGTCAAACGATAAGTCAATTTACGCTTTGTCCAAAGAAATTACCTGGGATAACTTTCATTCCCACAATCTAAATAAATCAAAGATATTTTATATTGTTAACTAAAAATAGTTCATGTCAAATTAAGGATCGAATCGATCACGAAAAAATTGTGCAAACCAAGCTAACGAGCACCCACTTGTCTTTTAAGTAAACGAACGTAAACGCTAAAACATTCCACTTTCAGCGAATCACGAATTTGACTTGAACACATTGGAACAAACTCATTTTACCAATATTAAAGTTCTAGAACTTCCTATTGTTATGTGGTGACACGTTGTAGTGGCTATTTTTAGCGTTACAGTAGTTTGTTAAAGGTTAGTTTGAAACTTATTAAATTTTGCCTATGATTTCAACTTCTTCCATTGGACCCAGGTCACTCGATTTCTAGAGGCTCTTTATCTTTTATTATAGTAGTACAATTCTGCTGAAAATCATTATCACGTTTTAACATGTGCAAAAACACTGGATGTTAGGATTACTGGTGTTGTTATATAATAAGTTTAGCGAGTCGAGGCCTAATGAGCTCTTGAGCGTAACGAGTCTGTCCAAAAAAAAATTGAAACTTAACCAGAAGGAGGAACGTGTTAAACGAGTGAGTCGCTGGTCAGATGTTAAAGTGCCAGCGCCAGTCGTGAACACATCTAAAGTTATGGTTATAAGACTTTAATCCGATCTCAACAAGTTTTCTAAACTTTTTAGGGTTTTCCACTTAAAATCAGTGTCCCTTTTTCTCGGTTTCTTTTTTTTCGGTTTCTCGATCGTGTTCGTTACAGTGGTTAACGTGGCTAATCCAACAACTGTATCGAGCTTCAGGGTGAATCGGTTTCGAAAATCGATTTGATTATTCGAATGGTACGGTCGATTGCAGGTTTGTTATTTCTCCATGAAATTTTCAATTTTTGGGGAAAAGAAAAGTTTTGGAAAGAAAAAAAAAAGGAAAATTATTTTGTTCTGTTTGTGCTCTTCGACTAAGCACTGTAAGCCGCTTCTTCTCAGAACAAACCGCGAACAAAAATAGATTAGCCCCCGCGAAGCAACAGAGGCTGATCGACGCGCCTGGCCGACCATCGCCGAACAAGCAAATCGACGCGCCGAACCACGTCTCGCGAGGAGAAACCGTCATTCGGCATCACCTCACGCCCAGAACGGCGCGCGTCGTCTGCCAGATCGCCGAGGACTCTTTCTTGGGTGCACGCCACACCGAGAAGCGCAGACCGTTGTTCTAACCACGAGCCCATAATTGCGACATCAACCCACCGCGTAAACCTTCGCTCGACCACGCAGACCACTCCGTAACAGAGAAAGCCGCCAATAACAGTGCAACACCCATTCTCTCCGACGCAGACCCAGCAGATCTCCCTCGCAGCCCAATACAATCCATGCCGATCATTTTCTGGTTGATTCATTGACACACCTAGACAAACTTTTGATTTGTTTGCTGGTTATTGCAATTTGAGAGCGTTTTTTGGTATAGTTGGTTTATTGGTTAAAAATATTAATTGGACATTATCTGTTTGTTTTGGTGATATTTATATTGGTTCAGGATATTTTATAGGTTTTATTCTGCTTTTAAGGCAAGCACTTGTTGGGGAAATATTGGACCAAGTTATTAATCCAGATATTTTCAATCTCGATAATTTATTGTTGGCAGATTTATTGATAGTGTGGAGCTTGATTATTGGGGTTAAATAATTGATCTGGAAATATCAGTTTTTTGGGCCATTGTTTTATTGATAACGATGATAGGGCGAAATAGCACAGATACGTATTTAAAAAAGTTCGACGGGCAGATTTTGCATTCTAGAAAGGTAAATCTAGATCCTTGTACTGAAAAGACTTCCATCTTTCTTTATGCGAGCCAGAGAAATGGAAGACAGTGAATGCAATCTCCCTTGACCAAACAAGTTTTGGGAGTCGGCCGCTTGACGTAGACCAAAGCGTTGGCTCACAACTGGCAAAGAGAAGACCACTGCGAGTCTGATAAGGCTCTGCTGATATGTACGAGAAACCCTCTTCGTACAATAAGGTATTTCTTATGAAGAAACTTTTTAATCTGAAGATGAGGAGGGTACGTCCTATCGCAGCACATTTGAATGAATTCATACGATTGTAAATCAATTGCTAACTGTGGCTCGTGAGTTTTGGGAATGATGTTTCGTGCCTTAATTTTGTTGGCATCTCTACAATTAGCGAGGGAGCTTATGATGTGAGCAGTATAACTCCGTTGGATACTACACTGGTTTTCCCAATGTATTGATCCGTATTTCTTGCCGAGAAGGTTCATAAATCGATTCTGGTGAAACATCGACAGACGCAGCTTTTTGAATGTTAAAAATATGCGGCATAAGTCAAAGTAACGTTCCAGCAAAGAAAGTGAAGTCAGAAAAACCTCCAACCGACATAAAGAGATTTTTGTCAAAACCTTCTTCGGAAGAATCTAATGTCAAAGGAAAGGAAAAGATGTCCAAAGGGTGATAACCGACAGGAGGTAGCCCACACCGCCGCGGAGTTCTTTAGTGTGTACGACGAGGATGTCGTCCAAATTTCGCTTGCCAAATACAGGTCGGGAAATAGATAGTGGCGCTTAATCATATGCCACTTCGCGGAGAGATTTCTTTACGTCCTAATACTTACTAGTGACCTTTTGGGTCACTGTGAGGATGGGAAATGAATGGGCATTGCCAAGCTTGTATGGGAGATGTGGGTTTGGAGACCAACATCGATCAGCACACCTTGGTGTTATGATAGGTGTGAAGCCCATCCCTGACATCCCCGCAAGAATTGATCTCGACTTGGACTCTCGACGATGAAAGTTTTTGGCAACACCTTTTGTGATGGAAAATGGAAGCTTACTAGAAGTTTCATTGATTGTGCAGAGATAAACATGCTCCTCATTATATTTATGCATGCGAAGATCGCTGGTTCCACAGTCATGTGATGGTAATAAGTCTGCAAAGTTTGTTAAATCACCTTGTAAGAAAGGCTGAGAAGACTCGGAAGAATCGGTTCTCGGTGAATTTCAGGGTTGAGATCTGAGGTACATCAGAGCCAGTGATCGCTTAGTACAGATTTCCTTCATCAGCTTCAGATCCCGGCTTCAGAATGGGACGTCAAAGTATAAACCATGTGGATGGTTAAAAACTCCGTGACAGATATGATGACAAATTGTGATTATACTTGAATGTTCCGATGGTAACGAATTCCTGTGGTGGAGTCTTCAACATGTTGCAGATGCAATTCGTTGCGACAATTTCTGATAGTTACAGTGATACCATGGAGGGGAGATGCAATTCCCTTCGCAAGTTTAAGCGGGGCTTAACCTGAACAGACGGATGCTTGATTGGCCTATCCAGGTCCATTGTGGTAAGGAGATTTTTTAATGAGTTTTTGCCATTTGTTTTCTTGCTGAATTCTTTTAAGTTCGATTGTCAGAGTTCAGTGTTCTGGATTGATGCTTGATTCGCAAAACTCCTTGTACCACCGATTTTGATATTATAAATTCTCTCTCTTCCCATGGTTTTTCCTCTTTTTAGGTTTCCACTAAAATTTAGTGTCCATTTTTTTCTCGTTTTCTTTTCGTTTTCTCGATACGTATCGTTACAGGTGGATTAGTGCTCACCCTACCAAAACATCTCTCTCTTATTCCTTGAAGATCTCAGATTCACAAGACTGGAAAAATCAAGAGTGCACTGAACTTCATTAGAGATTCACTTGCATAACGCGACTGCAAACAAAAAAAAAAAAAAAACCCAACTTTCGTCAAAATTTTGTGGCAAAATCAATCCATGTAGACCAATGTTCGAGACAATTAAGATAATGATTTATTTCGTTGTTTCTGTGATTCATCATTGCTAATTCATGGTAGTGATTTTGATTCAGTTTTCCTAGCGTCACATGACACTTTTCTGTCTTACTGTAAATTATTTAACATTGAACCACTGTCTTAAAGGACTTCTTTACTGTTCTAAACAATTATTCAAAGTTTAGTATCCAAACAAAAGAATTCTGAAGAAACTAAATATTTACTGTTCAAAATTACTCAATGACGCAAACGATAAGTTTCAATTTACCGCTTTTGTCCCATAAAGAAATTACTATGGTATCACTCATCCACCATCCGAAATAATCAGATATTTTTATTTGTTAACAAAATTAGTTCATCTCCCTATACGACTCGAATAGATCACGAAACATTTGTGCCACACCAAACTAACTAGCACACAACGTGTCTTTTAAGTTAAACGACTTAAACGCTAACTTCCAATTTAATGAATCACGAATTTTGAACTTTAACACAAATTGACAACTCATTTTACAAATCTTAAAGTCTCGAGAAAGCTAATTGTTATTTGGTGACCTTTTCATGGCGATATTTTTTTTAGATTACAGTAGTTTGTCTTAAAGGTAGTTTTTTGAACACTCTATTAACTTTTGGCTATGCATTTCACGTTCTTCTTCCTTGACCAAGGTCACCTAAGATTTCTAGAACTCTTTTATCTTTTATTACTAGTGTCCACAATTCCTGCTAACATCATTATCATCGTTTTTAACATTGCACAAAATGTATGTTGATTACTCTCGGTGTTGTTTAGTATAATACTTTTAGCGAGTCGAGCCTAAGATCCGATTGAAGGTTAACGAGTCTATTCCACAAAAATTTAACTTTAAACCACACAGTATGCAAAGTTAACGATCTAGCTAGGTCAAGATCGTTAAAGCCTAGAGCCCAGCCGGTCGTGACCAATCTAAGTTATGGTTATACAACGTTAATCACGATCTACAGTTTTTAAACGAATATAAGCAAATAGATCGAGACAATTATTTATGTACCTCCAGCTATTGACTTCTACTTTTTTCCCCTTTTTATGTATCACCGATTGTAGGACTTATTACACATCATGGGGTTCATCAGCACCCTTATATATGGTTTTGGGTGTCGTCAGTACGCTCAGAATGTGGCGCTAGTGAGGGTGGTGATGGCGGTGTAGAAGTGGAAAATAAAACAGAAAAAATCGATGTGTATGGCACCCAGACACATTAACCACGTCGGAAGAAAAAACGAACTAACCCATATATAAACCCGCTCACAATATCAATGTAAACGCTCATAGTTCAAATTAAAGGTTTATTATAATTTTTGAGTGAGATTTTTAATGGGTTAGTTTAGTTTTAACACGTGAGGCGATTTAGTATTGGGTTAAATTAAAACCAATAAATAAAATTAAAATTTTATTAAAACATAATGGCCCTTCGCGAGAAGCCATTCTGTTTCTTTCACCCCGAGCTCCCGACGATGAGTGAGAGCTCGACGACATCCATGCGGCGATTACCGACGAACCCCGCGATTTCCGCGTTTTCTCTCCATCCCAGACACGGCGCGAGCGGGCTTCGGTTGTTCCGCGCGCACGAACTGACAGGTTAAGACTCTGTTTTTTGACTCTGTTTCTGGTTCTGTTGAGGCCGTGGGTGAGAGTTGTGTTAACTCCGATCACCGGCCGAAATTGGCTACTTCCGGCGTCGGTGTCGCTGCCTTGGACCGCTTTGTTCGTTTGGCCGTGAAGGACTTTTATTTGGGCGAAATGCAGCAAGCCTTTGATCGGCATTTTGAGTTTTGCTGTGTAGTCTAGGGGTTTTTGTTAGATTATGCACTAAGGTTAAGATGTGGTTGATTGGTGAGGGAACAGGTGAGAATTGATGAAAATCGGAAAAGGAAAAATTTTGGTTAGGTGGCATAATCGTGTTTTCCATTTGACCTAGCTACGGCCATTTTTTTTAAATTTCCTTTTGGCCGTTAACTATGCTACCAGGAGGATATTTTAGGCCGCTTGGAATCGCTCGATTCCCGGTAACCAACGCAACGTTACGCACTGGGTCTAAAGTTTTGGGTCGGTTTTTACCGAACCCAATTCGTGCCTGTTTAGTGTAGACTGTAGGTTGGGTTAGGCTAGAAATAGTATTGGTGGTACCTTGGGTGAATGGAAGCTTGATTTTTAATGAAATTTGAATATTTGTCATAGTCGAGCCGTGAGGGGGGACACGGAACCGCGCATCCTCCACGATCTAGAACGCCAGGTAAGTATATCTGTTGGTGTAAATGCTTGAGAGTCGCCCAGAAGGGCCTACCATAGTTGTTTGCTTGTTGTGGATTGTGTGTATCCGTGGTGGATCCCTGTATGTGACGTGGGTGGTGTGGCCCTGGTCGTTGTGATGTGATGTGGAGGTGGAAGTCATCGTTAGTTGGTCATGGGTATGCAGGTTGTGGAGTCGTAGGTACTTGTTTTGATTGATGTGGAGGTGAAGTCCACGTTATTTGGTCATGTAATGTAGGTTGGTGTTCTATGTACGTGGCGTGCAGTGATTGGCATGTGATGCTGTCCGTTAGTGGTATTTGTGATTCTGTGCGTTGTGGGCCAGCTTGCATAGTTTTTTGAGTCCTGTGTAGTTTTGGCTCGTTGTGGTAGGTTGTGAGTCCTGTGCATGTTGTCGCTGCTTTTGCATAGGTTAGTGAATCTTGTGTAGTTTGGTGCTAGTTGTGTAGGTTGTGAATCTTGTGCTGGTTTTTGGTTAGTGGTAGGTATGTTTATCTTGGGCAGGCTGTAGTGTTTGTACGTAGTTGTGATATCGTGTAGTTGTTGGTCCTTGTTCTAGTGGTGATTCTGGTGGGGTTGTGTAAGTTTGCGTACTTGGAGAGTCCAGTCGTGCGTATTGTTGTGGTCGGGTGAGCTGTGTGTTTTGTGGCCCATATTACGAATGTGGTATGTGTATTTCATTGTAGTTGTATGTTGTGAGTTTTTGCATACGTGGCGGTGGTGGGTACGGGATGTGGACGAGAAGCCCGATAGTTTTGGTCATAGTGTTTAGGATGTGAGTCTTGTGTGTGTTGTGGCCATATGTACTATGTGTATGGGTAGTCCTTGCTTCGTTATATGTTGTGCGTTTTGCATAGGTGGTAGGTTATGGGTAGGATGGGACGAGAAGTTGGCGTTAGTGGCACGTTGTGTAGGTTTGTTATCCTGTGTATGTTGTGTATAAGTTTGTGCAGGTTTTGAATCTTGTGTGGGTATGGGCTTTTGTGTTCTGTTATGAGTCTCGTGCCAGGTTCTGGGTTATGAAATATGTTACATTTTGTACTGTTTGTGGTTCGTGGCACGTATGTTATGAGTCTTATGCAGGCAGTGGGTGAGTTGTACGCAGTTTGTGACTTGTGCACGTTATGAGTTGTAGGCACGGTTTCTGATGTGAGCTTATGTGGAGTCGTTGTGAGTTGAATTTGTGTGATCGTATGAAGTTGTAATTAGTTATTATGGTCCCCAGCTGCCTCAGGTTTTAAAAGCTACCAAAATGTTTGACATGTTTTCAAGCACGGAGTGAGAGTAGTGGAGGTAGGTACGGTGTGGACAGGCTCCGTGGGCTGGAGTGTGACTATGGCCCCGCTTTCCGGGACCGATCTGGAGCGGTGGCGACGTGGTATTTCGTTTATTGCCCGACTACCCGGACTGTTCACTTTCGGCGTCTATACGTGGCTGGACTGTACTTAGGACCCCATTCTTGGAGGAACCTGGACTGCGGTGACGTGCCGGTACACAGTGCTGTGTACGACCCTGCCGGTGCGGTTGCCTTTCGATTCGGTCAGGGGGGTTTGGTTGTGACTTATGACCCCTTCCGTGGAGGGAACCGGGACTGGGTGGTGACTTGTCGGTAAACAGTGCGGTGTACGACTGACTGCCCCGTGCGTTACATTCCAAACCCGGTGTGATGCGATGCAGTGAGATGATGACACGTGTGTAAGACCTGCTGTGCTAAGGCGTGCATACCATTTTTCATCTTCCGTTTATTTTCAACACTTTACTGCGAAGCTTGGGAGCTTACGGGTGTTCGTATCTGTACTGCTGATCTGGTGGGTTTGTACTGAAGATCTGACTAGGTAATAGGTGGCAGTGGTGGCAGGTACCAGGGCCCCGGTTGATGACGGGTTAGGCTACCCGACCCAGGAGGGCCGTAGCAATGGGGTTGCTATGGGATATGTACGTTTTGCCTTTGTGAGGAATTGTTTTGTTGTATATAAGTCATAGTTAAGGGGATTGTCGCCCTCTACTTTTGGACTTTTCTTCCTTAGGTATGTTATATTTTTTAGTTTCCCTCTTTACTGCTATTTTGTGATTTTGTTGCTGGATAGTTGAGTAGAGTATTCTGGATAGGTGAGATTTATTCGTTGCAGGTACTTAGATTTTGGGGCGCCATTTCAGGCGTTACTCCTCCTGCCGCAATTTTTGTGGAGGACGCCGTGGGTAACTTAGTTGGATAAGGAAATTAGTGAGTCGGTTTAGCTCAAAGTAGTCCCTAAGCAACTGGGCTCCGGTGGATTTTCGGACGTTACAAAGACTCTTTTCATCAGGAATGTCTCCAATCTCCAGTCTCTTTAAGGCACGACATAAGGTATGATATTCCATGATGGGTTCGCAATATTATGGACTACTAACTTTATGAAAATGTAAAAGCATGAAATAGAACATTCTAACATTCTTCCACGTATATAATATTTCCATCATTTTCTTACTAAAAACAAACTACATGATCAAGCGTAGTACTCTTAAAATCGAGTATTATCTCCATGTATTCTATGCCATCGTGTTTGTAATCACCAATCATACAACTTTTTTCCTGAATACACCCTATGTTTATTTAGTTCAAGTGTGAATGATTTTCTGTAAATAAAACAGGTGCATATAACAAAACAAGAAAAACCTCACGTAGTTTTTTATTATTTTTTCGTTCTTACAACGAAATTACATAAAAAACCATTCTCTATTTGTTTGTATATGGTCAGTGAATGTTTGACGGGCATTCTTTTGTCAAAAGATCACTAACACAATTCGTGTTAATGTGCTCATTGACCATGAGTTAATCTTTAACACTTCTCTTCGGATTCTAAGTAATTTGATGTCGATATGTTTGCTTCGACTATCCTTCTATTATTGTTAGCCCTAACACATAGTGGAGTGTCACAGTACAACTTCATGGCTTAGCAATTAATCCACACTCTAAACGTACTAAAACTTTTCAATCATACCATGCACTGTAGCTCAAACATGAAATGAACTAGGTCAGCCGTAGGTGGACAAGGAACCGAGCATCCTCAGCGATCTAGAACGCCAGGTACGTAGTAGTGTGGGTTTAAATGATTGAGAGTCGCCCAGAAGGGCCTACACCATAGTTGTTGTTGTTGTGAATGTGTGTATGCCGTGAGTTGTCTGTATGTGACGTGTGTGTGGTGCCATAGTACGGTGTGTGATGTGATGTGGAGGTGAAGTCATCGTTAGTGGTCATGGTATGCAGGTTGTGAGTCGTAGGTACGTGTGTGATGTGATGTGGAGGTGAAGTCACGTTAGTTGGTCATGGAATGTAGGTTGGGGTTCGTAGGTACGTGCGTGAAGTGATGTGGATGTGAAGTCGTCGTTAGTGGTATGTTGTGAGTCTTGTGCAGGTTGTGGGCCAGCTTTGCATAGGTTGTGAGTCCTGTGTAGGTGTGGGCTAGTTGTGGGTAGGTTGTGAGTCATGTGCAGGTTGTGGGCTAGCTTTGCATAGGTTGTGAATCTTGTGTAGGTTGTGGGCTAGTTGTGTGTAGGTTGTGAGTCTTGTGCTGGTTGTGGGTTAGTGGTATGTATGTTATGAGTCTTGTGCCAGGCTGTAGGTTGAGTTGTACGTAGGTTGTGAGTATCGTGTAGTTGTTGGTCAGTTGTTCGTAGGTGGTGAGTCTGGTGGGGTTGTGGGTAAGTTGTGCGTACGTGGAGAGTCAGTCGTGCGTAGGTTGTGGGTCGGGTGAGCCTTGTGTGTGTTGTGGCCATATTTACGTATGTGTATGTGTAGTCATTGTTAGTTGTATGTTGTGAGTTTTGCATACGTGGCGGGTTGTGGGTACGGATGTGGACGAGAAGCCGTCGATAGTTGGTCATAGTGTGTAGGATGTGAGTCTTGTGTGTGTTGTGGCCATATGTACGTATGTGTATGTGTAGTCATTGTTCGTTATATGTTGTGAGTTTTGCATATGTGGTAGGTTATGGGTACGGATGTGGACGAGAAGTTGTCGTTAGTTGGGCACGTTGTGTAGGTTGTGAGTCCTGTGTAGGTTGTGGGATAGTTTTGTGCAGGTTGTGAATCTTGTGTGGGTCATGGGCTAGTTGTGTGTATGTTATGAGTCTTGTGCAGGTTATGGGTTAATGATAAATATGTTACAAGTTTTGTACTGGTTGTGGGTTAGTGGCACGTATGTTATGAGTCTTATGCAGGCAGTGGGTGAGTTGTACGTCAGTTGTGAGCTTTGTGCACGTTATGGGTTGTAGGCACGTTTCTGATGTGATGCGTATGTGGAGTCGTTGTTAGTTGATTGTGATGCGTATGTGAAGTTGTAATTAGTTAATTATGGTCAGCATGCATCATGTTTTAAAAGCTACGCAAAATGTTTTGAGCATGTTTTCAAGCACGGAGGGAGAGTAGTGGAGGTGAGGTACGGTGTGGACAGGCGACAGTGGGCTGGAGTGTGACTATGGGCCCCGCTTCCGGGACGAGCTGGAGCGGTGGCGACGTGGTAGTGCGGTGTATTGCCCGACTACCCGGACGGTTGCACTTCGAGTCTAGACAGTGGCTGGAATGTGACTTATGGACCCCATTCTTGGAGGAACTGGGACGGCGGTGACGTGCCGGTAAACAGTGCGGTGTACGGACCGACTGCCCGGTGCGGTTGCATTTCGAGTCGGGTCAGGGGGGTTTGGTTGTGACTTATGGACCCCGTTCCTGGAGGAACCGGGACGGTGGTGACGTGTCGGTAAACAGTGCGGTGTACGGACTGACTGCCCGGTGCGGTTACATTCCAAACCTCGGTGTGATGCGATGCGGTGAGATGATGACAACGTGTGTAGAGACCTGCATGTGCTAGGCTTGCATAACCAGTTTTCATGCTTCACGTTTATCTTTCAGCACTTTACTTGCTAAGCTTTGAGCTTACGGTGTGTTCTGTGATGTAGGTACTGCTGAGCTGGTGGGTGTGTACTGAGAGTCTGACTAGGAGTAGGTGGCAGTTGGTGGCATGCGACCAGGGCCCCGGTTGATGACAGTGTTAGGGCGACCCGACCCAGGAGGAGCCGTAGCATGGTGTTGATAGGGAGTAGGACTTTTTGCCTTTTGTGAGGATAGTTGTATTTGTTGTATATAGTCATAGTTAAGGGTGATATGTCGCCCTATACTGTGGACTTTCTTCACTTAGGGATGTTAGTATTTTTAGTTTCCCTCTTTACTGCTATTTGGTGATTTTGTATGCTGGATAGTTGAGTAGAGGTATTCTGGATAGGTTGAGATTTATTCGTTTGCAGGTACTTAGCATTTTGGGGGCGCCATTTTCAGGCGTTACTCTGCCGAAATTTTTGGGGAGGACGCCGTGGTACTTAATGGTTAGGATTAAGGGAAATTAGTGAGTCGTTTAGCTCAAAGTAGTCCCTATAGCGAACTGGGAATCCGGGTGGATTTTCGGAGCGTTACAAAGACTCTTTTCATCAAGGAATGTCTCCAATTCAAGTCTCTTTAAAAGGCACGAACATAAGGTTATGATAATTCAAATGATGGGTTATCAAATATTATGGACTACTAACTTTATGAAAATGGAAAATCATGAAATATAACATTTCTAACATTCTTCCACTTAGTATATATTTCCATCATTTTCTTTACTAAGAAACAAAATACATGAATCATAGCGATAGATACTCTTAAAATCGAGTATTATCTTCCATGTATTACTATGCATCGTGTTTGTTAATCACCAAATCATACAACTTAATGAATAAACCCTATGTTTATTTTAGGTTCAAGTTTTAATGATTTTTCTGTAAATAAACATGTGCATATAACAAAACAAGAAAAAACATCACGTAGTTTTATTAATTTTCGTTCTTACAACGAAATTACATAAAAAAACCAATTCTCATTTGTTGTATATGGTCATTGAATTTTGACGGTGGCATGTCTTTTGTCAAAATATCAGCTAACATCAATTCAGTGTTAATGTGCTCAGTGACCACTGATTTATCTTTAACACGTTCTCTTATGATTAAGTATTTGATGTCGATATGTTTGCTTCGACTATCACTTCTATTATTGTTAGCCATAAAACAATAGTTGAGTTGTCACAGTACAACTTCAATGGCTTAGCAATTGAATCCACAATTCTAAGACCAGTAATAAAACTTTTCAATCATACCATGCACGGTAGCCTCAAAACATGAAATGAACTATGCTTCCATAATGGAAGTTGCAGTGAATGATTGCTTAGCACTCCTCCATGACACAACTCTACCAACAAACATAAAAATGTAGTCAGACGTTGATTTTAGTGAATCAACACAGTCAGCAAAGTATGAATCGGAATAACCAATCACTTCCAAATCATCAGTCTGTCTGTATATAAGCATGTAGTCATTGGTCCCTTGAAGGAACCTCATCACTTTCTTTGCAACTATCCAGTGATCTATATCTGGATTACTCTGATATATTCCTAACATTTCAACTACGAATGCAATGCCAGATTTTGTACAAACCTGAGCATATATAAGGCTTCCAATAGTTGCAACATATGGAATGTTTTTCATCTACTCCCTTTAAAGATCGTTCTTCGGACATTGGTTCAAATGAAACCTATCACCCTTCACAATGGGAGCTACACTCGGTGAACAATCTTTTATCTTGAATCTCTCTAAAACTTTATTGTTATAGGTTTTATAAGACAGAGTCAAAATACCTAAAAATATGTCTCGATGTATCTTAATTCCTATAACATAAGATGCATCATCCATATCCTTCATGTTATAATTTTGAGAGAGAATTCGTTTCACCTCATGTATTAACTTTTTGTCATTAGTAGAAAGCAAAATATCATGCACATAAAATTAGAAAACAAAACTTACCCTCACTGAGAGTATTGCTAGGTGTACTCTCTTAAAAAACTTGTTGATGTGTCAAACAATTATTGGTGCAATTAATTTAATAAATTATAAAAAAATAATTTATTACTTTAATGGTACTTTAATTGTACCAATCTTTATTTGACACATCAATAAGTTTTTTGAGAGAGTACACCTAACATTACTCTCTCACTGACCTTAAGATATATACACTAATCCATAATATTCTCTTTAAAACCAAAAGAAGAGATAACATCATGAAATTTTAAATATCATTGGCAATAAGAATGTTTCAGTCCGTACATGGATTTTTTAACCTTGCAAACTAAATGCTCACCTTTACTAAAATAAAATTCTTCTTGTTGTTTCACATAAACCTCTTCCTCTAGATCTGCATTTAGAAATGTCGTTTTCACGTCCATTTGTTGCAACTCCAGGTCAAAATGTGTAACTAATGCTAGAATGATTCGAAAAGAATCTTTTCTTGACACATGAGAAAAAGTCTCTTTATAGTCGATTCATTCTCTTTGAGTGAATCCTTTAACTACGAGTCTAGCTTTATATCTCTCAACATTGCTTAATGAGTCTTTCTTAGTTTTAAAAACTCATTTACACCCTATGGTTTTTACACAAACACAAACCTTATTATAACTCATAGAATTCATCTCATCTTTCATAACATACCATAAGTGTTATTTCTTACAACTCATAGCTTGTGAAAATATTTCAAGATCATTTTCTGGAGAAATATGTCTCTCAACTGGTTGATCGACAGTATTCGGTATTTCCTCAAGAATTAGATCTACGTGATTATAATCATCAACTTGTAAAACTTCATTGATTGATTGTTTAACACTCATTTGGCATTGGTGAGTGTCATTAATAGCAATCAATCTATCACCAAAATTAGAATGTTGAATATCAATATGATCTCTTTCAATAACAATGTCCTGAAATTGATCACTTTCACTAATCAAGTGACTCTTGAGAAATTTGGTGTTTTTTGACTCCACAATTCTAGTAATCTGAGATGGACAATAAAATCTATAACTCTTAGACCTCTCAACGTATCCAATAAAATACCTGCTAATAGTTCTTGGCTCTAGTTTCTTTTCTTGTGGATTATATATTCTTACTTCAAACGGACATCCCCATATGTGTATATGTTGTAAACTTGGTTTCCAACATTTCCATAACTCAAATGGCTTTTTAGAAACAGCCTTAGTTGAAACTTGATTTAATATATACACAACTATCTTAAGAGCCTCAATCCACAAAAAATCTAGAAATTTGGATTTACTACACATACTTCTCACTATGTTCAATAATGTTCGGTTTCTTCTTTTAGCTATACCATTTTGGTCTGGAGAACCAAACATGGTATATTGAGCAACTATTCCATGCTCATAAAGAAACTTTGCAAACGAACCAGGTGTTTGTCCATTCTTAATGTATCTACCATAATATTATCTACCTCTATTAGTTCTGTAACACCCGGTTCTATCGAACCAATTCTCTTTTAAAACTAATGGTACACTTTGCATGGCATTAATGAAAGTAGGGTTAATGGATGACTAGGCAAGGGCATATGAGTAATTGGAAATTTAAAAGTGGATAACCTATTTAAGGAAAGAGGTTTTTGGTTTAATGCACTGTAGCAGCCACATTCCCCATTTTCTCTTTTCAGTCTTCAGCTCAAGCAGCAGAGCTCCCTAGGTGATTCTTCTACTCGATTTTTTCTCCATACTAGGTTGAGTAAGCTCCCGAGGTAGTTTGCAACACCAAGCATTTTCCCAGGAGACCAAGTAAGTGAAGTATGTTTGTGCCTTCGGGCCTACATCACAAAACAGTAGGTTTTCTGCATGTTGAATGTTTTTAGTATTGGTCATGCATCATGTTTTGAAAGAATACGAAAATGAATTTACATGGAATGAATGGTGAGGCATGAACAGAACGTATTATGATAGCTATTAAGGGAACTAATCTGCCCCTTAATCGATGAAGTGGATTTATAATATTGGGAGAGTTGATCCCACTCCCAAGGGAATCTGGGGATCATGGTAGCTATTAAGGGAACTAATCCACCCCTTAATTGATGTAGAGGATTTATTACTTTGGGATAATTGATCTCACTCCCAATGGAACATTGAGATCAGAATACGATAAATGTGAATGTAACTGAGCTGAGAAAGTAGAAACTGCATGATTAAGATTTACATTTCAGCATTTCATTTCATTAATGCCTCACTTATTTAGCATTAGGCTAATAGATGAGTTTTGTGATGTAGGTGAAGAAGAGACAGCAGGTGTGTTCTCTGAGTTTGTTGAGAACTAGGCAGGTTAGAGGAGCGCGCACATGCATCGACCTGGCGACTGATGGGGCGGTTTAACTGATGTCAATAGGTGTGAAGGTTTAGTAGACGATGATTAAATTCAAGGATGCTGAGTTTTCAGGACAGTAGTAGTTTTAATATTTTGAATACGTTTTGAGACTTTTCTGATAATAGCACTCTGCTGGGTTAAAATCTATTTTTACTGGATTTTGAGTAATGTAAGGATTTGAGTTGTTTCTGAATGGTTTCAGTGAGGTAAGTAAATTCTTTTTGTAGTTAGAATGAAGTTGAGAGTTTGTCTATTGGTGGATATGTTGTCTATCGGTAGAAGTTGTAAATTTTGTCTATCGGAAGATGTTCTCTATCGGTAGAGTTTGAGAGTTTGTCTATCGGTGGATATGTTCTCTATCGGTAGAAGTTGAGAGTTTGTCTACCGGTGGATATGTTGTCTATCGGTAGAAGTTGTAAATTTTGTCTATCGGAAGATGTTCTCTATCGGTAGAGGTTGAGAGTTTGTCTATCGGTGGATATGTTCTCTATCGGTAGAAGTTGAGAGTTTGTCTATCGGAAGATGTAGTAGAAGTTTTGTCGTTTAGCGATTGGGCGATGTCGCGTGTTGAGTCTATCGGAAGATGTGAATATTGGATTTTGTCGTTTGTGATCGGTAGATGCGAGGGGTAAACTTTTGTCGCTTAGCGAGCGGTAGACGTCGTCTATCGAGTTATTGAAGCCGCGTGAGTGTCACGTGGTCTGAGCGGTAGAAGTGTTTTGTGAATGTGAGCGGTGGACGCGAATGCAAAACGTTGTCGTTTCGTGAGCGGAAGATATAATTTGTTCTGCTTCCACCGCTGAGACCTTTTTGTCTCTATCTCTACCACTGGAACTATTCAGCGGTAGATGTGTTCTCCATTGTTTTTAACACTTGACTAATTAATGAATGTCACTTATACAATGGTTTTTCCGCTGCAAGTTTTGACACTTTAAGGGTCATATCTTGACCGTTGAGTGAAATTTTAAAATCTTCTCAAAATATCATAGTTCGGTTCTGTAACACCCGACAATTTTGGCCAGGTGATTTCCTTAACCATTTTAATCGTCACCCCTTTTATTGACCTTTATGATTTTAAATTTAATGTCAAGACTTATTTATTACAAGTTGAGTGAAACTAGGTTGGGTGGCACGTTTGTAATTAAGATGGATTTTTTTTATTGGAATAAATAGGTTATGGAATCCTTAAACCTCATTAAAACCTCACTGTAGCCGACATTTCCTCTTTCGGCGACTCCCTCCATTCCAGAGCTCCCTCTCTGCCAGCTATTCTTTCGCCGGCGACCAGTTCTTCAGCTTCCACTCCGACAATCCACGCTCTAGGTAAGACTTAGACAATGTAGTTACTGGGTAGTTACTTAGAACTCCGTCTTCAGCTAGAACTTGAGGTTTCAGATTCTCCACTAACAGAGTAATGGTAGTGTCAATCTTGACCCGTGTTTAGTAATGGCATTTCTGATTCGATTTTGGACATCAAGATAACAGACCATGTTTAGTTATTAGATTTAATCTGGTTATTTAGGTTCTGGAAGTTTTAATCTGTACACACTAGGCGCTCGACTAGGAAGATTTAGAAATATTTATGTTAGATACTAGGATGACTTTTAGTTAGGATTTTGATTTAACACTGTAATGTGAAATGTTTCTAGGTGAAGAAGTTTGAAGAGAAGTGCTCAAGTTGCTAAGGAAACCAGGTAAGTGAGTGAGTGGGATTTCCGGCCATTAAGGCCCTACATTCACAAGGGTACTAGGTAGAAGTTTTCTATGAGTTTAAAGATTTTCTGTGCTATTGTCTGTTTGGTTATGATATTCGAGTTGATGTTATGATCCTTTGATGAATGAATGGTTTGTCTAATAGTCTGATGAACTGAGATCACTCATGCTTATGCATCATGAATTTTTTTCTCAAGCATATGAAAATGTTTTAAGTGCATGATTACTCCCATGAACAAGATATGAACATGAAACTTATGCAACAAGGATTAAGAGAGGGTTGGGGGCGGTTTGGGGTATGTCACTGTCCAAAAGAAGGACCATGAATACGACCTGCAAGGAACTATGTACACTCTCACTGTCAACCCCCCCCTTTCGGCACAAATCCTCCTTTAATCCATATGATGAAATCAATGAACATGTACAAGAACAAGAACACGAAAAGATCATGAACATATGTTTTCTTTGATTCGTGCATTCATATATACATTTCAGCATTGCACTCCTTACTAAGCATTAGGCTTATAGTTTAAACCTTATGATGTAGGTGAAGAACTATCAGGTGAGGATTTCAAGTCTAATGAGAATGTTTAAGGCTGGTTGCTGGAAGGTGCCCAAGTTGTCAGTGAGAGGCTGGAAAGGCGATTTAAATTCCTGGTTACTACTTTTATCATGTTAGTAAGAATATGAATACTGAGGTCTATGTAGGATGTTTTCTTAAAACAATGGATACTGGAACCTGACTGACTAACTTCTGAGTTTGAGAATGATCGTGAAATGATAGAATGACCTGTTTTGTTAGAGTTTCTTGCTACACGTATTCTGAATGAGATTATGGTCCAACTGTGTGTTAGTTTATTCAGTCATATTGAAGTTTATGAAAGTCTGAAAGTTTCCTGCCTGTCGGATGATGTATTCCATCGGATGAGGTATTTCGTCGGATGATGTATTCCATCGGACGGTGTCTTCCATCGGATGATGTCTTCCATCGGATGATGTCTTCTATCGGAATGAAGTTTAATGAGTCACGTGCTGTGCATGTGACAATCGGTAGAAGTCGATATAAGTGATTTGTCGTCTAGTGATCGGATGATGTGAGTATAGAAGGTTTGTCGTCTTGTGATCGGATGATGCGAGTGAAAGTGAATTGTCGTTTCGCGATCAGATGATGTGAGTGAAAGTGATTTGTCGTCTAGTGATCGGATAATGTGTGTAGAGTCGACTTGTCGTTTAGCGACCGGAGGATGTTCTCTACTGGGAGATGTCCACGAGTCATGTGAAACGCTCATGCCCATCGGACGATACCTTCTACTAGGAATGTGTTCCTATCGGTGGATGTCGTTGTTATTCGCTTCTTCCGATGGCATTGTTCAGTGGCAGATGCTCTATGAATTTCCCCCTCAGCTCAATGTTTAATAAGTTGTTTATTTTACAAACGTTGTTCATGAAACGAGTTTTCCGCTGCAAATTCGAGGATTTAAGATAAAGTTTTATCAATGAGAGAAATTTTAAAATTTTCCATAAATTTCTCTGTCTAGTCCTATTTCATGTGTAGCAAACCGGGTTCGAAAGACTCGGGGTGTTACAGGTTCGATGTTATGAGTAGCGAGCCGGGTTCAGATAACCCGGGGCGTTACAAGTTCTCACAATCTTTATTTGCTTACCGCATTGTTTTTCTACTTCAGCATTGAAAATCTTAAAGGCTTCTGATGCTTCATCTTTATTATGAAGCAAATATATGTATATATATCGCGATAAGTCATCTATGAAAGAGATGAAGTATCTATGACCATACGAGTTCATAACTGGACTACAAATATTTGAATTTATGATCTCTAATATGTCAATACTCCTCTTTGCGCCTTTCTTACTCTTGTTGATCTATTTACCCTTAATGCAGTCCACACAAGTACCAAAATCAGTAAAATTCAAAGTACTAAGTACTTGATCATTTACTAATTTTTTAATTCATTCTATTGAAATATGTCTCCATCTCCGGTGCCATACATTAGAAGAATCTTCATTTGTAATCTATCTTTTATTACCAGTATAGACATGTATAGCATTATAAGCAGTATTACTTTGTAAATTAAGATAGAAAAGACCATAAGACAATATACATTTTCTAATAAGATCATATGAATATAAAATGTCTTTTCTAACTTTAATATAAAACCACTAATCAAAATCAAATTGCATGCACCAATAATCTCCACTTGTGAACTCATCTTGCTGCCTGTATAGATGCATTGTTCACTTTCCACTAGTCCTCTCAGATTTCACATACCCTGCAAGGTATTTTGAAATATAAATTGTAGAACCTGAATCAATTTACCATGCTCATAAATAGAATCAACCATATTAAATTCAAAATAAACAAATCAGATTAATGTACCGTTCTTTTCAAGCCAAACATAATGTTTGGTGGCAATTCTTCTTTATGTGTCCCTTTTTATTACAAAAGAAATAACTGGATTCCTTTTTAATTGCACTATCTTGAATCGGTATTTTACTTTTCCATTTATTTTTGGCTCGATACTTCTTATTTCCTTGTGTTACCACATATGCACTTTCACCCATTTCCATAGCCAATCTTCCTTCCTCTTGAATACACATGGTCATTAACTCATTAATAGACCATTTATTCTTATATGTGTTTTATGATATTTTGAAGGGTTCATATTGTTGTGAAAGAGTATTCAAAATATAGTGCATAAGGAAAGAGTCAGACATGTCAACCTCAAGTGTCTGTGCTCACACACACCTCTCATTGATATTAGCCTCAATGATGAAAACTTCATTATCAGAGTACTAGCAAGTGTCTTATATGAAGTTTCAAATTATTGATCAATAAACTTCAGTAATGCCTTCACATCTTTATGCTCACCAATTGAACCTCATATTCTAGCAGAGATCTTGGTCATAATGTACATGATGCTGAGGCGATTAGATCGCTCCCAACACTCACTAAGAACAAGTTCTCCTTGGTGTCAGTATGAGTAATAATTAACTCATCTTTTCTGATAGTATAATCAATGTCCATCAACCCCATTTGGAGGAGAATGTTCTTCTTCCAAGACTTATAGTTTTCACTATATAATTCAGAAATATGACATTTAAAATCAGAGAAACTGCCAATATATATACCTGCATAAAATAAATAGACATGCTTATCATCTAAAATATAAGACTAGCAACATAAATCATGTTTTTCAATGCTTAAACAGTTTTGAATCAAGTGACATAAAATTTACTTGTGGGCTAAAGTTTTAATTTAATAAAATTCACATAACTTTATGATAAAACTATCAAATCATGTTCTCTTTTTTTTTTAATACTTGTTGGTAAATTAAGAAATTTAATTCGATATTTTATCCTAATTAATTATATAAATATAATAGAAATTTCTGTGAGATAAAATCTATAATATTTACATAATTAATCACAATAAATATTATAATATGATTCTAAAAACTTTATATATAATTTTTAATAATTAAATATGTTGTGGCTACTCAATAATTAATCACAGTTATATGTACCATTCAATATTTAAATTAATTCATCAAATTGTTCACATAAAAACCATAATATATTAACATGAATTAATATTGAACAAAAATTATTTAATTAAATTTTGCATGTATACCCTAATATAAAATATACACACAAAATTAAATAAATCATTTCATCAAATAATTTGACTTTGATCAATTATAAAAATAATATAAACATTTCTGATACATTCATATCAAATGCAACTTTATTTTTATTAAATTGATGTTATTATGTAATGAATAAATTATATTTAAACACAAACTTCACGTTAAAATTCAGGTGCTTGAGTGGTTTGAACGTGACCCGAATCTTTTGAAGGACGCGGTTCGAACCTTAGGTTTTCCATAAAGCCTTTTCGGTACACAGAACTACATTCAGTTTCAGACCATCTTCTTCTTTAAGTGAGTTTGCTCTAATTCGAAAAACTAAGGAAATTCATGAAAAATCCAACGATTTCTCTCATTTTCAGACATCATTTTTAACGCTTTTCACTGCATAGTGTTATAAATCAAAATTTTGAATGATTTATAGTATTTTTTCCAACTCAAACACGTTGAAAAAACAATTTTGAAATTTTTAGAAAAATTAAAATTTCAAAACTATAACATTTAAAACACAAGGCAGAGGCGTTCTTAAAACTCTGATATCAATTGTAACACTTTAATCACGATCTAACGTACTTTCTAAACCATATAAGTAAATAGTGCGTATGCAGAATTATTTACATACTTCTCGCCATTAACGTTCTAACTTTTTTTCTTTACTATGCTTCACGATTTATGACCTTTCAACTCTTGATAAATCTCCTCTTGATGATGTTGTCTCAATAATCAAAATTTTCGATAATTATTAGATTTATAGGAATAAATGATCCAAACTTAAGATACCAAAGGACTATTTTCATCAAAAAGTGTCACTAATGTACGTGTCTTTTTTGTAACGCCCCCGAACCCATCCTGGCTCGGTGCGCTACTTTGCTAACCAGTCCCGCGTTAAAACATAATTTTCTTAAACCCCAAAACATAAAACTAAACTGACACTAGAGATGTTAAATGGGCGGGCTGGCGCTCGGCCCGCTACAATGACGAGCCGAGCTGGCTCGGCTCGCTACTGTAGCGAGCCGAGCCTGGCCCGGTCCCGTTAGGCGGGCCGAGCTGAGCCCAGATTTTGGGCTCGCGAGCTGGCCAGGGACCGGGCCAAACGAGCCGGCTCGTTAGCTCGGCGAGCCAACCCGCCTGGCCCGCCCCAGCCCCCCACCCCAGCCCGCCCCTTCCTCCCCCAGCCCAGCCCCACCCCCAACCAGACCGTTGACGAAGGGAGAAGAGACGTCGCCGTTCTTCTGCGCAGAAGCTGCTGACCAATCGCGTCTCAGCCTTCTCCGGTGAAGACAGTCGTCCTCCGTTCACAGATCGCTGAACGTCAGAGTCTCCACCTCGCACTATTCGCCGATCTGCTTTCTCCGGCCGTGAAGAAGAGATCGCCGACAGATCGTCAGATCCGAACCTCCGTTGGACTCCGTCGCCGCAAGCCCAGCCATCGTTCATCGTGTAGTTCGTCGTTCATCACCCACAGAGAACGCGTTGGTCTTCTCACTCTTCTACTCTTCTTCAGACACTCGAGAAATTGAATAAAATCAAAGTTTCAGAAAGAGCAAGTTTCGGAAAGAGCTGTTGGCAAGGAAGAATTGAAACACAAATTAAGACCATACACGTGGGCGGTGGGCAAAGAGATTGATTGGTTACCACTTACCAGAGCCAGAGGCAGAAGATAAGTCCAAATTGAAGGTACACAGTAAATTAAATTGTTTTAATAAAATATATTATATTTTATTAAATTTGTGATAATTGTAATTAATTTCTTTATAAACTAAATTCGATCGTTGAACACGATGTAAGACAAAGGCTGAAAAATATTTTCGATAAGCAAAGACAGTTATCACGATATCACACTCGCATCGAATATTGGTTGACGAATATGCAAAATCATTCGGTAGAGCAGACGAACTTCTTTTACTTAACATAATTTATTTATTAATACATTCAATTTTATATACTTTTACTTAACATAACTAATTTTTAAATTAAATGAGTAAATATCGTTGATATAATTATTAATACTTATTATAATTTTACATGAAACTTTTTTAAAAACTTATATTAACATAAGTTGGAAATATTTATATATGTTCGGCTCGTTAGGCTCGACTTGTTAAGGCTCGTTAGGCTCGTTGAGCCGGCTCGGCTCGGCTCGTTTAACTCGTGGCTCGCGAGCCGGCTCGGGTTGAAATTTTTTTCAGGCTGGCTCGTTAGGCTCGGCTCGTTAGGCTCGTTAGGCTCGACTCGTTTAACTCGTTAGGCTCGGTGAGCCAGACCACTTCTGGCTCGGCTCGGCTCGGATCGCTCGTTAGTCATGTCTAACTGACACAGCTGAATTTAAAGCTAAGTCTCTCAAAACTCTCTTACGTCATACCTATCTGCCTAGATTCACTAGTTCTTTTACTCCTAACCATTAAGCACCACGGCGTCCTTCCCGAAAATTTCGGCAAAGTAACACTTGTAAATGGCACCTCCAAAATGCTAAATACCTGCATAAAATCCAATCCAGAATATTCCTAATCTCCAACAATCAACCAGAATGAAGGAAATCCACAATATAGGGCGACACATCACCCTTGACTATGACTATATACAACAAATACACATTTATAATACTACCAAAATACAAAACACCCATCCCCCGAAGACCATGGTCGAGGCGCCCCGACAATTGCCTGCACCGGCATGCCCCGAACTCCTCCTACTGCGGCCTAGTCCTCAGCTGTCTTCTTTACCTCACCTGGATAATACTCGCCACCTACACAATAGAACACAAAAGTAAGCCTAACGCTTAGCAAGTAGGGAAATAATGCACAACAACACACTAAATGCTCGACTCAACCCTAACATGCAGTTTTTATACACTCTGTTGTTTCTTTTCATTTCGGTTGCATTTATCTTTCACTTTTAGGTGAATCAAGTAGGCACACGCCTCCACACAGTCCAGGACGGCCACACCTTGATCCACGGAGCTAGACCAGAGGCACACGTCCCAACACAGTCTAGGACGGCCAACCGAATCTCCCCCAATCGATCGTAGAATCCTCATTGTGCCTTCAAGCACGAACAGGTCGAGACATTCATACTCACGACACATTACGTATATCAGCATAGTATCTCGAGTAAAATCCCTCGCGGGGTGCTCAACGAGCCACTTGCCCGACGAGGCTATTCTACTCGAGACCAAGTTGCATATCAATTCTTATCTTGCATTTCATCCTCACCCCTCAAACATGTAAAACACGTGGTTTCGTAGTTTAGAAAACAATGATGCATGACACACGAAGCATGACACGAATTTAAAACATAGCAAACAAACAAACAATCCCTACCGTTCTATGGTGTAGGCCCGAAGGCAACAAACACGCATCCACTACTTACCTGGCGTCCTAGCTCGCTGGGTTTGGCACATCACGTCACCTATGGCTCGACCTACGACAAATAGTCAAACTTTATTAAAATCAAACCTACATCTACCAATTACTCTCAAAATACTATTTCTAGCCTAACCCAACTAAAACCTAACTAAATGGGCCACTAATTTGGGTTCGGTAAAAACCGACCCGAAACTTCAAATGTGCATAACTTTCGCATCGGATATCGGAATCGAACGATTCCAGCGGCCACATACTCCTTTAATAATCTATTTTAACCTTCCAAAACGAATTTTAAAACAAACGACCGTAGCTAGGTCAAATATCCAAAAACCCGAACTGCCCTTCACCCGAAAATTTCCCCCAACTCGGTTTTTCATCAATTTCCATCCATTTCCTCACCAATCAATCACCATCACACCCAATTAGCCTAAACTAATCAACATTCCAAGGCTACACACACAAAACCCGAAATGCCCCAATTCGGGATTCACTGTTTTTTCGCTCAATTTGAGCTCCTCACAACTCGGCGACCATTGCTGGTCCAAGGGTCGGCAAACCCATGCCGAGAACTCCCAAAATCGGCCGGTGATCGGAGCTTAAATTCGCTCATCACCCTCGGCCACGACATAACCGAAAACAGGGCGAAAAATGGCTTACCCGATGGATTGGTGCGCGGAGACGGGCCGGAGTCTGCTCGTCGTCGTCGTCTGGCTGGAGAACGTCGGAAATCGCGGTGAACAGGTCGTCGCCGAACGTCGCTCGTCCCTCGTCTCTCCCCCGTCTCTCCCCTGCCCCTCGCGCGACTCGAACGACAGAATGGCTTCGGCCATTCTGTCGTTTTTATTTTTTATTTTATAATAATAATAATAATAATAAATAATAATACTAATAATATTAATAAAGTTAATTACCATTATGCCCTTCCAAAATTCCGTTAAATCTCGTTCTTAAATTATAAATTTTTGTAAATTGACCCTCACCCCGCCCTCAATCTAACTCCTCCACCGAAACTCCTGAAAATAATTTAATTAAACCCTTTTAGTTCAACTAAATTTATTCACTTTTAATTACTTTACCTTTTTATTATTTTTCCTTCTTTTTGCTATTTATTTTCAATTAAATAAAACAACTATTTCATTAAACAATTACCTTATCATTTTATTTTCTCTCAAATTCCTCTTCCAAATTTTCACTCTAATTTTACTACTTAACATAACTTATCTAAGGCTACGTGCGTTGTAAGAATTTTCCAGGTGTTACATTTTTAAAGGGCACAAGCATAAGGTTATGATAATTCAAATAATGAGTTTAAAATATTATGGACCAATAACTATATGAAAATGTAACATCATCAAATATTACATTTCTAACCATGGTCTCAATTTGAAGTATCAAAATATTTATTTAAAACTGAAAAGCAGATCAATCCAAAGGTTGGTGTCATCTTTTATCTGGTTTTGACCTGAGTCTGATTTTTGTAGACTAGGCTAGTCCAACTTGCTCCATTGTGGTGACTAGAAGCAAAGTAGAAATATTTATTTAAAAAAAAAACATATATTGAATTAAAGTACCGATGGGCCAAAAATTTATAGAAAAATATGTGTATGGTTCTTTAGAGCTAAGATTGGACTCATAATGGTCAAATTAAAAGGAGACAAATTGGGAGTGGACAGAGAGTAGTAAGTGAGTCCTTCATTTGTTGCTAAAACTCGCAATCCATCGAAATATTCAAAACGTGAATGACTCGATAATATGACTATTGATGATCTTTTAATCTTTTTTTAATCCGAAAGAGAAAAAATTGTCAAACTAGTAAGTGATTGCAAACTTCTTCTCAAATACGAACATATATTGTTTATCGTGGAAATAATTTAGAAGTTCCTCGTGAGTTATCACTTTATGTTATGTAAAAATAAGATTTCGGCTCGTACCCCCTAATTCAATACTAATCAAGGCCAAAATAGTGACGAAAAGAATGAAATAGGCTAGTTTAATAATTAAAGGAGAATCAAAATTAAAAGGATATGAGTTACATTATTATATTATATGCTCAAATAATATTAATTTTATAATTTTGATGTGAGCTATTAATTCATGTAAGAATAAATGTTTCTTCGATCTTCGATCTACAATTCATAGTCGATCTTATTCTATAAATTTTATAATTAAAATTTAACTCACGTGTGATTGTAACAAAAAATTAACCTAGATAACTATGTTATAAAATATAACACAGAAACTTCACATGAAAAATTCTTATGGGTACAGGTCACAAGGTCCAAAGTTCTCGAGGCCCAAAGGCCCGAGACCAAGGCACCGAGGCCAGCCTCTTTTACGAGGGGAAGAGTTCGTACAACTTAAATGAAAATTGGTCTATAATTTAGGTTTAAACTTATTAAGCACCGTGACATTTTTGGTCGGGTTGAAACACAATTCTGAGGCACTGAAATTTAACAATAACCGGTGATTATTTTTTGTCATACTGTTACAAATTTGATCTGAAAAACAAACAGTCCTATACCTCCTTTGTTGTGTGGAGAATATCAAATTCTTCCTTTTATGTATCAATGAAAGTAGATACTAGCTATAATAGTCAATGTCCTAAGGTTAGAAATCTCAATAAAGAGGCCCATACCCTTGGCACATTAACATGTCCAATGCGTTCGACCTCAAGCGCTCGGTCGATGAAGAGTTCAAAGCGTATTCTTTTCGTAATATCATGTATGCATGTGTTAGGGAGTTATCGAATCTTTCGGATATCTATTACTTTTTCGAACAGTTTATCTAAATAGAATTAGAAAAGTAGATATATTAATCTTCAATTTAGTACCACAGTTGTTAAACCTTCGACTTTTACACATAATCAATCACTAAACATTCTAACAACATAATAAAACTAAAAAAAATTAGTGGAAGAGAATCTTAAAATAGAAGATGATGTTGCTTACCAAGCCATCACTTTATTCTTCTTCTTGTCTTCTTTTTCTCTATTCACAAGCCAATTTGGTGTCAAAGCTGCTCAAGCAAATGGCAAAAGCCTGAAAAGCCGATAACGGATAACGATAATCCATCGTAAACATGTCTTTGCCGACTTTCCCAAACTGAAGAATTATCTTATCATGATCAGGCGGGGTCGGTTGAGATGGCGTTGGAGCTCCAGCCCCTGGTTGCGTGCCTGCAATTAGCTGAAAGTTCTTCACGGAAGCAACAGTTACCCGCCCTCGGAAATTCAAACACCAGCACTGCAATTGCTCGTGCCACCTTGGCGGCTTGTTTTTCAGGACCAAGGGCATCATCGTCTTTTCCTCCCCCTCACTGTCGAGGCGTCTGCTGATTTCGGAAAACCTTGAGCTGCTGAACTCCATAGAGTAATCGAGAGATTTTGAGAAGGATATGCTCCGGAACGAGTCTTCGAGTGGGCGTGGAAGGAGCTCCGGCTGGCCGGGGACGGACCCACCAGCATCGAGAGACGAGAGCGGGATTGAATGCATCACACAGTGCATTCTCCGCGGGCCCCGCGTGCCCAACACGTTTAGTTCGTAAGCCAATTGGGCGATATTGTAGCTCCCGCTTGGGACTTTTGGGGAGACCTTTTTGGAGTTGAATCTTCGACTTGTTTTACCGGGAGTAGGAACGGAGACGGCTGTGTATGGAGGTTGCGTGTCGTAAATGATGAACTTCGTACCAAGAAAATTTGATCTGCAATGTGGAAGAACTCTTAAATCAAATGCTTGAAAAAAAAAAAAGAACACCTATAAACCAGCTCATATCCAATCGAATTGCGGAAAAAATTAGAGGTTTCGATTGATAACAAAAGCTAGTAACCTTAGTTTTCCAATGTAGCTGCTACTCGATCTTGAGATGTTCTCGGCATCCATCGAGATAACATACTCAGTGCTAGTTGTTCTTCGTGTCCGTTTTGCAGAAAGAAGAAATTTCCCATTTTCTACTAGCAAAGCTGCAACATTCAGCAGAAAAGTTGGAAAAATCAGATTTCCAGATCGGAATTTAGATCATAAATGAGTAAATTTCAATGCGAAGAACAAGGACTTCAACCAAAACTTCTAAAACAGATCTCCTTAATTGCGTTCACATAAAGACCGACCCCTAACGACACTATTGGATCAGATTATAATCAACAAAAAAAAAAAACATTTGTCAGAAAAAATACTTGCCAGGGCTAAGACATAGATAAAGGTGGTAAGTTAAATTCGACTTGTCCCTTTTAATGAAGCACTGGATTGTTCCGTCCCGTGGCCCCGGCTGAGAAAAGAGATAAATAAGGTCTTCAACATCATTAAACCCAAAAATTTAACATTAAAAACTCATCTGATAATATAATTAACCTGCTTTAGGGACACAGGAAAGGTAAGCTTTCCACAAAATTCAGGATTTTTAACTAATTCTTTGCAAGTGTTTCTCCAAGAACGGCAAACGGCAGCACAGGCGATGACATGCTTTCTGGCGGGCCATGTGCTTTCACTCTCCTCCAGCCTCCTAATTACATCGTAAAGGAGCTCGGGGGGGAGGTTGGCCCAACAACTGCTTTGACCCACAAGCGGATCTTGCAAATCACCTTGTGACCCGTCCGATTTTCCGCAGCTATGACCGGACAGTCTGATGTCGAATCCTCGCCGGGATAAGCTTCCGATACCATCCCTTACATCACGCACAAGGCTACGGAATGACATCTTCGAGTTTGAGGGCTAATGTGTAATCTTTCTGCCTCTTTCCGTAATCTTACTGGTTAGTGAGAACACGCTGAAAATTGAAAAAAGCAACTCAGTTAGTGCCTGAAATCTATTTAATAAAGAGCAAAGATATAGAAACAAGGAAGCAAAAGTGAAAAGAAAAGGGAAAGGATAAGTAGAAAAAGCAGCTCCTATTCAGATTAGCACCACTTTCCCGAACCGATAGCATACTATATTAATCAAACCCAAAAGATACATTCTTGTAAGGAAGAACAGACAGGTTTAGCTAAATTAAAGCGTGCAGTAAGGCGCAAAGTTCAAATCCTCCTATTTGCAAGAGTATAACAATGCACAAGTATACAGATGATGGAAGCAGGATACAGAAATTAGAAGCCAAAGTTGATGTTGAATAGAACAACGAGAAGAAGAAAACCAAGAAATCAGCTCCGATTCAGTTTGTAAGAAACAAGTATTTTGGGTTTGTCCCTCAAATCGAAGTACAGATCGCGATTTTTCATCAAAAACTAATGAAACAAAGCAATCAAACATCTTATACTACCAATTTGCTAATCTTAACCACGGCCTTTCAATTCATCAAACTTGCACATTATTCAGATTCCAACGCATATATTCAAGCAGATCAATTTAGGGGGAAAAACAGAAGTTATAGATTACTGAAATTAGTTGCCTTCTAAGAAATATGAGCCAATCTTGGAGCTAAAGCCGCAGAAAATTACTGCAGCTCATTTAAAGTTATGTAAGATCTGCAAGAAACTCAAATTTATTCGCTCAAAATTTGTCATAAAAATCAACCACATAAACCTTAGATTCTAATATAGCTCAGCATTCTCAGAAATGAAAGCAAATTCCTAGATCGCGCGGTAAGAATGTGGAGACGAACTAAAAGAGAAAAGTTCCCCTACTCAAAACTAAGAGGGGCCGCCGCCTACAGCTAAAATCACGGTTACTGCAACAGTCGCGTTCTTCAAAGGTGGAAATAGATTTTAAACGAACAAAGAAGATCGAATCGGAGCTCAGGCGGTTCCTTCGCCGAGCGCAGCCAAAACCCAAATCTTCCGGCGAGAAAGTGAAGCGAAAAACAAATCCATCGACAATAGTGTACCAAGAACCACAGATTTGAAAAGGAACAAATCTCAGATAAGAGTGGCTTACCTCAACAAAGATTAGCAGCAGCTACCCTTTACAGCAAAGAAAGAGATGAAGTTTCTGATCAAAAAAAAAATGTCAAACTTTTTGGCGATGCCCCAGAATCGCCCACAACAGTAGCGAGAAATACATTATCTCAGACATTAAAACAATGGGTTTAGGTCAGAAAGTTAAAACTCCGCTGTATCAGTCTTCTCTCTCTAGAATGAGTCTGTTTCTCTCTCCTCCACACGCGCACACGTCGGGCCCCAACACCCATGAATGTAGTTCACGACCTTTGAACAAGATGAATTAAAGTAAACTGCTCCCATAATTTTTGCAAAGATTCTTAAATCAATCATCTTTTCGAATTACTATTAAAAATTATATTAATAGTTTAATTGAAAATACAGAATTTTAGAAAAGATTACTTTACTTTGTTGGAGGATGTATAAAGCATTATAAAAGAGAAGAGGCTCTGACGTGGCACGACCAATTGGGCTATTTGACTTTTCTCGTCTTGCTGTCTACTAATATGCTACTGCTTGGAAGATGCCTTGGAGTTTTATTCATCTGCGCCTCCTCTTTTTCCCCTTTCATGCATCCTCAACTCATCAGACGCTTTTTCCTTTTTTCCTTTTTATTTTTTTTATTATTTCTTTTTCTGAAAAGTTAGAAATAAAATAAAGGGTGGGATGATCGATGCGTGACGTTTTTAATTTTTTTTTAAGTTTTATTGGGCTATTGTGACCAATTATGTGGAGAAATCCAGCGCAGTCCTGGCCTGTCCGATTCTGTGACAGAAGCGGAATCAGACCGATCATTTCAGGACTATTTTTTGGGTCTCCAAACCGCCTTGGAGGAACCAGTATCGAACTGGGACCGGATTGCCGATTCCTCCCAATAATTTTTCAAATTTTTTTATTAAATTTCATAAAATAAAAAAAAAATAGTCAATTATAAAGAATTAATATCAAATTTTACCAATTATATAGAATTAGTAATTTAGACAGTATAAAATTGATACCATTGAAAATAACAAAATCAAAAAGAGAAAAATAATGAAAAAAATTTCGACATAAAATTACGAAATGTGAAAGGTCGAGCTTCACTTACCAGTTACCAGCATGAAAATAAATTCAATTTCCAAAATAAATCTAACTATCTAACATATAAATTAAATTCAACATTCAAAATAAATCCAACTATCTACCATACAAACTAAATCCAACTATCCAACATTAAAATGAAATATAAGAAACCAAATCTAAAATTTAAAATTAATTCAAATTGTAATTGCACAAATTACAAACTGTAAGTCTATAATTGCAACTATATCAAATCATCGATGTGTTATCTTCTTCAAACTTTTCATCGGTAGCAGAATCTGTAAGATGAAAATATTGAAAACATTAGTTAGTCATTAGTTAATCATGTCAAACAAATAAGTTTTGAAAATGTTTGAACCTCCTTCAATAGTTGTGATAGAATTATCATCGAAATCATCGTCAATGCTTTTAGAAATTTTAAAAGAATTGAATGTTTTGAGCGAACTTTGAGCACATATAAGAGCTTCAACACTTCGAGGGGTTAGAAAATTGTGAAATGCATCAAGAACACGACCACTACAACTAAAAGCAGATTCTGACGTCACTGTAGAAATTGAAATGATCAATATATATTTCGCAATTGCACTCAAAACTTGATACTTATTGGAGTTTCTCTTCCACCAAAATAATATGTCAGAATTCTTTGAAAAATTCTCTAATTTTCCAGACAAATATTGATCAATCTCTCACATATTACTTTCATCATTTCTTTCAGAAGAATTTCTAGACCCATAAAACAAAAAGTACATTGCAGCTGAACGAGTTTGCACCAAAAAACTCATTAACTTTGGAAACTTTTGTTGACTATCGCTATTACTTGGAGTCTGGTCTCCATTGGTTGTATCACCTTTACACTCGGTATACAACTTTTTAATTACATCATCTACCTGCTTTGAGTATTGTGCAGCTCTTTCACTACCAAATAAAATAGCTAAACAATGCCGTGAAAATTTTGTTTTGCAACTTAGATAAAGAACAACAACAACATATACAAGCATGTTTATTTTTTTTAAAGATCCTCAATATTTATCAAACTTCTTTTACATCTCAATGATCATTCTTCTTAGCGTCAAATTATCGCCGTTAGCATATGTATCAATAGCAATCTTCAAATTACAAATTTCACCTACGTACATATTCGATCTAATATGAAGAGAAGATGAAACATTAAGTGTCATAATATGAAATATCTCTCAGAATTTTATGTATTCTCGAATGCATGATCAATCTTCAGCTGTAGGTGAACCTTCTATTCTCATTTCATACAAAAAAGAACTATCATTCTCTGCTAATTTTTCAAACGTCGTTTCATACTTCTCAGCGCTTGCTAACATTAAATACGTAGAGTTCCGACGAGTACGAACGTCGAGCTACAAATTACTTTTACAAGTAATTTTAACCGCATCAACGTAGGCTTTGAACTGTTGCAATCTACTCGGAAAAGACCTTATGTACTTAACAACTTTTCGTACCCTCACTATGAACTCATGATGTTATTTCAAACCACGAGAAACGATCAAATTTAAGACATGTGTAAAACATTTCATGTCCATATGATCGCCATTTAAAATCAACTCCTTCCAATTTTGAATTGTCTTCGTCAAATAAAAAATAACAACGTCGTTGGAAGACGCATTGTCAACAGTTACAATTTTAACATTTTCAATCTTTCAATTAAGTAAACATTTTTTAACTTTCTTATCAATAGATTTACCCTTATGATATCGTCTTTTACACATTCCACTTTTGATCAAATAATGACATGTCAGCACCATGTAATTCAAATTTTAAATAGATGTTCATGTGTCAGTGGTTAAACTAAACATATCATCTGTGGTGTTATAAAAAAATATTCCTTCAACTTGCTTTTTTCTTTCTGAAATATCTTACGAATATCTCTTGCAATTGTTTTTCTATATGACATAATAAATTTGAAATTGAGACATAGATAAAATGTCATAAAACCAATTCATTCAACCACTTTCAGTGATAATTCATCCAAGATAATTATCTTTGCAAGAAATTCTCGAGCAACTATTATAGTAAATGAGGGTACACCAGCAATCTTGCTCTCATTAGGTCTAAAGATCAAAGTTTTTTGCTGACTGTTTAAATTTCGTGAAACTTTTTTGCATGCTTTAATATATTTTATTAAACTTGAAGTTTCATTTTTTGTCGGGTGTGCTGCATAAATTTACCCACAATAATTACATTTTGCTTTATCGGTATTTGGTATCATATTATAGTGATTTCAAACTAGAGACTTAGTTCTTTTCGAGTCAACATGCGAATTTTCACTATGAAAAGAATTCATCATGCCGTCACAAAGAACATTGTTTTAGATGAGCTTACTAACCATTAACACAAAGAAAACAGGTAAATAGGCACTAAATTCAAATATTATGATTCTTCAAATAGTTTCTTTTAAATTAATTCTGAAATTTTAAAAATAAATACAACCCACAAGATAAAGATAAACAACATAGAAACGAATTAAAAATAAGTACATCCGAAGCCAAAACATGTTAAAAACCTTTTCCCCATATAAGTTCCAATCACTGAGAATTTCCCAGCCAAACCTCATCCAATTTCCAGAAAATTTCATTACAGACGTCAAGTCAAATTGCTAATTCAGAAAGTCAAAAATCAGACCAATTCCTATATTAGCAATCTAACTTCAGAAAGTCTATTCATAAACTCTACAGCAGATAAAGAAAGCAAATTCAAACTAAGAAACTGGCTATAGTTGGCAGGTTCTTATTGGGAAGATCAAATCAGAAAGTGTTTATTGAATATCTAAGCTAAATTTTGCATATCAAAGAAATTTCTCATCGACATAGATTTCTTTGGTTGGGAGTTCTACTCTAAGTAGATATTGCAATGATCAGCCACTCTGTTTTAACATCCATATTCTATCTGAAATACAAAACAACTCAAATTTGAATGACCGTGAGTTCATTCAAATTGAATCAATACTTATGAATATGTGATTGTTGAAACTCGGTATCGGGATAATGGGTCGAACGAAAATCGCTTCTTGAGAGAAGCTGAAGTGGGCAGAAAGTGCAAGACTGCGAGTGATGAAATCATACTGCGAGTCTGCAAGTTAGGGCAGAAAAAATGAAAAACTGACTTCGAGTTGGGGTGGGCTATGAGTGAGAGAGTCAAGACTAGGGAGTAGGGGTGGGCCCGGGCCAGGCCGGGTCGGTCTGGTTCCGGGATGGAATTGGAACAGAACTACCATTTTCGGGATTTTTTTGTCGGTCCCAAAATCGACACAGGGAGGAACCGGTACTGAACCGAGATCGGGTCAAAGTTTTCAGTGGTTCCAATTCCTTCCAAAAGTTTAAATTTTATTTAAAAAAAAAAATAGAAATAAATAGAAAAAAATAAAATTCACATATATTAAATTCAACTATCCAACAATAAAATTAAATTCAACACACTAAATCTAACTATTCAACAAACTCAATCTAACATCCACAATAAATAAAAAATACTTTAAAATCCAAATTAAATAATATTTAACAATTTATGTCAAAACAACCGTCCACTCACGTTCTTTTTTTTTTTCTTTTTTTTTTATTATTAAACTTCTTAATGGGAAGTTTTATATATAGAAAAAATATAAGGTAAAGATAGAACATCAATAATACAATATTTTCAAATTGTTACAAGGTTTAGAATCGATTAAACTGGAGGGAAAGTAACAGTCACTATTTTAGAAATCAATGGTGAGAGGTAATTGAATTTATTCTGCAATTGATATAATGTTTTAATTTCTGCAGCTAAACCATGTTTGATGAGATGTTCCTTTCAACCATATAACATGAAAACATACTCTATACTTTTGTATATGTTAGGGTGTTTAACCGACTTAGTTGTTGACCGAGATGAATTAATGAGGTAATTATATAAAGAAAAAGTATGAAATGTGCCTTATAAAACATTAGACTACATAAACATTTATGAATATATTTGTCGAATTTAAAAATTCATAATATTAATCAAAAATTAAAAATTTATCCAAAACTTAAAAATTTGATGATGTTACAACTCGTTTTTTTCTTCGTTTACGTAAGTTATTAATTTTAAAAATTTCAAAAATCAAATAATTAATCAAACAAAATCGACCAAAACGAGCCCAAACCAACTAAATCTGACCGCAAGCCAATTAGACCCAAACCGAAATTGAGGCAGACCAAAATTTCAGTTCTTTGGTTCGGTTTCGAAATTATTAAATATATTTTTTGAGCTTGGAGCTAACTCGAGATGGGCCGAGTTTGGATGAAGAATTTTAGAGTCGACACGACTCGTGTTCTATCACAAATCCACAGACGGAAAAGGCCAATCAATCTAGTATCAAACTTGATTAGCCAACATTTATTTATTTTTACATACACATTTGATAACATGGATATTGTCTATAACAGTCGATTATTATTCTTCAACAATAATCAATACATAATAAAAACAAGCCATACCCAGATTATCTCAACTTTACTCCATCAATGAAGATCCAATCCAACTTCAGCATCTGTAATCAACACATGTAGGAAAGAGGTTTGGTTTTAGACAAACAACAGTTGAATAACAAAATCATATGATCTAGCAGACTAGAGAAGTTTATCCGATTCATTGTTTGAAAAATTAGATTGGGGAAAATCATGATCCGCTTCAAGAACAAGGGGTTTTCTCTTGGCAAGTGTGTGAAGGACGAAGAATTACTACCTGGACCGCATCTGATCTCGCATTTCCGATTACAACGTGCCGTCAGCCTCGCTGCAATCACCAATTCGAATCAGTAAGTCGGAAGCCCAAAATATCTCAAAAAATTAAATCAAATTAGAAATTTACTTTTTAATCGATGAAATTATGCCTCAATAGCGATCTAATTTTGTTCGTGAACACTGCAGAATGTCAAACCTAATTCTGTTTCTTTAATTTGGTAGAACGGAGGCGAATGAAAGCGTACCGTCTCTATTGACGCAGCCGGTGGAGCAAGCGTCAACGCAAGCGGGATCAGCGGCGGAGCAAAGTTGCGTTTCCGCCGACATCAAACAGAGAACCAACAACAACACTACCACTTGTTTAGTCATCGCCGTCGTCTTCTTCTCCGTCTTCTTCTTCGTTTCTCTGATTTCACTTGATTTTCTCCTATCTTCAGTCTTTTATGGTCACTTTCTGTTATGTGTTCACTCCAACCTTATCTCCCACTATGAACCGTGACGTGTTGTGTTGTGTCGGAGCTCAGCCCCACTAAGCTAGATTTCCTCTTTTATCACATTTATATGGTGAATTGTTGGGAATATAAAACTCTCCAACACGACAACCTCCATGTGTTGTGGAACCCAAGGTTCACAACTCATATTCTCACGAAATCGTTCTACATAGGAAAAGGAAAATGGAAAAGAAAGAAAAACAGTAAAGGAAAAACAACAGACAATTCATTCCACACCCTTCTCACGCCTCTCTCTGCTGCCTTTATCCGCTTCCTTCCTCCTCTTCTAACAAATTGGACATGTCAGCTGAGGTTCCATGACCGGGTTGGGCTCGAGTTTTCCTGGTTCTACTGTGTTTTCCCTTAGTGGCCCAACTGCATAGCCCATCATGGAAGCCTCTTCCATGACAAATCCTCCCCCTTAACAAATCCTTGCCCTCAAGGATAAAAATTTGGACAGCAACAAAATCACATGCTCTTCGACACTCGGCCTCTTCAACGTTAGAAGTGAATTCCTTTGAATAGCTGGCGAGATTCTTACAGCAGCCTTTTCCATGGCCATGGAGATAATTCTCTCCAATCTTGAACAGAGTCTGTGGTAAGCCAGTAAAGTATTCCATGGCTGAGTTGATCTGAGTAGTTAATGAATCTGTTTTCTTTAGCTGCTTCAAATTTCTCTGCCAAATGCGGTGTCCAAGCTTTCTTTTGACATGGCCAACTCCAGAATTCCAAGCAAGTTCAAGGCTTTCATCAAACTCCAATTCACCGAGATATTTGAGACTTTCGAGTTCCGAGGTAATGCTGCCTTCAGATTTATTGTCATTGATCAACAAGTATTTTAATGACTGAAGTTTGCCTATTTCTGCAGGAATTTCCACGCCCTTGGCATTCTTAAATTTTGTATTTGACTCCATTGTAGGTTGCACCTCTCCATTCAGGCCAAGTCTTTTACTCATTTCCCTATCTTCAATAAGTGCTCCTACAGCAGAGATCAAGAGAAAGGTCAATAAAATAAGGCAAATAGTTCGCCATAGCTGTTCTTTAAAATGTCCTCCTTCAGTAGCCACTATATGAATGGGAGCATTGACAATTCCAAGAACACCATCTTTGACAGACTTTCCAGCATTCTTGAAGGCTGAAAAACCACCAATACCTTCTTCTTCCCTAGATGCATTTGAAATACCTCTCTGTAAAGTCTTGAGAAGTTCACTCCCATCCAACCAGTCAACTTGCATTAATGCCTTGACATATTAAGAGACTGCAGTTGAGTAGCGTTGTAATGATGGCTGACTTTCAAATAATAATTTTTTTCTTGTCGATTTATAGTTTAGAATCTTACGAATTAAAACTTCCCTTTTATACTCCTCTGGTAGATCCTCCCCCAGAAAAAGATCATCTTCTTCATCATCCATATTATCAGTAAAATTAGGATCATAACTCAGATACTCTAAAGTATGATGAAGAATTTCATCACAATACGAAGTGATGTCTTTAGGACACCTCAATAAGAAACTTTCTAGAGCCTGCAAGTTGTATTCATGTAGCTCTTCATCGTACTCGGAAGCACTTTTGCAATAGTTGATAAGCAGTGGAACTGTGTCTGAAGATGAGGTCCAAATCGATATCCAACAGCTCGACTTAGAGCACCAATCATTTGAATATTTGTACGAGTCATTTCAGCTTTTACACCTTTACTTTTCAAGTTCCTAACAACATCAACGGTTGCCTTTGCCATTAGATCATCCGACAAGCTTGAAGCAAGAGATGCAATACATGACACGGTCCTCTTTCTGACACTAACTTGATTGGAACTCAATTTAGACAATAATGCACCTAATAGAATCTCGTGGTCACTGGCCATTAGATTCCCAAATGTATGAAGAACATCGCACAAGATATCAAGAGATTCACACTTTATCTCCGTACTAAATCCTGGAGCAGTAATTCCTTTTATCAACTGGGGTGAAAGGGAAATGAGAATGGATTGCGCTAGTGATGGCACAGAAACCTCAGAAACAATTGTCTTCAAGGCTATGCTAGCAACATCACGATGCTAATCCTTCCCGTTAAGTAATTTATCACAAAGTTTATTAGTCATCTCCACTACTCGTCCCTCAGTGACCTTTTTCACCATTGGAGCAAGACATTTCACGGCTAATCCTGAAACATCACCAGCTGCATCATCAAGCTGTTGTATGATGATGTTTGACAACTTGATCTCCAGATCAGAATCAGCTTTAAAATTGTCTTTGCTCAATTCACAAAACAAATCAGATGTTGCCATATATCTGTAATCTTTATCCTTGCCTGTAATCTTTTCTAGTATACCCGTCAAAGTTAAATTCGCCATTGCTGACAATTTAAAGAATGCCGGGTTCTTTAAATTATACAGATCAGGAGCAATCCCTGCAGTCTTCATACCATCGACAAGAACAAGAATCTTATTCCAAGGCATATCCATTTTACCATAAACATTCACCATTTTTCCTTTTACTAACTCCGTGGCTGAAAAACTTGTTGTCAGCTTGATTTGAGCAGGACGTGCTTCGTAGTTTTGGTGATTGGTACACAGACCATCGCCTAGTTCAAGGGACTGCATTTGATCAAATCCTGAATCGGTATCCTCACCGTTAGTCGATTCATCATTCTCCAGTGCAGTCTCCTTTCCGACGTGGTCATCTTCTGAACTCAGTATATCGTTCTCATCTGCCGGAACAGGATTAATAATATCAACAGCCTTCTTTCCGGAAACAATAGCGTCCATCCTCACCTGCAAGTCGATTACCTGCTTGAAAACCAACTTCCAGCAACCACTAACTCTAGAATCTAAACCCCTTAAAGAATCGAAAAGCAGATTCATCAGCGTCTCTTTCACCTTCAATTTTTCTTTCGTGTTGCTTTGAATCAACTCCACCACCTCTTTTTCCAGAAGTCATTTCTCAATCTCATTAACTCCTCGCTTCATCGCCAAGATCTTCTTCACGCTCTTCCTCGCCAAAAATCCGCGCAACACTTTCTGGATTTTCAGCGCCGAATCGGATCTACTCCGCTCTGATCCGGTGCTCGCCTGAGACTGAACCAATTTCGTAAGCATGGATAAATTCGCCTCCTGCCCTGCTTTGCACTCTGCTACCATTTCTTCAAGAGATTTTGCTCTCGTTTCAGCCATCCCTTCAATCGTGGCTGCTTTGGTCTCCGTCATTCTCTGATCGTAACTGCTCTGATACCACTGTTGTGGAACCCAAGGTTCACAACTCATATTCTCACGAAATCGTTCTACAGAGGAAAAGGAAAACGGAAAAGAAAGAAAAACAGTAAAGGGAAAACAACAGACAATTCATTCCACACCCTTCTCACGCCTCTCTCTGCTACCTTTATCCGCTTCCTTCCTCCTCTTCTAACAGATTGGACACGTCAGCTGAGGTTCCATAACCGGGTTGGGCTCGGGTTTTCCTGGTTCTACTGTGTTTCCCCTTAGTGGCCCAACTGTATAGCCTATCATGGAAGCCTCTTCCATGACACCATAGATGTTCTAGCTCACTCGAGCGTCATGCGTAAAGATGACAGAAATCTCCATCACTCGGCCTCGATGAAAATTTAGATCCTTGATTTGAGAATTTAATCCCAAAACCAAGAGAATGCTTGAGTCGTAGTTTGGTTGGTGTTGTTGGAACATAAATCTATAAAGGAATCAAAAGATCATCAAAGGTAAATTGGATTTTTGTTCATTATTATCAAAAAATTTGTAAATCGCTTAGTTTGATTTAGGATCTAGGGCTTTTGCCAAAATATTGGAATTTGGTTTAAAGATTTAAAATTTATGGTTAAGAACGTCCAAGTTTTGTACAAGTTTTGTACGAGAACAAGTTAAATCGTGTTTTGGTCTGAATTATAATTGTTTTAGGTTAAGAGATAAGAGAAAAGTCTAAATGTTTTCAAAGATCAGACCTATGAATCGATCGAACGACCAAACAATTCTGAAGTCAAACAAAGTGTGTTTTATGGTAATTTTTAGGTCGAATATTTGTGTTTCTGTAAAATTTCTGAACTTGTTCATTTCCATATTGTAGGTTCCAACAATTGTTCTTATGAGTTTTAGAGTCATGCTAATGCTGAGTTTTATGATAATTGTTGAGGTTTAATGCAATATTGGACTTGTGAGATTCTTGCAATGTTGTGGTACACTTCGATCGAGGTAGGAATTTGTTCATTACTTTTAGCAATGCATAAACAATTTTAAAAATATTTATTTTGAGACGTATTATCATATTTTATGAGATGACTTGTTTTCATGTTATGCTTGTTTTTATAATACATGTATCATCACGACTCGGGGACAGACCGGAACAGAAACGTCGGGTTAAATGACTGATTCTTAATAGGGGAACTTAATCACTCAGCCAAAGGCTAGGAGTTGACAACAGAAGTCTTTTAAGTCAATACAAACTAAACTTGCATAGTGAAATTCCAAGCAAAAGTGCAATAAAAAAAATTAGGAAAAAGTTCAATTTAGCCCTCAACGTATGGGCTCAGTGGTCATTTAGTCCATAACGTTTATTTTTGACTCAATCAAACCCTATCATATATACCATTTGCAATTCAAACCCTCTCGTTAAATTTTTCGTTAAATTTGACACGTGCTATGCACATGCGCTGCTAAAATCCTAAAATACCATCTTTTCCTCCTGAGATCCCTAAAGTGAACCATTGCCTGGTCGCGTTCTCCTCTCTTCGTCAATGCAGTGACTCTCGCTCGCGATCCCTTCTGGAAGATGAATTGCTTCTCCTGCATTTTTTGTTTCTTTGATTTCGAAGAAGGAAAATCTTCTTCATTTTACTATGTTTTTCATATGCCAAACCGAGGGTTAATTTTTTCTTCCAGAATTGAGGAATTGTTGATAGTGAACTCTCTGTTTTGTTTTGATAGATCCAAAGAAGTTATGTTTTTTTGTTTCAAGTCTGGAATTTGCCCCAATAATTGGTTGCCTTCGAGATGGAGCTCTATTAAGTGAGATAACTGCCCGAGCAAATCGGGAATGGGGCTGGAGAACAAGACTTTCTTCAACGCGTTAAGTTGGCGAAGAAATCTTTATGAATTTCACCGGAGAATTCATTGCTGGTCAGCAAAAGAGCCTTCAAAGCGCCGACTCTGTTAAACTCTATAATGGGGCCGGAGAATCTGTTGTTGACCAAACTGACGGTTTGAAGCCCACGAATCTCGCGAATAGCATCGATATCAACCTCGCCGGAAAGTCCCAAATCGGAGAGATGAAGACTGGTGATAATGCCATTGTTACAAATGATGCCAGTCCATTTCGCAAAGCAATGAGAGGAATCGGAATTCCAAGAATTCAAAGCGTCAGAATTGTTGAAGGATTGCTTAAGCTTGAGAAGGGCTTGGATTTCAGAAAGGGAGAAAGAGAGAGGGAGGAGAGAGAAGAAGAGGAGAGAGAGGAGGTGAACGTCGGCCATTGGCAATGAGAATGGAACAGCGGGAGAAGGAAATGAGGCATTGTTAGAAAGCACCTGCGAGACTGAGTTGGCTTGATTGTCTGAAAACATGATTGGAAGGCGGATGGAGGGAGAGGCATTGTTGGATTTGAGAGAGGATTGGATTTGAGAGACCCTATCATTATTTTACTTTAGGGGTTTCGAGAGGAAATGAAGGTATTTTGGGGTTTTAGCAGCGCACGTGGAGAGCACGTGTCAAATTTAACGAAAAATTTAACGGGAGGGTTTGAATTGCAAATGGTGTATACGATAGGGTCTGATTGGGTCAAAACTAAACATTAAGGACTAAATGACCACTGACCTCATACGTTGGTGGCTAAATTGAACTTTTTCCAAAAAAATACTTGACAATATTCTATCGTGCTTGAAAGGAAAGAAATCCAACTCCACTAGTTAAGTTTATATATTCAAATTAAATAGCTAAATCCTTACCAATAAATACAATATAAGGTTCAAACAAAAATTAAACAACTAGCAGCCTCCTCCGAACTCCGTTGGAGCTAATTACTTTTCTCTTTACCTAGATTAGGATGAAGTCGTTGGGGTGAATGAATAACTCAGTAGATCTTTTAAACTTAATGCATCTCATTTTAAAATCGGATTTCTAAATTTATTTTAAAACCATGATTAAACTTCAAATCTATGCATGAGTTTTGTAAAAACTTGTTAAGGAAACTTTTTTTTAACAAAAATCGACTCTACGAGCTCTCAGTGAGGATAATTTTACAAAACCCTACCACATACATAGGTAGTTATACAACGAAAATAAACTTAACTATTTTCCATAGAAAACATCCACAGTGAAAAATGAGGGTCGCACAAAGACTCCTCCAACACAATTCACAGAAAGGCGGTGATCCGAAAAACCCAACAACGTCTCACGAGACAGAAGAAAACTGTGACAATGACCCGAAGATCCATCTCATCACTTGAGTGACCACGATCAAGAGTCAACCACGACATCAACTCGAACAATCAACACCCTGATCAAGTTTAGGGATTCAAAACCAAATGGATGTGTCATCACCGCCTTACGGCCAATTTTTCATACGTGCAAACAATATCACCTTCGCGCAATAGAAGGTGTAACATGATAGCCTCATGATACTTTGATGTCAAGACTATTCAAAGTATCAAGAGGGTTCATTCTCTCAATAGATCTTAGCAAACCAAATATCATGAATGCTAAAATTAAACATAAGAAAATCATACGTACATATACATATAAAAAAAATCGACGTGTTAGCGACCGAGCCTCATCATACTTTTACAGGTGGAAACCCACTAAAATAAGGTTTTTGAAAAGATGCTATGCAATGCAGAAAGTATAAAATCTCCACCCGACGATGACTACTCATCTTCCTTACACGAGCAGCAACCTCTAGCACTGCCTCGAAATCAGCAAAATTGTCTAAGGCTATAAGGGAAAAAACCAAAACCATGCACATTACACGCAACACTAAGAGAATACATCGATGGATCCTATACCGAGACTAGGACCTCAAATCCGACAACCTCTGACGTGTCAACACTTCAAACTCTCGGGTTCTCACTGGAATACACGACCGGTTGACAATTCCCTTGAAGTGTCGACCTCTGAGTCGATTCTAGCATAGGGGAGTTCGTGAAACTCGCCCTTCTTCGCTGTTTTTGTAACGAACTCTTCCTCTCAGTAAGATATTGTCTGCTTTGGGCGTAGGTCCTCTCATGAATTTATTTAACGAAGACTTCTCAGTCGGTCACTCAATATGGTAATGCTCTCGCCAGAATACTCTTAACTTCGGAGTTCTTGTGGGATCCATTGTCAATTGTGCCCCGAAAATGCGTATTACTTTATAGGGGAGACATCCTTTATATATATTTCATTTCCATCTTTCTCCAAGCTATGTGGGATTGCACCTGACCCCTTATTTTGGGTCGTCACAGTTTCTCTCATTCAAACAGTGATTAAACTTGCAAAAACTGTAAGTGCACTAATATATCTAGAATTAACGGATGGAATTGAGCTCCATTGCTCGAATTCATCCACAATCTAACTAAACCTCTATATTTCTGAAAATAGAGAAGAGAGGAGGTTTACCTTTGATATGGATTCACCAGAGTCGCTCTAAGTCGAAGGGCGAGCTGCACAAGAAATAGGAAGAAAGGGTTTCCCAACCCCTTTTATCAAATCTTCCATTATTTATACTTTTACCTCTCCATTTTCTTAATTTATTAAATACAACCATACATTACACCAAAAATCATTTTAGTTCCCTCATTCACAAATCCAAACGTTATTGAAAATGTCACCCAAGGTAAATTATAATTTATCCAAATATTAATTCTTCTCAAATTTAACCACAATGTCACTTTCTAAATTATCGAATAATCCAACGTGGAAATTAAAAGATGAACGAGTCAACCTTTGACACGTCGTTAGTCAACAAAGCAAAAAGTTGACACGTGGAAATTTGATTAACATAAAATACAAGGTTTTACATGTATAATTTTCAGTGCTACATATATTTGAACATACGATATTGTTATTTTTCATTGATGATTTTATCGGTTGTGTGTACCAAGATTTATCAACTTGAGAGGGGTGAGTCACTATTTGATGCACATATTCAATCGTTGGAAGATGTGCTTATTTGTTTCGTGAATAGAGTAATAGAACAACTGATTGTGTCATGTCTCTATGTATGAATCGCTAAACTTGATCAGTGTCTTTATGTTATTATGGCCATCTAATATCGTCTTTCCTTTTATGTCTATGCCATGGGGTGTTCGGAGAGCGTATATTACTTTTTTTACATTGAGATTTTATTATTTAACGGTAGTAACCTATTTTGATTACATTCTACAATATAAGTGAGTTATTTTAAATTTTTGCCTTAGTAGTGGTTCAAGGAACATGTTTTATTAACCTTTTACCTTAGTTTTTGACACCTGTAAGCATATTTTCACATTTTTTGAAAACACTTCTATACCATTTGAATCTCTATTGATCATGCAGCTACCACAACGGGAATTTTTTTATATTGGTTCAAGTTATTTTCTTATGAACTATGTTTGCATAATATGATGTTACTTTTAACACAATTTTTTTATTATAGACCTTATATTATTTCACTATATAGATCTCATTGTTGTGTCTTTGGTTTGGTCCAGTGTTTTTAGGTCTCGCTAATTTTTTTATTTTTTTTTTGATCTTTGCAATATTAATTTTTTGTTATCGAGGGTCGGATGGTTCAGACTAGGGGAGTTCAAAACCATTCCGGAACCAAGAGGTTCAGTTCGATTTTGGTTGATTTTCAAAGTCCACCGAATCGACATTCGGTTCTAAAATTTAGAAACCGATAAAATTCGATTCGGTTTCATTTTGACATATACAAAATTGAAAATAACATAACTGAATTGAACCGTATTATCATTACGCCTTAAAAATTTGATTTTTAGTTTAAATGAATTGAAAATTTAGGTTAAATTCTTATATTCTATTCGGTAACATTTAATATAGTGAATTATGTCTAATCAATAATATTATTATTACTAATAAAGAATAATGAAATTAAGGATAATTGAAAAATCATGATACAATTTATAATTATATCTAATTAGAATATTTGAGAATCTATTTTAATTTAGTCAATCATAATTTGAAATTATTGAATTTTTTTCTAAAATTGCTGAATAAGTTTTCAATAGTTTATTTCTTTATTTTGTACCTATTTTTGTATTAGCAATAGTCGGAGCTGAACCAAAATAACCTCGAAATTTTAGGTTTGTTTCCGGTTTGATTCTTGAACAAAAAAAATTCTATTTCAGTTTCAAAATTATCGAAACTGATATCTACTGGTTCGATTCAATAATAACCATGAATACCAGTAATTCAAATATTTTTTCAGGTTCCAATCGGGTTGTGACACATGGAGAGATCCATGTTCAATTAATTGACAAGAAAGCCTCGAAGGACTTTAATTGCTTGTAAATAAAAGTAGGCTTTATGAAAGAAAATGAATAACATTGGTTGAATAATAAATAACAAATTATTATCGAGGTTCATACAACAAGGAGAGAAAAAAAGAAAATTAAACTTTTGATGAGTGCCTAGTATTAACGTTGAACAAGCTTAACAACTCTGAGGTGAATTTAAAAAGATTCAATTTACAGAGCCTAACAAATTAAACGAGTTGCGCCTAATGAATCAAAATACTTGGAAAGATACAGTCACAAGTTAAATGAACATTGTAATGGTTCGGACTTTTATCACTGTAACGGTTCGAATTTTTAATTACATTTTATGGCCAAAAATATACTTGTGTATACTTATATAAAATGGATATATAAATATACGTTCAAAAAGGTTGTACTGAAGAAAGTATGCGTTTGGAAGTAAAAATTTGACGTTTTGAAAAATATTGAAAATATTAAGCGTGGCGATCGATCGCCCTTTTGGTTGATGAATGACGATCGGACCTGAGAAGGTGCCGATCGATCGCCAAAGAGAGGCGATCGATCGCCACCTTTAACGAAAACTATGAGATTTTAAACAGAGTGGGTGCTGATCGATCGTCCCAGAGGAGCCGACCGATCGCTCATGTTAAAAAAATTAAAAATATAAAAATTAAACAAAAAATACTAATTACGATTAATTAAAAGTAAATTAGATTAAAATTAATCTAATTTGAATTAGATTAAAAATAATTATGATTAAGGATTAATTAAGCTTGGTTTTATGGTAATTTTTCAAAAACTTTAAGGGCAAATTAGTCTTTATAATATGATAAGTTTGGTTAAATTGTAATTTAACCCTAAAACTACTATTTCAAATGGGTAAGTGGCTGCCTTTCTCAGGTTTTGTGTGGAGAAAAAACAAAGAGAGAGAGAGAGAGAGAGAGAGAGAGAGAGAGAGAGAGAGAGAGAGAGAGAGAGAGAAGGAAAATCAAGAAGGAAACATAACAAAGAAGAGGAAGGGAAAAGAGAGAGAAATGAAGAAAAATTGGTAGATTTGGTGAGATGAGTAATTTGGCATAAAAATTGATAAGTTCGATGAAAATTTCGTGTAAAGTGGAGGAACTGACAATACGATAAGTAAATCTATCGGTTAGATTAGTTAGTTTATACTTTATTGCATTATTAGGTGGAAATAGTTTATATTTTTGCCTTGCATTCTGGATAGGTTTAGAATTATGGTGATTTGGATGAGATTTGATAGGTTGAAGTGATAAACGGATATCGTTTTTATGAAAATTGAACGTTGAATTATGAAGATTGTTTAATTCTGATTTTTTTATTTAATTGTTTAAAACAAATAATTTCAAAACTAAGGTTTACATTGAAATTTTACGTATTGACTTTAATATCAATTGCATGGGTGACTGCATTGTTTTAAATGTACATGACACGACTTTATAATCGTTTTAAAACATGCATTTAGGAATGAGGAAGTTGACAACATTGGTTACATAATAACCCAATAGTTGGACTTGTCTCTTTGTGTGAGCTGATTATGACTATGAAAATGATTGAGAGCTTACTTAAATGTCTTCTTTGGGTTGAAAGTTCCTAAACCTCGCAAGGAAGCAATGATAGATTCTACAACCTTATCGGTAAAAGCCCGAGAACTTGTAGGGGTGTGTGATGGTTATATGAAGTTGATTTAGAGATAATTGTGTTTTTACATTTCAAATTGAATGTGAAAAGCTATTTTGAGAAATTGATGGAAAAGGTGGTTTTAAATAATGCAAGTTTTATTATAATTGCATTGAATTGATTTTATGGATGACATTGATTTCAAATAGTGATTGACAGGTTTTTTTTTTAAAAAAAAAACTTTGGATTGAACCTGCATGCATTATTTTATAACTACGACATGGTTTTCAGTACAACGTTGATTTTAAATGAATTTAAATTAATCATGATTAGGTAGAGGATGAGGTTTGGTTCTAGATAGTGTAATAGAGTATGAGTTAGCTATTCTAGCTCTTAGATTTATTTACTAGGCGTAAAACTCATTCTGTGGATATTTATATTTTTCAGATAACGAGATCGTTCACCGAGACGGGAAAACAAATGCAACTTGAAGGAATAGAAGATGCATATGCTAAAACCATCGAAGTAGATGATCTTCTTTTGTATTGGGACTGGGATAGATAGTTTAGTAATTTTATAAACCCTTTTTAACGGTCACATATGTGTAACCTAACTCTATAAATGCTTCTGTTTAGCTACTCTGATATGCAATATAGAAATATTTAATGTATATATATTGTTATGAATCTTGGAATATAGATAATGTTTGTATGGAAAGATCTTATTTTGAGATACCAGGTTGAATGACGGAAATAGATAGAAATACAAACATAACCACACAAATTCGAAACTCGAAAAGAAATTACGACTTCCCACCTCGGGAATCCAATCCACCCGTTGGGGCCGAGTTTCAAGCGAGATTGTGACGTCTCATAATTTCCCTCAAAACACTATTTCTGAAAATCTCGTAAAATTTTAAATTTTTTTATTCGTAACTCATTTAGGACAAATAACCTTTTTCAGCAGAAGACAATTTGTGTGTAGAAATCTCGTATAAAAACTAACTAAATTACAAGTGTTAATAACAGTAAAACAGGGTTTTCGGTCGAGCTCTATAACCTTCGGTCGACACTTGATAGCATTTGAAAATCAAAGTTTAAAACAATTGATAAAACAAATGGCAGGGGTGTCTGCCGATTGACACTTGCATCGATCGGTCGACACTCCATTCACTTCTATTTCCAGCAGTCGATCCCCACGGTCGACACCCCTAAAGGTTACACACAGACCGATCGACACTTGCACCAACCGATCGACACCTACTCCTCTTTTACGCTAAGCGGTCGACACCTAATTGCTCTCGGGTCTCGTAAGTCGGCCCTTATGGTCGACACATTCTAAATTCGGTCGACACCTCATTAGTTTGGTCAACACTTTGCCACCAGAACACTTAACTAAGGTTTTATAAAACACTCGTAACTAACGTGAACTCTTCTAACGGACACCTACAACGTACCAAAGTCATAAATCATATTTTCTTCATAAAAACGGGCAGCATGACCCTACATTTTCATTAAACCATATTCCTAGTATCCAAAAGAAATCATCCAGTATACATTTCACAAATCCTTAACTTAATCCTCCTATACCTAATCATATACTCAAAATACCTATACATAGTCAAAACACTTGGACATGTCCACGGGTCAAATAAGCTTCAACAGACGCAGTACACTCCCACCGGCATTCTTCTTCAATCCTGTTTATTCATCTTATTGAGGTGCATAATCCTCACATTTTTCTTGATTACCTACACCATAGAGATGTCTATGAAATATAACTCAGTAAGTCAACGTAAATGTAAATGCATGACGTGCATATGCAATTTTATAAAACTCATTCGTTCATTCATTCATTCATTCATTTCGTGACAGTCTTTGATTCTGAGGGATTCACTCAGCAGATAGAAAGGGCACATCTGGCGGTTAGATAGCCCTTACCATATAAAGGGAGGAAAACATGCTTACAACCGGAACGCCATGTCTGAACCTCTCCCTGAAACCAACATAGAGGTTGTTTACATGATACTTTCATACTTACTATTCTTTTCATGAAATCAATGCATAATTCCATTTTTGCATGAAAGTTTAAAACCATAATGCATGAATAATATACAATACAATAACATAACTAGACTATCAACAAAGTGTAGGACCGTTATTGTCTAAGAGAGGGTGAATTAGACTTTTTAAATTCTTAATCTAATCAATATCTCTCTTGTATTCAACTTATAATTAACAGCAAACAATCAAGCGATAAGAGTAAAGAGAGAGAGAAATCCAACACCAGAGTTTTTACGTGGTTTGGCCAAAACCTGCCTACGTCCACGCTTCAAGGTTTCCCCCCTGAAGATTCTTTCCTTCTCCTCAAAGAAAAACAGATCGCACTTCACGGGCGTCGATCTACTGCCTTTTACAAAAACTGGATTGCTCTTCACAGGCGACAATCCACTGCCTTTACTTTAATAGTAAGAGTATACTTTTCAGCACATGCTACAGTCTCTCACACTGATGAATCTCAAGTTCAGGAAAAATAGAGAGATGTAGAATGAAATACAGAGAGTATTCAAGGCTTTTTGGCTCGTATGAATTCAAAGATAATTTTCACAAAAGTTCTTTCTCCCGAGCTTCTTTTTCCCTTTTATACTCTGTCTGATATGGGCTTTAGTTCTTTAGGGCTTCTCATCTGAATATGGAAATATATCCGTTGGAGAAACATCCGTACTTGGATAGCTAGCCGTTGCGTTCTGAGATTGCTTTCGTTCTTCGCCATAAATGATCTGGAGTTAAAGCTCTGGACGAGTGTCACTGTTGCTTCGCGGTATTTCAAATATCTGGCACTAAGACTTTAAACGAATGTCGCTTTTCTTTTAACTGTGGATGAGCGACTGTCTTTTGAGCGTGGATGACTGCGTCTGTAGTTGTCGTGGATGACTGCGTCTTTATTTGTCGTGGACGACTGCGACTTTCTTTAACCGTGGACGACAGCGTTTGTCTTTGATTGTGGACAACAACGTCTTCCTTTGACCGTGGACGATAAGAACTATCTTGATTCTTCTGTTGACGATGGACGATTGCGTCTGACTTAAAAACCACCTGACTTTCACGTGACATTTTAACTCTCGCGTGGACGAGGACGTTTGATTTCTTTCTCTGATAGTATTCCGTGGACAAACGATTTCGCCTTAACTGTGGATTATTGCTAACAGCTTGACTGTGGACTATTAATTTCAGACTAAAAACACTTAACCACAAAATTGTCAGAAACACTTAATGCCCCTTTTCAAAGGGCATTTCCAAATAAACGCAATAAACATAATACTTCAATTATTCAGAACAAATATGAAATGATTAACCGATTTCTCCCCCATAATAAACTCAGATCCTTACTCCCCCATACTCGATGCATGCTTATCATTCACATGTTCTTCTCCCCCTTTGACATTATCAAAATAAGGAGAAAATAAAGAAAGCAGGGCATTCAACACAATACAGAGAAAGACAGGCAACTACACAACATTTGTATATGGAGAAAATTATAACTATTTAATCTGTAAAATTGTTCACAAAAAAATATCTCCTATTTAATCTAAATCCATAATGCACTTCCACAACTCCTTCGTGATTGATGGTGGCACTGTATAGTTCAAATTCACATCAGGAACTATCAATGGTTCAAGAACGATAGGAGAAGCAGAAGGAGTAGAAGGCTGAAATGGTCCTCGATACACCACCAAGTTCAGACAAGGTGGAGGCTCTACCAGAGGAGCAGCCAGTGAACGGGATAGCTCAGATGTGGACTTGGGGACAGAGGAACCAAAAGGATCAACAAACAGCAGCTCAACATCCTGAATAGCTAAAGGCATTGAGTTCACAGCCTCATCAACCTCAGGTCTGATGATTGGAGGGAGAAAGTCTGCACAACAAGCCGCTGAGAAGCAAAGAGAGTCAGACTGTTCAGGTTGAAGAGTTTGGATGTCAGACTGTATAAACTGAAGGGTCCTTGAGAGAGAGTCTTCAAGGCTATTCATCCTGGAAGCCAATCGATCGAAAACTAAGTCCAGGTCCTTGCTCAAGTCCATTTTGGTCTGATTGAGCAGATCTTTAAGTGTAGTCTCAAGATGTTCAAGTTTGGACAGAATAAGGGCCTCAAATTGAGTACGGTGGGAGTTATTTTGTGTTTGGAAAGATTGAAGACCTGTCCCTAGGCTGGCAATGCTAGCCCTTAGCTCATCCTGTATATCTTCAGAAATAGTATTCCTCACTTGAGAGGTAGAAGGACGGTTAGAGTGAGGAGGAATACGAGCAGGCAGAGGAGGGAGCTGAGTAGGAGAGGGAGCTGGAGTTGGACTGACTGGATGAGATGTGCAGGGTTCAGCAACTTGGACTGCAGGAGGTTCAGGTTCACTGAAAGGTTCTTGAAGGGGAGTTTGCTCATGAGTGACCTCCTCTTGAGCTGGAAGGAGAAGGACTGGAAGAGGTGCAAGCTCAGAAATAAGAGTGTCATCTTGCTCAAGCCCTGCACAAATTGGAATATTTTGTCTTCTTCCCGACTAACTAGGTGACTGGAAAACCGGGACAATGCTTCAAATTGCTGAATATACTCTCCTACTGATCCTGTTTGCTTTAATGCCATAAATTCCAATCTCTTCGCAGCTTGGACTGTCCGGTTGTAATATTTGTCGAAGAATAAATCTTTAAACGCCTCCCAAGTCATGCCCTGAACAACAGTTGTAGCCTTTACCGTTTCCCACCAGCTTTGGGCATCGACAGCTAAGTGGAACGTTGCACACTTCACCTTATTTTCTTCCTCTACCTCAGCAACATTAAACATATTCTCAATGGTGCATATCCAACTCTCAGCAGTTGTCGGATCAGTCAAACGACCTTCAAATGCTGGAGGCTTCAATCTCCAAAATCTCTCTCCACTAGAACTTATGCCCTGATTTATCATAACTCCAAACATTTCAGCTTGCTTCCCGACCAACTCTGCAAGCTGCCTTACTGACTTATCCAGCTGATTTCTAGGTTGTTCTGGTTCATTTCGAGGTCGTCCGGGTCGTCAGACGCAGGATAGTGAACCCCAAACCGATTAAAAATCTTCATGAGCAAAAGATTGTAAGGTAAGGAATTTGAGCCACTGGTAACAACTTGTAGCATTCGGTTCAAAACGATGAAACCTATGTGGAATGGTTCACACATGAAGAATTGATTTAGCAGAAAGAGATCCATGCCACTTACATGGTCTCTATGTCCTTCTACAGGCAGAATGTTGTAATGAATCATCTGGTGAACAACTCTGGCCCTAGGAATCAAGTCTTTGCTTTTCAGTGTAAGATATGATGCATTAAGTCCTGTGTGAGCTCAATGTGGCGACCATAGACGTAACTCCTAAGAACTAGGGGTTTGGTAGAATGTTCCAGATTTGCATAGAACATCCGAATGAGGGTTTCATAAAAAGCTTCTTCAGAAACAAATAGTCCTATCAGCCCCAACCTTGTTAAGGGTTCTTCTAAATCGAGACCAGATAGACCCTCAAAAATAATCTCCCTGGAATGAATAATTGGCTTGAGGAACTCGTGACTCGGCCAAACGAGAGATGGAGGGACTGAGGTCGATTGAACATTCTCACCTTGAGAAAGCTTTTGCTTCTTCCTCGAGAAGACTTGAGGTGCGTGGGAAGAAGATGCCATTAGGTTTTCTGAGAGAGATTTCAGAGCTCGAGAGGAGTTGAGAGAAATGCAGAGTCGGAGTCAGAAAGCAGAGAGAAATAGGAAGCGTTAGACGAGTCGACAGAGCGCGGGAAGTTCAAAGGTAGGGCTTCTGAAATAGTGAGAGGGGTTTTATAAAACAGATGATGACAGTCCATTGACAGAGACTATTGTCAACATCCATGGACAAAGTCCATTGACAACGTCCATCATAATTAAATATTGTCAATGTCCACGGTCAACGTCCATTGTGACCGTGTTTTCTCAGAGAAGGAAATTGTGGAGATCGTCCATTTATACAACATTGACAACGTCCATGTCTTCATTGACCATTCTGCACTATTACTCAATATTCTCCAACAGAAGAAGAACTTCAGTTTTTCTCAATCCGAATGAGATCTAACCTTATTCTTATACTATTGAAGGTTTTTTCATCCAAAGGCTTAGTAAAGATATCTGCTAATTGATCAGCAAAATTGACAAATTCTAATGCAATATCACCTTTTTGAACATGATCTCTAATAAAGTGATACCTAACTTCTATGTGTTTGGTTCTAGAATGTTGGATAGGGTTCTTGGAGATATTAATGGCACTAGTGTTGTCACATCGAATGAGAATTCTATCATAGAAAAGATTATAGTCCTCCAAGGTGTGCTTCATCCACAACATTTGTGCACAACAACTGCCAGCAGCAATATATTCACTTTCAGCCGTTGAAAGTGCAACAGAATTTTGCTTCTTGGAGTACCAGGAAACTAGAGATTCACCAAGGAATTGACATGTTCCACTGGTGCTTTTCCTATCAACTAGACTTCTAGCATAATCAGAATCTGAATATTCTATCAGATCAAAAGAAGTACCCTTCGGGTACCATAAACCTAAGTCTGATGTCCCACTTAAATATTTAAAAATCTTTTTGACAGCAGTTAAGTGAGATTCCCTAGGAGAAGATTGAAACCTAGCACACAAACACACACTAAATAGAATATCAGGCTTGCTAGCCGTTAGGTATAACAAAGAACCAATCATACCTCTATATTTCTTAATGTCCACACATATTCTATTTTCATCTTTGTCCAGTTTAGTAGTGGTGCTCATGGGAGTTCTAGAGAACTTAATAGATTCTAAACCAAATTTCTTTAGGAGTTCCTTAATGTATTTTTCTTGACAGAAAAAAATGTCATCAGGAGTTTGACTGATCTGAAATCCTAAGAAGAATTTTAACTCCGCAATCATACTCATTTCAAATTCACTTTGCATTAGGGAAGAAAATTCATCACACAGAGAGACATTAGTTGATCCAAAGATAATGTCATCGACATAAATTTGAACTAACAGAATATCTTTATTCTTTTGCATGGTAAATAGAGTTGAATCGGTGTTACCCTTTTTGAACTTTCTTTCCTCAAGGAAATTCTTCAATCTATCATACCAAGCTCTAGCAGCCTGTTTAAGTCCATAGAGAGCTTTCCTAAGTTTGTATACATGGTCAGGTTTCTCATAGTCTTCAAATCCTAAGGGCTGCTCTACATAAACTTCTTCCATGATATAACCATTTAAAAATGCACTCTTTACATCCATTTGAAAGAGTGTGAAGTTTTTGTAGCAAGCATATGCTAAGAGCATTCTAATAGATTCTAATCTAGCTACGGGTGTAAAGGTTTTCTCAAAATCAATTCCTTTTTCTTGGTTGTAACCTTTGGCAACTAACCTACCTTTATTCCTGACCACAATTCCATTTTCATCCATTTTGTTCTTAAATACCCATTTTGTTCTAATAATGGGATGATTGACTGGTTTTAGAACAAGTTCCCAAACATTGTTCCTTTCGAATTGGTTTAATTCTTCTTGCATAGCAACTAACCAGTGATCATCCAATTCGGCTTCCTCAAACTTCTTAGGCTCTATTTAAGATATGAAAGCAACATTAGCACAATAATTTCTAAGGGAGGCTCTAGTTTTGACTCCTAATGTTGGATCGCCTAGAACTTCATCTAAAGGATGATTTCTCACATACTTCCAATCTCTAGGCAGAGCAGCTAATTCATCTTTGACAGGAACAATTTCTAGAGAGTTTTCTCCTTGAAGGGTATCTGTAGGCTTATCTAAGTAAAGATAATCTAGATGCTTTTCTAGAGTATCATCCTCATCCACATTGATTGTGGGTTGAGGGGTCTAATCAAAATTGACATGAACAGATTCCTCTACAACGAGAGTTCTTTTGTTGAACACCCTATATGCTTTACTGGAAAGAGAATAACCAAGAAAAATTCAAAGATCAAATTTGGAATCGAATTTTCCTAAGTTATCCTTATTGTTAAGAATAAAACACTTGCAACCAAAGGCTCTAAAGTATTTGACAGATGGAGTTTTTCCATTCCAGAGCTCATAAAATGTTTTCTCAAGAATTGATCTTACAGAGACCCGATTAAGCACATAACAAGCTGTTGAAACAGCTTCAGCCCAGAAATACTTTGGAAGGAAATTTTCATTGAGCATAGTCCGAGCTAGCTCTTGGAGGGACCTATTTTTCCTCTCAACAACATCATTTTGCTGAGGGGTTCTAGGAGAGGAGAAATTGTGCTCAATTCCATATTTGAGACACAAGAGTTCAAATTTCTCATTTTCAAATTCTCCACCATGATCACTACGAATAGCAACTATAGTGAGCTCCTTTTCATTTTGAACTCTTTTCCTAAAGCTAGAAAAGGTATCAAAGGTCTCATCCTTTGACTTCAGAAAGTACACCCAAGTGAATCTAGAGAAGTCATCGACAATGACAAAGGCATAGAATTTACCTTCTAGACTGACTACATTAGAAGGACCGAAGAGGTCCATGTGAAGAAGTTGAAGAGGCTTAGAAGTAGAGATTGCATTCTTCGATATAAAGGAACTTTTGATCTGCTTGCCCATTTGACAAGCTTCACAAATCTTATCCTTCTCAAAAGATATCTTGGGAATCCCTCTAACTAAATTATTCTTAGTAATCTTAGCTAAGGTATCCATCCCTACATGTCTTAGTCTCCTATGCCAAGTCCAATTATCAACCAACAGATTCACAGGAAGACATTTTTCATCAGTTCGTTCAAAGTTTTCTAAATCAATAATATAAACATTTTCTTTTCTATATCCTTTAAACAGAATTTTACTATTCAGACTATCTTTAATCACAAATGCATTTGATTTAAATGTTATTTTATAGCCTTTGTCACACAATTGACTGATGCTTAGTAAATTATGTTTGAATCCCTCTACTAACAGAACATTTTCAATAGTGGGGTTGCTAGGATTACTTATATTGCCGATGCCAACAATTTTTCCTTTCTGGTTTCCACCAAAAGTAACATTTCCTTTTTTCTTGTTGACAACAGTAAATTTGGTTGAATCTCTCGTCATATGCTTTGAGCATCCACTATCGAGATACCATTGATTTTTCCCGAGAGAATAGTCAACCTGCAAAACAGAAGATCAAGTTATCTTCTTTAGTACTCAAACTTTTTAGGTCCTAGTGTTAGTTTTGGTTCCTTTAGGAACCCACTGTAATTTATTACCCGGTTTCTTACTAAACTTTAAAGGACATTCATATGACTTGTGTCATATCTCATTACAAGCATGACAGGTAGTTGGTTTAACAAAGAAGTTTTTATAGGCTTTCTTTTTATTAAATCTTTCATAGCCTAGTCCTGCTTTATCGAATGTAACTCTCTGGCTTCCTAACAGCATATTCAGATTCTTACTACTGTTAGTGAATTTCAAAACAATGTTATTCAGGTTCTCGTTTTTACTTAAGAGATCCTTAGTTTTCATTTCCTATAAACTAATTTCTTTAGCATGCTTTTCAATTGAGTCCACATTCTCCTTTTTCAACAGGTTGTACTTGGACATAAACAAGCTGTATTGTTTGACTAAATCATTGAAGGCATCAATTAAATTACCTTCATCATCATCACTATCACTAGAAGAATGACTAACCTCATCCTCCTTGGCCATGAAGCACAGGTTGACGACTTCCTCATCTTCTGAAGAAGAGTCACCCTCACTGTCGTCCCAAGTCGCCTTCATAGCCCTCTTTTTGAACTTATTGGGACCTTTCTTAGCTTGAGGACAGTCTGCCTTCATGTGACCATGCTTATTACACTCAAAACATGTGATTTCCTTTTCTCTTTGGGATTTCTCACCCTTTGAAAATCTTTTTCCTTGCATCCTCTTCCGTTGGAGGAATTTGCTGAATCTCCTAGTGATGAGAGCTATATCCTCATCATCATCTTCCTCTTCTGATTCTTCCTGCTTGCTTGAGGAAGCTTTGATGGCAATGTCCTTCTTTTTGCTAATCTCTTTCTCTTTGAGATCTTCTTTGTCATTGACTCTCATGGTTATCTCATGAGTCATCAGAGAGCCAATGAGCTCTTCAAGCTTGAGCACTTTGAGATCCCTAGCCTCTTGTATGGCTATCACTTTTGGTTGCCATGCTCTCGGTAGGCATCTCAGAATCTTCCTTACCTGTTCTTCACCTGAGTACATCTTACCAAGAGCTTTTAGGCCATTAGTGATGTTAGTGAATCGAGTAAACATAGATGAAATAGACTCATCTTTTTCCATTGAAAAAAGTTCATACTCATGCACAAACATACTCAGTTTACTCTACTTAACTTGGTTTGTTCCCTCATGTGTGACTTCTAACAAATGTCATATCTCTTGTGCACTATCACACCCCTGAACTCGATTGAACTCATCTCTGTTCAGTGCACAGTATAGTATATTTATTGCTTTAGCATTCAGGCTCAAGTTTTTCTTGTCTGATTCGGTTAGTTCATTAGCCAATTTTGGGATACTAACCCCATTATCAATTTTCATGGCTTTAAATGGACCATATTCTATAATATTCCATATGTCATAGTCCATAGCCTGAACATAAATTCTCATCCTAGACTTCCAATAAACATAATCATTCCCATCAAAGAATGGAGGTCTAGTAGTAGATTAACCTTTTACCTGTGTTGTGTTGGTGTTGAAAGCCATTTCGAATATCACAGTATTTTCTAGATAACAGCCTAGACAATATTTAACCTTGCTCTGATACCAATTGTAGGACCGTTATTGTCTAAGAGGGGGTGAATTAGACCTTTTAAATTCTTAATCTAATCAATATCTCTCTCAAACAATCACGCGATAAGAGTAAAGAGAGAGAGAAATCCAACACCAGAGTTTTTACGTGGTTCGGCCAAAATCTGCCTACGTCCACGCTTCAAGGTTTCCCCCTTGAAGATTCTTTCCTTCTCCTCAGAGAAAAACAGATTGCGCTTCACGGGCGTCGATCTACTACCTTTTACAAAAACCAGATTACTCTTCACGAGTGACAATCCACTACCTTTACTTTAATAGTAAGAGTATACTTTTCAGCACACACTACAGTCTCTCACACTGATGAATCTCAAGTTCAGGAAAAATAGAGAGATGTAGAATGAAATACAGAGAGTATTCAAGGCTTTTTGGCTCGTATGAATTCAAAGATAATTTTCGCAAAAGTTCTTCCTCCCGAGCTTCTTTTTTCCTTTTATACTCTGTTTGATATGGGCTTTAGTTCTTTAGGGCTTCTCATCTAAATATGGAAATATATCCGTTGGAGAAACATCCGTACTTGGATAGCTAGCCGTTGCGTTCTGAGATCGCTTTCGTTCTTCGCCATAAATGATCTGGAGTTAAAGCTCTGGACGAGTGTCACTGTTGCTTCGCGGTATTTCAAATATTTGGCACTAAAACTTTAAACGAATGTCGCTTGTCTTTTAACTGTGGACGAGCGACTGTCTTTTGAGCGTGGACGACTGCGTCTTTAGTTGTCGTGGACGCTTTCTTCAACCATGGACGACAGCGTTTGTCTTTGATTGTGGACAACAGCGTCTTCCTTTGACCGTGGGCGATAAGATCTGTCTTGATTCTTCTGTTGACGGTGGACGATTGCGTCTGACTTAAAAACCACCTGACTTTCACGTGACATTTTAACTCTCGCGTGGACGAGGACGTTTGATTTCTTTCTCTGATAGTATTCTGTGGACAAACGATTTCGCCTTAACTGTGGACTATTGCTAACAGCTTGACTATGGACTATTAATTTCAGACTAAAAACACTTAACCACAAAATCATAAGAAACACTTAATGCTCCTTTTCAAAGGGCATTTCCAAATAAACGCAATAGACATAATATTTCAATTATTCAGAACATATAATTCATAATCATTTATATTAATCATAATTATCTAGATTAAAAATATAATCATCAAAAATATAGTGCTTAAACGCATTTAAGCTAACACAAAGAACAATAGAAAAGAATTCTAAAGCTACCCAACTAACTAACCCCCTTAACTACACTATACATACAATTTATCAGCATTTCAATTTAATGTATTTCTCATATGGTGTAGGCCAAATCGGCAAAGAAATCATGAAGACTTACCTCCGGTCCTTAGCAATTCAAGTTTGAAATCCGTTGGCTTGTTCTTGTCGATTTCAAACAACTTAACAAAATATTCAATTCAGAAACTTAACTAAAACAAAGTAAAATTTTCGAATGTACACTAATTATAGGGTAAACTTCAATTGAGCGTATCTCACTCAATTTTTATCAAATTCCATTAATTCCAAAACTTAAAATTTTCTTAAAGAGTCTATTTTAAGATGGTGGAATTCATTTAAGAAAACCACACACCAAAAATAACAGAATTGAGCAAACCGAACTGCCTTGTGAGTTTCTCGGAATTCCCTTCAATTTTTCATCAAATTTCAAACTACCATAACTTTCTCAATTTTTATCCATTTTAAACGCTCCAATATGTTTTGAAAACCTTAGAATGTCTACTTTTTAATGGAATAATCCATTTATCAAAAGAAAACCAATAACTCGGCCGAATATCACAAGAACAGAACCTGTTCTGTTTTTCATAAAACTCAAACCCACTTCTAATTTTTCTTCAATTATGCACAATCTTCTATTTAATTCCACCCAAGACCTTTAGAACCTCTAAAATTAAGTTAGAACATCCAAAAGAAGAAGAAAAACCAAACTCTAACTCTGAATTTTCAAAATTTCAAAATCCATGGAGAAACTTGAAAACAACCCATTACATACAACCTATTTCATGTACAATCTAAATCCTTAACTTTTGTTTACCTTAAACTCTTGAAGGGTTGAAGCCACCAAGCTTGGAGAGAGCTTCAATGGAGAGAGGTGGCTATGTTTTTATGTAGAAGAAGAAGAGAAGAGAGAGGGAGGGAATTAATAGGTTTAATTTTGTCTTAATTAGGTTTAACTCCCCTCATCTTTGCTTAATTCAATTTTCACCCACACTATTTTCTCTTCTTATAATTCCCCCTTTTTGTTACTTTCGTCCATTATTCGTTCTTTAAAAATCTCATCAAAAATATATTTTACATTAACAACGTATTTGTACAAAATATTTCAAGGACAAGAACATGGACGGAAAAGTCCGTGGGTTACATTCCACCCTTCTTAAACAAAATTTTGTCCCCAAAATTTGATTAACCAAAAAGCTCAGGATATCTACTCATCATATCTTGTTTTCTTTCCCACGTGGCTTCCTCCACATCGTGATTCTGCCACAAGACCTTCATGTGGCGACCCTCGCGGGTCCCTACATGACTTGTCTTTTATCGTATAAATTTTTTTTCTACTTTCTGACTTTAACTTTATTCATTTTTCTCGAGCGACATTATTTAAGATATTAAACATTAGCAGCGAAAAACATTCGTGCATAAAACCGAGCAGCATAACCCTATACTTATCATCAAACCAAAAATCACCTGTCCAAACCATTCATTAAGCATAAACATAAAGCTTTCCACTAAATTCCTAACTTTTCTATCAAAACATTAAAAACGTTTTAAAATACTTTACAAGTTTCTAACTTACATCTATATGCCTAGTCACCACCCAAAAGTCTATACATACCAAAAATACTCATACAACAAAATACCAACACATCACCCCAAAATACCAATACATCACCCATGGGTCGATTTGGCTCTGACAGTCCCAAGCACACCACCAGCATCATCCTCCATCAACTACGTCACTCTTCAGGTCCAAGTACTAAATCCTCACCTTGATCTTCTATGTCACCTATACCACAGAGATATCTATGAGCTAAAGGCTTAGTAAATCAACGTAAATGAGAATGCATGTTATGCATATGCAGTTCATAAAATCATACATTCATTTTCATTCTTTAGTTACATAACGGGAGGTGTCACCAGGGATTTACTCTCACTAGATGGAGAGGGCACATCTCGCAGTTAGATAGCCCTTTCCATCTACTGACGGAAAAACATACTCCTCCTCTCAGTACAGCCATGTTTGAACCCTACCCTGACATAACCGCGATTATATGCATTCATATCTTTTCATTAGTCATTTCTTTTCATTAAAACGTATGCAAAATTTTATTTTCATGCTTTTTCAAAAAATATGATGCATGGGCAGGTACTATGCATTAAACATAAAGAAAACATAAAAACAATACATAAAACTTAGAAAAGACATTCTATAATCATAAACATCCTAACTACCCATCCAACCTACGCTAAAGCAATATAATCATCAATATCCTTAATAACGACGGTTTCATGTGGTGTAGCCCTAATCGACCAAGCAAATCACGTGGACTTACCTCGGGTCCCTTGTGATTTAGCTTGAAAGTCCTGAGCTTTTCTTTTGCCAATCACAAATAACCTAACAATAAATCAAAATTAAACACTTAACACACACAAGTAAATTTTCGGATTTTCACACTTAAATTTTTTGTCCAACTTCGAACGCTCATAACTTTCTCGATATAACTCGGAATTGAGTGATTCCAAGTTCTATGGACTCCTCTAAGAGTCCTCTTTCTAATGGTGCAAATCATACAACAAATAAGATTCAGAATATAGAGCAGAATTCCAAAAACCCAAGCTGCTCTGTTTTTGACATTTTCAAAACCAATTTCTCCCTTTTTGTAAACTAAGGCACCATTTCATAATACAATCCAATACCAATCCTTAAAATCTCACTTAAACACATTTAATTCATCAAACAACCCATTTTTTAAAGAAAATTCGTAGGTGTTAGGGTTTTGAAACCCACTCCAATCAAACTTCAACAAACTCAAGTTTATCACTCATAAACACCAAAAATTGAGTAACAATGAACCAAAAATCCAAACTTATCTTAAATCTTCACCAAATAGGAGCTAGGGCTTGGGAGTGCTGGCTGGAAAGGGAAGAATGCAGAGGGGAATCGTGGGAAGAAGAAGGGTTTAAATCTTTTTTAAAAGTTAACTTTTAACTTTATCAAATTACCTTTTTCTCCTCACCTTTTCTTCATGTAGTTTGGTCACACTACATATAGTTTATGTAGGATCATTATTGTCTAAGAGGGGGGGGATGAATTAGACTTTTTAAAATTGTTCTCTTAATCTAATCGTTTCCTATCTTGTATGCAATTACTAAATTTACAGCAAATACACAGGAAAAACAAAGTAAAAGATAGAGAGAAATTGACACCTTAGTTTTTAACGTGGTTCGGCCAAACTTGCCTACGTCCACGCTCCAAGGCTCCCCCTTGAAGATCATTTTCTTCTTCTCACGAGAAAACAAGATCAAACTTCCCGGACGTCGATCTACTGCCTTATACAAAATAAGATTGTTCTTCACGGGCGACAATCCACTGCCTTTACACTTTAACAGTAAGGATATGATTTTCAGCACATGCTATACTCTCTCAAAAATTGAATCTCAAGTAACAGAGTAGAGAGATGTAGTAAAGTATTAGCTCGTAAGGATTCAAAGATATTTTCTACAAAAAAGTAGTTCTCCCGATCTTCTTTCTCCCCTTTATACTCTGTCTGTAATCGGCTTCAGTTCTGGAAGGCTTCTCATCTGAATAGGAAAGTTTATGACCGTTGGAGAAACATCCGTACATCGACAGCTAGCCGTTGTGTTCTGGAGTCGCTCTCGTTCGTCGCCATTAATGATCTGGAGTTAAGACTCTGGACGAGTATCGTTATCGCTTTGCGGTCTTTTAAATTTCTGGCACTAAGTCTTTGAATGAGTAAGTATGGACGACTGCATCTGTGTAAGTTTGGACGAGTACGTCTGTCTTCAACTTTGGACGAGTAAGTATGGACGACTGCGTCTGTGTAAGTTTGGACGAGTACATCTGTCTTCAACTTTGGACGAGTAAGTACGGACGACTGCGTCTGTTGACTTTGACTGTGGACAATTGATTGTGGCAGGCAACTTTGGACGAATGAATCTAACTGAGATCACATGACTTTCACGTGATACATTGGACGATTGTTTTCCACAGATTACTTCGTTGATTTCTGTTTTCTTTCACGTGGACGATTGACTATAAACTAATAAACACTTAACCAAAATTCGTCAGAAAACATAATACTCTGTTCAAAGGGCATTTCCAGATAAATACAATTTATATTAAAAACCAATTATGCAATCCATGTATTTCAAATTAAACATCAGTTCACCAATCATAATCATCCAGATTAAACATAATCATAAAAAATATAGTTACTTAAACTCATTTAAGCTAACAATCTCCCCCTTTTTGATGATGACAAATATATATCATGATTAACTGATTTCTCCCCCATAATAAACTCAGAATGATATAAACTTCTCTAACTCCCCCATACTTTATGCATGCAGCAAAATAAACGTTATCATATTCTTTCCCCCTTTGACATTATCAAAAAATAAACTGAAAAGAAAGAAAGTAGGGCATTCAGCACAACATAGAGAAAAATAAAGATCATTCAGAATAAAAAGTATTCAATTTCACAAAAAATTATAATCCTGCTAGTTATCAGGGGAAGAGGAATTATCCCAGCCTAAGAGTTCCCTTAAATGATCTAGAAGATTATTTTGAATAGGGGGAAATCCTAGAAACGGCCAAAATAGAAATCCCTTGCATATCGAAACAGATGCTCATCTTCATCCACATCTGCCATAGCCTCAGCTGGAGCAGAAGTAACAGGGGAAACAGGAGGAACGGTATCTTCATTAATTGGATCTCCTGCATCCACTGCATCCATTGCAGCCGCTGCAGCCACTGCATCCATTGTTGCCATGACATCCTCTGCGGTCTTTGCAGCCACTGCCACCACTGCAATCTCTGCATCATCCATTTGTTCATCAGCAGAAGGCGCAGGCTCAAGCAAGACAAGAGTAGCAGAGACAACATCAAGATCGGGAAGGGAAGGAGCTGCCTGAGCAACGATTGGGGCAGGCACGGGCTCATCCACACACAGAGCCACTTCTTCAGTAGCACTAGTCCCAACAGCTGGAGCATCCTCTAAAGGCTCAGCACAGGAAGGAACAGAGTTAGGTGATTCATCAACTCCTTCCAAAGCCTCATCCCCATGAGGAGGCACAAGATCACTCGTAACCAAAAGATCACGGAGATCACTAAACTGAGTGAGGATGCGAGCAGATTCATGCTGTAAATTAGTGCTTGCAAGAGTGGAATGGAATCTAACTGATGATATGACATCATCAATGGCTTTGCTATACTCAAGTGCAGCTTGATCAATGCGATTGTTGACAGTAACAGTAGCAGAACTTTGATTGGATTCCAATTGATCAATGCCATTGAGAAGACTTTGATTTACAGCCGCAAGATGCTCAAGTTGTGACAGGACAATAGCCTCAAATGGAGCACGATTGGTGAGATATAGGAATTGGAAAGATTCAAGACCTGTCCCTAGACTTGCAATGGTTGCCCTTATCTCATTCTGAAAATCTTCAGAAATAGTAGTCCTCACGTTAGAGGAGGAAGGACCTTTGGAGTGAGGAGGAATACGAGCAGGCAGAGGAGGGAGCTGAGCATGAGAGGGAGCTGAGGTTGGACTGACTGGACGTGGAAGAGGTTGGCAGGGTGCAGCAACTTGGACTGTAGGAGGATCGGGAACACATTCAGGCTCTGGAGTGAGAGTGGGAGCATGAAAAACCTCATCATGAGCCTGAAGAAGAAGAACCGGAGGCGGCAGAGGATCAAGGTCAGGAATAAGAGTGTCATCATGAGCACTCTCGTCCTCGTCATCTTCATCAATTACTAATTGTCTAGAGACACCTCCTCGACCACCTTTTTCAACCAGAACACCTTCATCATCTCTTGTTATTCCCATTCTAGACAGGGTGGAGGTGGAAAAGTAGTCAGATTTCTTCAAAGGTAAAGGCTGGTCAGTGTAGCGACCCTAGTACTGTACCCAATTTCCTGTACATATTTTTTTTTTATCCTTATTATAAACTTTAAATTTAAACTTAAACGAAAATGAAATCGAAATCGATAGAGTCTATGTTTATAAACTATTTAAAACAAAACTTAAAACAATTATAAAACAAATTAAAACCAATTAAAACTAAATAAAAATCAGAGGAGGGCAAAATGGGACGTCGGTCCCTAAAAATGAGGGGGCGATCGATCGCCCAAAACAGGCGATCGATCGCCTAGCTTAAAAACAAGAGGGGCGAATGTTCGCCCCTGACAAAGGGCGAATGATCGCCCTTTGGCGATCCTCTTTGCCCAGCGATCGCCCCTACGGCGATCGCTCGGCACACGCTCTGGAAATTCAAGAGCGTGGCCATTTTTGTTGCCGATCGATCGCCCTCCAGGCGATCGATCGGCAACGCCTCTGGATTTTGAAATCCAGAGGCGTGCTTTCTCTCTTCCTTTCCATCTTTTCTTTCTTTCTTCTCATTTTCTTTCTCTTCCTTCATACATATAAATAAACACCCTAAAAACCCAAACTTAACTCACCCAAAATAATGACTCAAACACGTCTAAATCATAGCCCAATTTCATAATAACAAACTGCGTGGTTTGGTTTAAAAACTAAACATTTCCCTAATACAAAACATTTACAAAACGAGTTTTCCAAAATGTTTAAAAACTCAAACATAACTTATCAAATGTCAGAACCAAACACCCTAAAATGTTTCTATACAACCGTTGGCCCGACAATTTCCAAAAATCCTCAAAACACCTAACCATGAGTCCCACGGGTCAAAATGCGCCTCGACTGCGCCAGCGCACTCCCGCAATCATCCTCCGTCAACTGCATCACTCCTCAGGTGGAAGGATCTCGTCCTCACCTATGTCAAAGTCTCCTACACCATACAAACACACTATGAGCTAAAGGCTCAGTAAATTCTACCTAAATGCAGATGCGTGCAGTGCATATGGAGTTAAGAAATCATGCATAACGTACAGATCATGGCAGACAGAATATCATCGAGATCTCATCCCCCTAACCGGAGAGAGCCCATCCAGCGGTCGGACTACTCTTTCCAGCTAGAGGAGGGGGATACACGCTTACAACACGTACAGCCGTGCCTCAGCCCTACCTCGCGTGACCAGATAACAGATTACGTAACATTACATGAGATGTGGTATCGGTCAGACCCTTAATCGGTCTACACAATAGATCGATAGCCCCCTTTCGGGCCACATCGGTTTTCTGAAAATATCGTGCGGAAATTCATTTTCATGCTTAGTTAAAATACGTGATGCATGAACAGTTATAAGTATAAAATAAACAACCATCATGCATACCATCAAGACGAATAAAACATAACCTATAAAGCAACTAACCTAACTACCCAACCAAAGCAATTTAAACAGACAGTACACTAAGATCCTCGACACGACATCAAAGTACGATGTAGGCCAATTGGCCAGAGTAAGTCACGAGAACTTACCTCGTGCGCACTGAACCACGAGGTCCGTCCACGAGCGTTGTTTGTCTGAGGCAAAACACAATATTCGCCGTTAAAACTAATTTAAACTACTAAACGTCCAATTTTAACAAAACTTTAACTAAAGAAATTTCCTAAAGCTTTAATCCAATTCATTGAACTATTTCATCGAGCAATACACGCTCGGCACCTCAAATCCCAAATTACGAGTTTTTCCCTAAATCTCGAAATTTTACAAAATCTAACATTTGTCCTAAATCAATTAGATTCATCCAATAACGTCCAATACGTTCATTATTTCCTTAATTACGGTAAATCTATAAATTTCAAACCCTAATTCGCACTTTCGACGAAACCCTAAACGGAAACCCTAACGTTAAATCAACCTGAAGAACGGAGGAGATCGTCGGCTGGCAGAGAGCAAATCGCAGGAGAAGAAGCTCTCTGGCGTGAAAATGGTGAAGGAAGAGGAGATTTGTTATTTTTATAATATTGACTTGGCAAATTACCGTTTTGCCCTTCCTTTGATTTTCTATTTGTTTCGTCCTTTGTTTCATTAATTCACTAGCTATTCGGTTTCACCAAATCTCCTTATTTCACCAATAAGTCCAACTTATTATTCGGGATTTATTAAAACTGTCCGTTCGCAAATCGGACCTCGTTTACTATTTTTACTAAACGTCCTTTATATTACGAGAAACGTAATTACTCGAAATATAGCGTTATTACTCTGAAAATTCTCGTAAATTTCTTAAAATTGTTATTAATTGTTAGGATTGTAATAAGGCTCTCCGTTTGCAAAACAGACTTGATTTAACATATTTACAAAAATGCCATCATATATTATAATATTAATATCCCGTAAAACAGGGTATTACATTCCATCTACCTTATTTAGAATTTTGTCCACAAAATTTAATCATACAAACAATTCAGGATATTTAGTCATCATATCCTGCTGTCGCTCCCACGTAGCCTCTTCCACCTCGTGGTTCCGCCATAGGACTTTGACTAGCAGAATCTCTTTGTTGCGCAATACTTTGATGGAATACTCCAAAATGCGTACGGGCCTCTCCTCGTAAGTCAAGGTAGGCTGTACCTTGATCTCTCTAGCCTCCACGACATGTGATGGATCGCGCAGACACTTCCGAAGCATAGACACATGAAATACATCGTGGATACCCTCCATAGAAGCCGGAAGCTGTAGTCTGTATGCCAACTTCCTGATCCTCTTCAGAATAGGAAAGGGCCCCACATAACGAGGGTTTAACTTGCCCCTCCTTCCAAATCTAGCAACGCCTTTAAACGGAGAAACTTTAAGATAAACCTCGTCACCTTCTTCAAACTCTAGCTCTCTCTGTCTCGTGTCAGCATAACTCTTTTGTCTGCTCTGAGCTACCTCTATACGCCGTCTGATAACGGCAATCTTCTCTGCCGTTTGCTGCAGAATCTCTGGACCAACGATGCTGGCCTCGCCAACCTCGTCCCAATACAGTGGAGATCTACACTTTCGACCATATAAGGCTTCATACGGAGCCATACCATGGTAGCCTGGAAGTTGTTGTTATAGGAGAACTCGATCAGTGGCAAATACCTGCTCCACGATCCCTGAAACTCCAGCACACACGCTCTGAGCATATCCTCCAAAATCTGATTCGCCCTCTCTGTCTGACCATCAGTCTGAGGATGAAATGCTGTGCTGAAATTAAGCTGAGTCCCCATAGCTTTACGCAGGCTCTTCCAGAACTTCGAAGTAAATCTCGGATCTCGATCTGAGACAATAGAAACTGGCACCCCATGCAGTCTAACAATCTCCTGCACGTAAAGCTCGGCAAGCTAGTCCATAGAAGATGCCATCTTCACAGATAAGAAGTGGGCCGACTTTGTCAATCGGTCCACAATCACCCAAACACCATCATGGCCCTTCGTCGTCCTCGGGAGCCCCACAATAAAATCCATGGAGATCTGCTCCCATTTTCACTCCGGAATCGGCAGTGGCTGTAATGTTCCGGCCGGCCGCTGGTGTTCTGCCTTAACATGTTGACAAACTAAATAGGTTTTGACATATTTGGCGACCTCTCTCTTCATGTTTGGCCACCAGAAATGTTGCTTTAAGTCCCGGTACATCTTGGTACTTCCCGGGTGCACAGAATAAGCTGAAGAATGTGCTTCGGCCAATATCTCCTTCTTTAGTTCCTCATCATTAGACACGTACCACCTATGCCTGAACTTTAGAATACCATCATCTGACAAGTTGAATTCAGATACGTCTCCAGATGTCAAATTCAATCGAAGTTCCTCACACTCCATATCATTCTGCTGAGCTTCGCGTATCTTGTCTAGAATAGTCGGCCTGAGAGAAATGTTGGTGAGCATACTTGACAACTCTGCCACAATCTCCACATCGAACCTCTCAATCTCAGACCGCAGCGTGACTGACATCGCTGCTAGTGAAGGCTGACTCGTAGAAGGCACTCTACTCAAAGCATCAGCAACCTTGTTCGCCTTTCCTGGATGGTACTTGATATCAAAATCATAATCTTTGACGAACTCAAGCCACCGTCTCTGTCGCATATTCAGCTCCTTCTGCGTAAATAAATACTTCAAGCTCTTGTGGTCGGAAAATATCTCGCACTGCTGCCGATATAAATAATGTCTCCATATCTTCAGTGCGAAGACCACAGCTGCTAACTCAAGGTCGTGCGTAGGGTAATTCTGCTCGTATGGCTTCAACTGCCGAGAAGCATAAGCAATAACTCTCCCCTCCTGCATTAATACACAACCGAGTCCAACTCCAGACGCATTATAATAAATACTGAACTTGTCACCCTCAACAGGTAGCGTCAATACTGGAGCGGTGGTCAATCTCTGCTTTAACTCATAAAACTATCGTCACAAGCAGCTGACCATACAAACTTCTCGTTCATCCGAGTCAAACGTGAAAGAGGAACTGCAATCTTCGAAAATCCCTCTATAAACTTCCGATAATAACCAGCTAATCCGAGAAATCCACGCACCTCACGTACGTTCTTCGGCTGCGGCCAATCTCTGACCACCTGAATCTTGCTAGGATCCACAGAAACTTCATCCTGTGATATGATATGGCCAAGAAAACTGACCCTATCCAGCCAAAACTCGCATTTAGAGAACTTTGGATATAGCTAGCGTTGACTCAGAATCTACAAAACAATCCGCAGATGTTCCTTGTGCTCTTCCTTCGTCTTAGAATAAATCAAGATATCGTAGATGAAAACCACCACGAACTTGTCCAGATACTCCTTGAAGACACGGTTCATCAAATCCATAAATGCTCCAGGGGCATTAGTAAGTCCAAAAGACATGACAAGGAACTCATAATGCCCATACCTCGTTCGGAATGCCGTTTTCTGAATATCATCCCTCCGGACCTTCAGCTGGTAATAACCCGAGCGTAGGTCAATCCTGGAAAACACTCGGGCACCCTGTAGTTGATCAAACAAGTCATCGATCCGGGGCAGTGGATACTTATTCTTCACCGTCAATTTGTTCAACTCTCTGTAATCGATGCACATCCTGAGGGTCCCGTCTTTCTTCTTGACAAACAGAACGGGCGCACCCAAGGGTGAAACACTAGGTCGAACAAAACCCTTCTCTAACAACTCATCAAGCTGAGTCCTCAGCTCTCTCAACTCAGCTGGTGCTAACCGATACGGGTTTTTAAACCTTGGCGCGGTATTCGGATAGACATCAATAGTAAACTCAATCTCCCGGTCTGGCGGTAGCCCGGGAAGATCATCAAGGAATATCTCAGAGAACTCTCTGACTATAGGAATGTCGCTCAGCTTTACTCCGCTGAGCAACTGAATATCAAATACTGAGGCCAAATAAATAGAGCACGCACCTTTAAACTGCTCGTTGACCTTCATGGAATAAGAAATAGGCGATCCGCTCAATCTGCTCATCGCCTGATAAGAAAACTCGGCTTTACCAGGAGGTCGGAAGGTCACAATCCCGGATCAACAATCTATGGTGGCGAAGTGCTGTGCAAGTCAGTCCATCCCTAAGATAAGATCATACCGCTCTATGCTCATAACTATCAAACGAGCATAAAGGGTAATATCCCCCACTGAGATGACGTTGCCCTGGAGAATACGTTCTGACTGCATAAGCTCTCCTGAAGGCAGCATCACTCTATACTCGACCCCAGCTAACTCAGACTCTAATCCCAATCTAGTCATTCATGCAGTCGATATGAAGGAGTGCGTAGCTCCCGTATCCATCAAAGTAAAAACAGCGGTGCCCATAATCAGAATAGTACTTGCCATCACAGAGGGCTGAGCCTCGTCGTCGACATCGCCAGGCTCTATAAATGCAAAATCCTCGGCTTAACCCTCCTCTGATCACCGCCGGACAAATCTCGGCCGGGCTTCGGGCAATCCTTGACGTAAGTGCCAATCTCCCCACATCTAAAACACTGATTAGTGCCAACGCGGCACTCACCACTATGCTCCTTTTGGCACCTGGGGCACCATGGCATCTGAGAAGCCCCCTGTACTTGCTTCCCCTTACCCCAATCGTTATCTCCCTCAAGAGGTCTTTTAACACCCCTCTGCTGCTACTGGGGTTGTGCTCTAGGCTGCCAACCTCGGTTCTGCGACTGAGGTCGGATCTCACGGAAGAAGCCCTTAGGTGGCTCCTTCGGTCTAACACAAGTAGCTCTGGCAGCCTCAATATCCAGAGCTCTAGCTGTGATGTCAGAATAGGGCACATCAATAATACCTGAGACAATAACGTGCATCTGAATCTCCGGATTAAGTCCCTCCATAAACAGGTGCACCTTCTCCTCGTTATCGCTGACAAGACGTGGGGCAAATCGTGATAAAGCCTCGAACTTCCGTATGTACTCAGCAACCGAACCTGTCTGCTTTAGCTGTGTGAACTCATTCCTCTTTGCCGCCCTCACTGTGCGGCTGAAATACTTGTCAAAGAATACGGTCTTAAACCGCTCCCAAGTCATAACTGACACGTCCGTCGTCGTCTTGATCGAATCCCACCAGAAACGGGCGTCTAACGCCAGGTGGAAGGTAACATAAGCCACCTTACTCCCGTTCCCTACCTCTGCATAATCCAGCATATCCTCCATCACCCGGATCCATTCCTCCGCAATATTTGGATCCGATGATCGGTCATCGAATACTGGAGGCCATAGGCCTTGGAACTTCTGCATGCCCTGGTTATTAGGAACCACTAAATCCTGGGCCCTCTGGTTCTCTCGATTTACTAAATTCTCAATTTGTTGTGCTTGACGGTCCATGTGCTGAGACTGACAGTCTAGCAACTCCGTAAGTTGATCTAGCGCGTCATCCCGAGGATCTTTTCCTCGAACCATATTTTATAACTCCTAAAAAAAATCAAAGCAAATAATTCTAAGAAATCTAAATCAGATAAAGCAGTAAACGTACTTACAGTTGAGGAAGGATGTCCGCGTAGTGGCTGTGCAGTCGAGCAGTCTACAAAACCGATTTTAAAACCGGGGGGCTCTGATACCATAACTTGTAGCGACCCTAGTACTGTACCCAATTTCCCGTACATATTTTTTTTTTATCCTTATTATAAACTTTAAATTTAAACTTAAACAGAAATGAAATCGAAATCGATGGAGTCTATGTTTATAAACTATTTAAAACAAAACTTAAAACAATCATAAAACAAATTAAAAACAATTAAAACTAAATAAAAATCGGAGGAGGGCAAAATGGGACGTCTGTCCGGGCGAATGTTCGCCCCTCACAAAGGGCGAATGATCGCCCTTTGGCGATCCTCTTCGCCAGCGATCGCCCCTACGGCGATCGCTTGGCACACGCTCTGGAAATTCCAGAGCGTGGTCATTTTTGTTGCCGATCGATCACCCTCCAGGCGATCGATCGGCAATGCCTCTGGATTTTGAAATCCAGAGGCGTGCTTTCTCTCTTCCTTTCCTTCTTTTCTTTGTTTCTTCTCATTTTCTTTCTATTCCTTCATACATATAAATAAACACCCTAAAAACCCAAACTTAACTCACCCAAAATAACCCAATTTCATAACAACAAACTGCGTGGTTCGGTTTAAAAACTAAACATTTCCTTAATACAAAACATTTACAAAACGAGTTTTCCAAAACGTTTAAAAACTCAAACATAACTTATCAAATGTCAGAACCAAACACCCTAAAATGTTTCTATACAACCGTTAGCCCGACAATTTCCAAAAATCCTCAAAACACCTAACCATGAGTCCCACGGGTCAAAATGCGCCTCGACTGCGCCAGCGCACTCCCGCAATCATCCTCCGTCAACTACATCACTCCTCAGGTGGAGGGATCTCGTTCTCACCTATGTCGAAGTCTCCTACACCATACAGACACACTATGAGCTAAAGGCTCAGTAAATTCTACGTAAATGCAGATGCGTGCAGTGCATATGCAGTTCAGAAATCATGCATAACGTACAGATCATGGCAGACAGAATATCACCGAGATCTCATCCCCCTAACCGGAGAGAGCCCATCCAGCGGTCGGACTACTCTTTCCAGCTAGAGGAGGGGGGTACACGCTTACAACACGTACAGCCGTGCCTGAGCCCCACCTCACGTGACCAGATAACAGATTACGTATTTTATTACATTACATGAGATGTGGTATCGGTCAGACCCTTAATCGGTCCACACAATAGATCGATAGCCCCCTTTCGGGCCACATCGGTTTTCTGAAAACATCATGCGGAAATTCATTTTCATGCTTAGTTAAAATACGTGATGCATGAACAGTTATAAGCATAAAATAAACAACCATCATGCATACAATCAAGACGAATAAAACATAACCTATAAAGCAACTAACCTAACTATCCAACCAAAGCAATTTAAACAGACAGTACACTAAGATCCTCGACGCGACATCGAAGTACGGTGTAGGCCAATCGGCTAGAGTAAGTCACGAGAACTTACCTCGTGCGCACTGAACCACGAGCTCCGTCCACGAGCGTTGTTTGTCTGAGGCAAAACACAACATTCGCCGTTAAAACTAGTTTAAACTACTAAACGTCCAAATTTAACAAAACTTTAACTAAAGAAATTTCCTAAAGCTTTAATCCAATTCATTGAGCTATTTCATCGAGCAATACACGCTCGGCACCTCAAATCCCAAATTCCGAGTTTTTCCCTAAATCTCGAAATTTCACAAAATCTAACATTTGTCCTAAATCAATTAGATTCACCCAATAACGTCCAATACGTTCATTATTTCTTTAATTACGGTAAATCTATATATTTCGAACCCTAATTCGCACTTTCGACGAAACCCTAAACGAAAACTCTAACGTTAAATCAACCCAAAAATTGAAAACTAACTCTCTAAAATCATAGATTCATACCTAGGGTTGCGAGAGGAGGAGAAAACACGGAGGAAACGAGTCGATCAGAGGAGAAACGGAGGTCGGAACGGAGGAGATCGTCGGCTGGCAGAGAGGAAATCGCAGGAGAAGAAGCTCTCTGGCGTGAAAATGGTGAAGGAAGAAGAGATTTGTTATTTTTATAATATTGACTTGGCAAATTACCGTTTTGCCCTTCCTTTGATTTTCTATTTGTTTCGTCCTTTGTTTCGTTAATTAACTAGCTATTCGGTTTCACCAAATCTCCTTATTTCACCAATAAGTCCAACTTATTATTCGGGATTTATTAAAACTGTCTGTTTGCAAATCGGACCTCGTTTACTATTTTTACTAAACGTTCTTTATATTACGAGAAACGTAATTACTCGAAATATAGTGTTATTACTCCAAAAATTCTCGTAAATTTCTTAAAATTCTTATTAATCGTTAGGATTGTAATAAGGCTCTCCGTTTGCAAAATAGACTTGATTTAACATATTTACAAAAATACCATCATATATTATAATATTAATATCTCGTAAAATCGGGTATTACAGTCAGTCTCTGAAAAACGGACTCCAAACTGTTGAAAAATCTTCATAAGGAGAAGATTGTAAGGCAGAGACTTGGATGTGTTGCTCAGGACTTGAAGCATCCGATTTAAGATTATGTAGCCTACATGAAATGGTTCTCCTCTGAAGAACTGATCAATAATAAAGAGATCCATCCCACTAACATGATCTCTGTGACTCTCAACAGGCATGATATTGTAATGAATCATCTGATGGAAGACATGTGCCCTTAAGTTCAAATCTTTGCTTTTTAACTTAAAAGGAGAATGGTTAGGGTCCTTGGCAATTAATCTTACTAACTCCTTCCCTACGGGCTTCGCAAAAAAGCTAGGAGTCTTTGCTGCCTCAAAGTACCTTCGGGATCCATTCAAAAAATCACAATTGAGAATATTAAGAACCATGTCCTGAGTGAGCTTGATATGTTTACCATAGCCATAGCTTCTGATGACAAGAGGCCGAGTAGAATGTTCCAGGTTGGCGTAGAACATCCTAATGGGAGTTGCAAAATAAACGCATTCTAAATCGAACAGACTCATTAAACACATTCTAAGTAAGGGTGTCCAGACAAATCTCTAAAGATTGCACCCCTAGATCGTATAATAGTTCTGAATTCAAAATGTTGATAATACCTATTAAAGGCCGCTTGATTGAGGAACTCATGATTCGGCCATTGAAGAGGAGGAGGTGCGACGACAGATTGGGGATTCGTCGGATGAGAAGTCTTCAGTTTCTTCCTTGAGAAGACTTGGGGAGCACTAGAAGAAGAAGCCATAGATCGAATAGTGGGTTTTGATCGAAGAGTGGAACAGTTCTTGAAGGGCGACGAGGAACAGAGAGGAGAGGGAGTCGCTAGATGACCGACAGAGAGCGGGAATAATTTGAAGTGATTTCAAGAATTAGGGTTTCTGAAACAAGGCGAAGGCTTTTATAGACCTTATAATGAACGTCCATTGTCAATGACCACAGACAACGTCCATAGACAACGTCCATCTTTATCGTCCATGATAACCGTCCATTCTTATTAACCTTTGTCAACGTCCATAGGACAACGTCCATTGACAGTAAAGCAAGTTGGGCAAAATCTCTAACAGGGAAGAAAAAGAACCTTAATTTTTCTCAAACTTAATGAACCCTAACCTTATTCTAATATTACATAAGGTTTTCTCATCCAAAGATTTTGTAAATATATCTGCTAGTTGGTCAGATGAATTGACAAAAACTAAATTGATATCTTCCCTTTAAACATGATCTCGAAGAAAGTGATATCTTATCTCTATATGTTTGGTTCTTGAATGCTGAATAAGATTCTTTGATATATTGATTGCACTGGTGTTGTCACACCGAATGAGAATTCTATTGTAGAAAATATTATAATCTTCTAGAGTTTGTTTCATCTAAAGAACTTGTGCACAACAACTTCCTGCAGCAATATATTCACTTTCAGCAGTTGAGAGTACAACAGAATTCTGCTTCTTTGAATACCAAGACACAAGAGACTCTCCTAAAAAATGGCACGTCCCACTTGTACTTTTCCTATCTACAAGACAACCGGCATAATCAGAGTCAGAGTATCCCACTAATTCAAAGGAAGTACCTTTAGGATACCACAAACTTAGATCATGAGTGCCACTTAAATACTTAAATATCCGTTTGACTGCATTTAAGTGAGATTCTTTAGGGGCAGCTTGGAATCTAGCACAGAGACAGACACTAAAGAGAATATCTGGCCTACTAGCTGTTAGATATAAAAGAGATCCAATCATACCACGATATTTTTTAATGTCAACACTTATTCCGTTTTCATCTTTATCCAATTTGGTTGTAGTACTCATGGGAGTCCTAGAAGGCTTTGATGAGTTTAGACCAAATTTCTTCAGGAGATCCTTAATATATTTTTCTTGATTTAACAGGATTCCATTGAGGGTTTGTCTGATTTGAAGTCCTAAGAAAAATCTCAACTCTCTCATCATACTCATTTCAAACTCACTCTGCATCAAGGAAGCAAAATCATTACAGAGTGCTACATTGTTGGATCCAAAAACGATATCATCAACATAGATTTGGACTATGAGAATATCTTCTCCTTTCTTTATAGTGAATAAGGTTGAATCAGTTTTTCCCTTTTTAAAATTCCTTTCCTCAAGGAATGTCTTTAATCTATCGTACCAGGCCCTAGGGGCTTGTTTTAAACCATACAGAGCTTTTCTAAGTTTGTATACATGGTCAGGTTTTTCAAAATATTCGAAACCTAGTGGTTGCTCTACATAAACTTCTTCTAAAATAAATCCATTGAAAAATGCACTCTTGACATCCATTTGAAAAAGAGTGAAATTCTTGAAACAAGCATATGCTAGAAGCATCCTAATAGATTCTAATCTAGCTACGGGTGCAAAAGTTTCCTCATAGTCTATTCCTTCTTCTTGGTTATAACCTTTGGCAACTAACCTGGCTTTGTTTCTAATAACTACATCTATCTTGTTTTTAAATACCCATTTTGTTCCTATAATTGGATGATCAACTGGTTTTAGAACAAGTTCCCAAACATTGTTCCTTTCAAATTGGTTTAGCTCTTCCTGCATAGCCATAATCCAGTTTTCATCCTGTTCTGCTTCCTCGAACTTCTTAGGTTTAACTTGTGAAATAAATGTCACATTGGCACAGAGATTTCTAAGAGAGGATCTAGTCTTCACTCCTAAGGAAGGATCACCTAAAACTTCATCTAATGGATGATTTTTGACATATTTCCAATCTCTAGGAAGAGCAGAATTTTCATCCTTGACTGGAACAATTTCTAGAGAATTTGAAGAAGGTTCTAGGGAGTTTTCTCCTTGAAGGGTATCTGTAGGCTTGTCTAAGGAAAGAGAATCCAGATGCTTTTCTAAAGTATCATCCTTATCCACATTGATTGTGGGTTGAAGGGTCTCATCAAAGTTGACATGAACAGATTCTTCTACAACTTGAGTCCTTTTGTTAAAAACTCTATAGGCTTTATTGGAAAGAGAATAACCAAGAAAAATTCCAAGATCAGATTTGGAATCGAATTTTCCTAAGTTATCCTTAGTGTAAAGAATGAAGCTTTTACAACCGAAGGCTCTAAAGTACTTAACAGAGGGGGTTTTTCCATTCCAAAGCTCATAGGGTGTTTTCTCAAGAATAGGTCTTATAGAGATCCGATTAAGCATATAACAAGCTGTTGAAACAGCTTCTGCCCAAAAATAGTCCGGAAGAGAATTTTCATTAAGCATGGTCCTAGCAAGCTCTTGGAGAGACCTATTTTTTCTCTCAACAACACCATTTTGTTGAGGGGTTCTAGGAGAGGAGAAATTGTGCTCAATTCCATACTTGAGACACAAGAGTTCAAATTTTTCATTTTCAAATTCTTCACCATGATCACTACGAATAGCAACAATGGTGAGCTCCTTTTCATTTTGAACTCTCTTCCTAAAGCTAGAGAAAGTATCGAAAGTTTAATCTTTTGACTTGAGGAAGAATACCCATGTGAACCTAGAGAAGTCATCTACAATGACATAGACATAGAATTTTTCACCTAGACTGACTACATTAGAAGGACTGAAGAGATCCATGTGAAGAAGTTGTAGGGGCTTGGAGGTAGAAATTGCATTCTTTGATGCAAAGGAGCTTTTGATCTGCTTGCCTATTTGGCAAGCTTCACAGACTTTATCCTTCTCAAAGGATATCTTTGGAATCCTCTAACTAAATTATCTTTAATAATCTTAGCTAAGGTATCCATACCTACATGTCCTAATCTCCTATGCCAATTCAAACTATCAACCAGCAAGTTAGCAGCAAAACACTTTTCATCAACAAGTTCAAAGAAATCTAAATTAATAATATACACATTCTCTTTTCTATACCCTTTGAATAGAATTTTACTATTAGTAACATCTTTAATCACACATTCATTTGATTTAAATATTACTTTATAATCTTTGTCACACTATTGATTGATGCTAAGCAGATTGTGTTTTAATCCCTATACTAACAAAATATTTTCAATAATGGGATTAGAAAGATTACCTATATTGCCGATGCCAACAATTTTTCCTTTCTGGTTGCCACCAAAAGTGACATTTCCTTTCTTCTTGTTGAAACCAGCAAATTTGGTTGAGTCTCCGTCATGTTCCTCAAGCATCCACTGTCGAGGAACCACTGATTTTTCCCGGGAGAACATTCAACCTACAAAACAGAATATCAAGTTGTCTTCTTTGGTACCCAAATTTTTTGGGTCCTAATGTTAGATCTGGTTCCCTTAGGAACCCATTGCAATCCCCTGCAAGGTTTACTATTTCCTAGTTTAAGAGGATATTCATAGGATCTATGTCCTATTTCATTACATGTATGACAAGTAGAAGATTTAACAAAAAAATTCTTATATACTTTCTTTTTACTAAACCTTTCATATCCTAAGCCAGCTTTATCAAATGTAACTCTCTGGCTGCCTAGTAGCATATTCAGGTTCTTGCTACCATTAGTAAACTTCAGAACAATATTATTCAAACTCTCATTTCTACTTTTCAGATCGTCTATCTCCTTTACATGCATATTTAACTCTTTGGCATGCTTTTCAATTAGATCAGAATTCTCCTTTTTCAATAAGTTGTATTTAGACTTAAGCCTACCAAATTGCTTAATTAAATCATTAAAAGCATCAATCATATCACCATCATCATCAGCTTCACTATCACTTAAGGAAATGCTAACCTAATTATCGTGTGCCATGAAACACAGGTTGGCTACTTCCTCATCTTCTGAGGAAGTGTCACTCTCACTATCATCCCATGTGGCCTTCATTGCCCTCTTCTTGAATTTCTTGGGGCCTTTCTTTGCTTGAGGACATTCGGCCTTGATATGTCCTGGCTTCCTGCATTCAAAACAAGTTATCTCCTTATCCTTTTGGGGCTTTTCTCCTATATAGAATTTCCTTCCATACATCCTTTTCCTCTGAAGAAACTTGCTGAATCTTCTAGTAATAAGAGCTATGTCTTTATCTTCATCTTTTTCCTCAGAGTCATCTTGTTTGCTCAAGGAAGGCTTAAGTGCTATATCCTTCTTTTTGCTGATCTCTTTCTCCTTGAGATCTTCCTTGTCATTGGCTCTCATGGTTATCTCATGAGTCATCAAAGATCCAATGAGCTCTTCAAGATTGAGCACTTTGAGATCCCTAGCCTCTTGTATGGCTGTCACGTTTGGTTGTCATGCTCTCGGTAGGCATCTCAAAATTTTCCTTACATGTTCTTCGCTGGAGTAAATCTTACCAAGCACTTTTAAGCTATTAGTAATGTTAGTAAATCTAGTAAACATTGAACTAATGGATTCTTCTTTTTCCATAGAAAATAATTCATAATCGTGAACTAACATGCTCAATTTATTCTCTTTTACTTAGTTGGTTTCCTCATGTGTGACTTCTAATAAATGCCATATCTCCTGTACATTATCACACCCTTGAACTATGTTAAACTCGTCTCTGTTCAGTGCACAGTATAAGGTGTTAACAGCTTTAGCATTTAGACTCAAATTTTTCTTATCGGATTTTATCAATTCATGAAGAGCCTTAGGAACACTAATCTCATTTTCCGTTTTCATGGCTCTAAATGGTCCATATTCTATAATATTCCATATATCATAGTCCATAGCCTGAACAAAAATTCTCATCCTAGACTTCCAATAGACATAATCATTTTCATCAAAAAATGAAGGTCTAGTAATAGATTGGCCTTCTACGTGTACTGTGTTAGTGTTGAATGTCATTTTAATTGTATCACAGAATATTTCTAATTCACAAATATGACAATATTTAACAACCTCGCTTTGATACCAATTGTAGGATCGTTATTGTCTATGAGAGGGGGGGGGGTGAATTAGACTTTTTAAAATTGTTCTCTTAATCTAACTGTTTCCTCTCTTGTATGCAATTACTAAATTTACAGCAAACACACTGGAAAAACAAAGTAAAAGATAGAGAGAAATTGACACCGTAGTTTTTAACGTGGTTCGACCAAACTTGCATACGTCCACGCTCTAAGGCTCCTCCTTGAAGATCCTTTTCTTCTCCTCACGAGAAAACAAGATCGAACTTCCCGGGCATCGATCTACTGCCTTATACAAAATAGGATTGTTCTTCACGGGCGACAATCCACTGCCTTTACACTTTAACAGTAAAGATATGATTTTCAGCACACGCTACACTCTCTCAAAAATTGAATATCAAGTAATAGAGTAGAGCGATGTAGTAGAAATACAGAGTATTGCAAAGTATTAGCTCGTAAGGATTCAAAGATAATTTCTACAAAAAAATAGTTCTCCAGAGCTTCTTTCTCCCCTTTATACTCTATCTCTAATCAGCTTCAGTTCTGGAAGGCTTCTCATATGAATAGGAAAGTTTATGACCATTGGAGAAACATCCGTACATCGACAGCTAGCTGTTGTGTTCTGGAGTCGCTATCGTTCGTCGCCATCGTTCGTCGCCATTAATGATCTGGAGTTAAGACTCTGGACGAGTATCGCTATCGCTTCGCGGTCTTTTAAATTTCTGGCGCTAAGTCTTTGAACGAGTAAGTATGGACCACTACGTCTGTGTAAGTTTGGACGAGTACATCTGTCTTCAACTTTGGACGAGTAAGTATGGACGACTGCGTCTATGTAAGTTTGGACGAGTACGTCTGTCTTCAACTTTGGACGAGTAAGTATGGACGACTGCGTCTGTTGACTTTGACCGTGGACGATTGATTTTGGTAGGTAACTTTGGACGAATGAATCTAACTGAGATCACTTGACTTTCACGTAATACATTGGACGATTGTTTTCCATAGATTACTTTGTTGATTTCTGTTTTCTTTCACGTGGACGATTAACTGTGGACTAATAAACACTTAACCAAAATTCGTCAGAAAACATAATACCCTTTTCCAAGGGCATTTCCAGATAAATACAATTTATATTAAAAACCAATTATGCAATCCATGTATTTCAAATTAAGCATCAGTTCACCGATCATAATCATCCAGATTAAATATAATCATCAAAAATATAATTACTTAAACTCATTTAAGCTAACAGTTTACACTCTTCATTTTCTTCATCCTCTCTCGCGTGAATTGCTCCTCATTGAACCAAAATTTTACTTTTAAATTTTTGACTTTTCAACTTTAAATCAATTGCCTCTTTTTGTTCTTCATTTTCTCTTTTATTTTTCTTTCCTTTTTCTTCCAAATCACTAAACTTCTTCTTATTGAGACCATAACTTTAAATATCTTTTACCAATTTTCATCTCTTCCTTTATTATTTTCGTCAATCGTTTAAAGTAATTCCTCATATATTTACTAGGACAAAATGTACAAAGTTTCCGGGTGTTACACTTCACCAGTGAAATCTTTTTGTTGCGTAATACTTTGATTGAAAACTCTAGGATCCTCACCGATTTTTCTTCGTATGTCAGTGTTGGTTGAACTTCAATATCTATTGGCTCTACAATGTGAGATGGGTCCCGTACACACTTTTTGAGCATCGATACGTGAAATACGTTGTGAATACCTTCCATCGATGCCAGAAGTTGTAATATGTAGGCCGTCTTTCCAATTCTTTTCACGATAGGGCAGGGTCCCACATAACGAGAACTAAGCTTTCATTTCCTTCTGAAACGCATAACTCCTTTGAATGGAGAAATTTTCAGGAATAGTATTTTGAGGGAAATTATGGGACATTACAGTTATGGTATCAGAGCTTGTACCCAACTAGAAATGTGGCCAACGAGGACGTTGGGCCTCGACGAGGGGTGATTGTGATGACCCAAATGTGTACGTATGAGCACGACTACGGGGCAAACCTCGGGAGCTAAGCCGAGTGTAGGCAAATCCTAGGTCGTAAAAAGGGGGTCGTCATAATTCCATATCGCTTGGGGAAGTATATAGAAATGAAACATATGTAAGTAAACCCTCCTAAGATAGTAAGACACGTTTTGGAGCACAATTGGTAATGGATCTTATAAAAACTCCGAAGTTAAAAGTGCTCCGGGCGAGAGCAGTACCATGTTGGGTGACCGACCAAGAAATCCTCGTCAAATAAAGCCGTGAAGAGAGGATATTGGGTTACGACCCAATCCCCAGAGCGGACAATATCTTACTAGGAAAAATGGTCATTATAAATGGTATCAGAGCTTGTACCCAACCGAAAATGTGGCCAACGAGGACGTTGGGCTTCCGAGGGGGGGGGGGGGTGATTATGATGACCCAAATGTGTACGTATGAGCACGACTGTGAGGCAAACCTCAGGACCTAAGCCGAGTATAGGCAAATCCCAGGTCGTAAAAAAAGGATCATCACAATCCCACATCGCTTGAGGAAGTATATGGAAATGAAACATATGTAAAGAAACCCTCCCAAGATAGTAAGACGCGTTTTGGAGCACAATTGGCAACGGATCCCATAAGAACTCCGAAGTTAAAAGTACTCCGGCGAGAGCAGTACCATGTTGAGTGATCGATTGAGAAGTCCTCGCCAAACAAAGCCGTGAGGGGAGGATATTGAGCTACGGCCCAATCCCCAGAGCAGACAATATCTTAGTGGGAAAATGGGTTGTTATAAATGGTATCAGAGCCTATACCCAACCGGAAATGTGGTCAACGAGGACGTTGGGCTCCGATGGGGGGTGATTGTGATGACCCGAATGTGTACGTATGAACACGACTGCGGGACAAACCTCGGGTTGCAGGACAAACCTCGGGACCTAATCCGTGTAGACAAATCCTCAACTCGAGTATAGGCAAATCTCAAGTTGTAAAAAGAGGGTCGTCACAATCCCACATCGCTTGGGGAAATATATAGAAATGAAACATATGTAAGGGAACCCTCCCAAGATAATAAGACGCGTTTTAGAGCACAATTGGTAACGGATCCCATAAGAACTCCGAAGTTAAAAGTGTTTCGACGAGAGCAGTACCATGCTGGGTGTAACGCCCCGAAAACCCACCCAGGTTCACGGTGCGCACAGAGACTACCCTGGTCTAAGCGACTCTCTCTTTAGTACTATCTCATTCACATGAACTGATTTCCTTAATCCGCTACAGGCTCCTAATCCCAATTTATTGGGCACCAAGGCGTCCTCCCCAAAATTTCGGCAGAGTGACGCCTGAAAATAGCGCCCCCAAAATGCTAAGTACCTGCATAACACCAATCCAGAATATCCCAATCTCATCTAACCAATCTACGAACTCTCCAAACAATCGTCGTAACATAACAAAATGCTATCGACCAAAATAAAGAAAGTCCACGATATAGAGTGACATATCACTCCATAACTACATACAACTAATAATCAACGCTCCAAAACAAACAAAATAAATCCTAAACCCTATCATCACTAAGCCACGGCTCCATGGGTCGGGTCGCCCCAACACTATCATCAGCCGGGGCCCTGGTCGCACAACACCAACCACGCATCTACTCTTGAGTAGGCTCTCGATACTCACCCTCCTCTAGTGCGGCACCTACACCACAGAACACACGGTAAGCTCAAAGCTTAGCAAATAGAGTGCTGAAAGTAAATATGAAGTATGAAAATCAGTTATGCAGTCCTAACACATGTACGTCTCTACACACGTTGTCATCATCTCACCGCATCGCATCTCACCGACTCGAAATGCAACCGCACCGGGCAGTCAGTCCGTACACCGCACTGTTTACCGGCACGTCACCGCCGTCCCAGTTCCTCCAGGAACGGGGTCCATAAGTCACATTCCAGCCACTGACTCGACTCGAAGTGCAACCGTCTGGGTAGTCGGCCAATACACCGCACTACCAACAGCACGTCGCCACCACTCCAGCTCATCCCGGAAGTGAGGCCCACAGTCACACTCCAGTCCACTGTCGCCTGTCCACACCGTGCCTCACATCCACTACTCTCCCTCCGTGCTTAAAACATGCTCAAAACATTTGCGTAGCTTTTAAAACATGATGCATGTTGACTATAACCAACTAACTACAACTCCACATGCACATCACACCACAAACGTACTTATGACCCACTACATGCACGAAACTCACAACATGCATACAGCTGTGGTGTAGGCCCTTCTGGGCGACTCTCAAGCATTTTACAACCACACTACTACTTACCTGGCGTCCGAGCTTGTTCAGATTTGACACGTAGCGTCACCTACGGTCTTACCTAGCACAATTAAGAATCATCGTTAGTACTTAGGCTTAAACTCACCAATTCCTCCTAACACTACCATTTCTAGCTTATCCCGACCCATTCCCAACTGAACGGGCCACTAACTTGGTTCGGTTAAAAACCGGTCCAAAACTTCTAATGCGCATAACTTTTTCTACACTTATCGGAAAGACTCGATTTCAGCGGCCACATACTCCCCTATCAACCTAGTTTAATATACTAGAAAAGAATTCAAAACGAATAATTAGAGCTAGGTCAGATCCCCCAAAAACAGAACCGGGTTCTTTCCCTAATCGCCCAAAAACCTCCACTTCAATCCAATTCCACCAATTCGTCACCAATCAATCCCTCTAGCACCCAATTAGCACAATTTAATGGAATTCCAGGATTTAACACAGAGAACCCGAACTCCACACATTGGGGGTTCTCAGTTTTTAACCCCAATCGGCGCTCTTCTTTGCCCGACAATTCTCGCTGGTCTAAGCCCAACTATTTGCCGCCGAGGCTAGCCAAAAATGGTCGGTGGTCGAAGCCCAAGCTGGCTCGCCATTCTCGGCTTCAAGCAAAACGAAAACAGGGCAAGAGAAATAAGCTCACCAGCCGATTTTGCGCGCGAAGACAACCAAAAATGCCTTCCTTGGATTCGCCGTCGCTGCCTGACCGGAAAACGCCGAAGTCCGCCGGTGATTTGATCGACGATTGCCACTCCCTCCCTCCGACTCCGTTCTGTTCTCGTCGGGGTGAAAACAGCCGAATGGCTTCTTCGCGAAGCCATTCGGTTGTTTTAAAGAAAACAATAATAATTGTTTTCTTTTCTTTTTTTTTTATTTTAACAAATTATTAGTTACCGCTTTGCCCCTTTCGAATTCCCGTCAAACCCCGAATTTCACTTATCAAATTTCTCCTAAATTAACTCTCACTCTATGCTCGGTTTACACATCTCCACCGGCACTCCAGAGAAAATTTGACAATTAACCGAATAATTAACACAAAATAAATTAACTAATTTATTCAGAAGCCCCCGGGTGTTACACCCACCCCACCTTGTAAGAATTTTGTCCTCAAAATTTACGTACCGAATAGCTCAGGAAACTGCTGTTCCATATCTTGTCGTCGCTCCCAAGTGGTCTCCTCTACGTTGTTGTTGCGCCACAACACTTTGACCAAGGGGATCTCCTTGTTGCGCAACACCTTAACAGCTGACCCCAAAATCTGGACTGGCTTTTCCTCATAAGCTAAGGTCGGTTGGATCTCAATCTCCTCCTGAGTCACCACCTGATCAGGATCACGAATGCACTTCCTCAGCATAGAAACATGGAAGACATCGTGAATGGCGCTCATAGACGCTGGCAGCTGTAGCCGGTACGCGGTACTCCCGACTCTCTCTAATACAGGGAACGGCCCCACAAACCGAGGGTTGAGCTTCCCTCGCTTTCCGAACCTGACCACTCCCTTGAATGGGGAGATCTTCAAAAACACCAGATCCCCCACGCTAAACTCCAACTCTCGCCGCCTTTGATCTGCATAACTCTTCTGCCGACTCTGAGCTGCCTCAATCCTCCTCCGAATAATAGCCACTTTGTCAACTGTCTGCTGCAAAATCTCAGGGCCTAGCAATCTCACCTCCCCAACCTCGTCCCAATATAGAGGAGATCTGCATTTCCTCCCATATAAGGCCTCGTAAGGCGCCATACCAATGGTGGACTGGTAGCTATTATTATACGAAAATTCCACCAAAGGTAAGAACCTGCTCCAAGATGTCTGAAACTCTAGCACACAGGCCCTTAGCATATCTTCTAAAATCTGTATAGTCCGCTTCGACTGCCCGTCAGTCTGAGGATGAAAGGCTGTACTAAAATCCAACCGGGTGCCCATGGCCTTCTGTAGGCTCCTCCAAAACTTAGAGGTAAATCTGGGGTTTCGATCTGACACTATCGACACCGGAACCCCATGCAACCGGACTATCTCCTGAACATAAATCTGGGTGAACTGGTCCATAGAATAAGTCATCCTCACCGGCAAAAAGTGAGACGACTTCGTCAGCCTGTCCACAACCACCCAGATTGCATCGTGGCCCTTCACTGTCTTGGGTAATCCCGTCACAAAATCCATAGTGATCCTCTCCCACTTCCACTCTGGTATTGGTAGTGGTTGAAGCATACCTGATGGTCTCTGGTGCTCTGCCTTCACCTGTTGGCATACAACACAAGCCTCCACATACATGGCCACTTCACGCTTCATATTAGGCCACCAATAATGTTGTCTCAGGTCCCTGTACATCTTAGTACTTCCAGGATGCACAGAGAAAAGAGAAGAATGAGCCTCTGCCAATATATCCTTCCTCAGCTCCTCATCCTTCGGAACGTACCACCTGTCCCGAAATTTCAGAATCCCGTCCTCCGAAATGCTGAGTCCGGATCTCGCACCGGTCTCCATACCCGCCCTGAGGTTACTACACTCTGAATCGCCTCCTTGAGCCAGTTTGATCCTTTCCAGGATGGTCGGCCTCAATGATAGAGCCGAAAGAGTAACTGCAAGGTTAGAAACTACCTCCACACCAAGTCTCTGCAGCTCAACTCCCAACTCAGCCGGCACCGTAGTCCTCACAGCGAAAACTGAACCTGGAACTGCCACCCGACTTAAAGCATCCGCCACCACATTTGCTTTTCCCGGGTGATACTTGATTTCCAAATCATAGTCTTTCACCAGCTCGAGCAACCTCCTCTGTCTCAGGTTTAGTTTCTTCTGCGTAAAGATATACCTCAAGCTCTGGTGGTCAGAGAATACCTCACATTGCTGCCCATATAGATAATGCCGCCAAATTTTCAGTGCAAAGACCACTGCAGCTAGCTCCAAGTCGTGAGTGGGATAGTTCTGCTCATGTGTCTTCAGTTGCCTAGAGGCATAAGCAATGACTTTTCCCATTTGCATCAATACACACCCCAAACCGATCCTGGATGCGTCGCAATAAATACTGAACCTCTCACCCACCACCGGTAGCACCAGTAACGGAGCTGAGGTCAACTTCTGCTTCAGAGTCTGAAAGCTGCTTTCACAATCATTAGACCAACAGTACTTCGCATTCTTCCTGGTCAACCGAGTCATCGGGGCTGCAATCTTGGAGAATCCCTCAATAAATCTCCGATAATAGCCTGCCAATCCAAGAAAACTACGAATCTCACTCGCACTGGTCGGCCGAGGCCATTCCTGTACCGCCTGAACCTTCATCGGGTCCACCGAAATGCCATCACCGGAAATGACGTGCCCCAAGAAATTAACTCTATCCAGCCAAAACTCACACTTGGAGAACTTAGCGTACAACTGGTGTTGTTTCAAAGCAGACAGCACAATCTCCAAGTGTTCCCTGTGCTCCTCTTCAGTCCGCGAATAAACCAAAATATCATCAATAAACACTATCACGAACCTGTCCAAATACTCCTTGAACACCCGATTCATCAAATCCATAAAAGCTGCCGGGGCATTGGTCAGTCCGAATGACATGACCAAAAACTCATAGTGTCCATATCTCGTCCTGAAAGCTGTCTTCGGTACATCTTCCTCCCGCACCTTCAGCTGATAGTAACCGGATCTCAAATCAACCTTAGAGAACACCCGCGCACCTTGAAGCTGATCAAACAAATCATCTATCCTCGGCAATGGATACCTATTCTTCACTGTCAACTTATTCAGCTCCCTGTAGTCAATGCACATGCGTAGGGATCCGTCTTTCTTTTTCACAAACAACACCGGTGCGCCCCACGGCGAAAAGCTCGGGCGTATAAAGCCCTTATCCGTCAACTCCTCCAACTGCGACTTCAACTCTTTCAGCTCAGTAGGCGCCAATCTGTACGGGTTCTTACACACCGGTTCAGCCCCTGGGTACACATCAATGACAAACTCGACCTCTCTATCAGGAGGCAAACCAGGCAAGTCCTCAAGGAACACCTCGGGGAAATCCTGCACGACTGCGATGTCTGATAACTGAATCCCTGCCTGATACCGTCCATCCACAGCGCTAGCTAGGAAGCCCATACATCCATCTCGTAATAACTGTCGAGCTCTCAATGAAGATACTACAAGAATCCTGTTCACCCCTTTCCCGGCCCTGAATGAATAACTCTCACCATTCGGGGGTCGAAAATGGATCTCTCGAGTCCTGCAATCTATCGAGGCAAAATGTCTGAACAGCCAATCCATACCCAAGATGACCTCATACCCCTTCATGTGGAGTATGACCAGATCAGCATATAGTAGTCGCTCCCCCACTGTCACTATATCTCCTCGCACCATTTGATCTGAAAATAAACGCTCACCTGATGGCAATGTTAGCTCATAAAATCGGTCCGCTGGACAAAACTCCAAATTGGCCTTAACCACAAAGTCCGTAGACACAAATGAATGTGTAGCACCCGTATCAATCAAGGTATAAGCTACAACTCCGAGAATAAAAATGCTACCTGAAATGACAGACGGCTGGGCAGCATCATCTGGCTCAACAAGGGAGAAAACCCGCGGTGCTGATTTCGCCGGGCCTCTACTCAAGGTCGGGCACTGTCTGGCAAAATGGCCTACCTCGTTGCACTGAAAGCATCGACCTGCCTTCGGACACTCTCTCGCAATATGGCCCACCTCATTACACCTGAAGCATCTACTAGAATCTGCTAGGCACTCACCAAAATGGTTCTTCTTACACTTAGGGCATAGTGGCACAATACTCGACTCTTGAGGCCGCTTGCTGCTCCCTTGACTGCTCCCCTGGCTCTCACTAGGCCTCTTCTGGCCCCTCTGCTGCGGTTGCAGCGTGCCCCTCGACGACTGTGGCATTAATCCCTGGAGGAGACGTCGCGGCTGCTCCCTTGGCTGATCCCTATAGCTAGGAAGCCTCATGCTGGCCTCCTCAATATCCAGTGCCTTGGCAACCACCATGTCATAAGGTACATTCTGTGTTCCAGCTATCCTGACACTCATATATATCTCCGGCTTCAGCCCTTGAACAAACTGGTGCACCTTATTCTCGTTTAGGCTCACCAGATGACTGGCAAATCTCGATAAGGACTCAAACTGCCGCACATAATCCGCCACTGTACAAGTCTGCTTCAACTGAGTAAACTCGACCATCTTCGTGGTTCTGACCGAGTGGCTGAAGTATTTTCCGAAGAACACTGCCCGAAACTCCTCCCATGCCATCCTACTCACATCGGCGGTGGCCTTCACTGTGTCCCACCATAATCAGGCGTCCCCTGTCAAGTGAAAAACTGCACTGGAGACCCTGTCCCGATCCTCCACCTTGGCATAACCCATCATGTCTTCCATTCTTCGAATCCACTCCTCAGCAATGAGTAGGTCTGAAGATGATCCGTCAAAGACTGGGGGCTGCAACCTGTGAAACCTATCCCCCTCGCGGCCCGCTGCAGCAGCGCTACCACTAGACTGCCCTTGATCCTCCCTGTTTAAAAATCGCTATAACTGCTGGGACTGGCGCTCTAACTGCTGAGACTAGCGGGTGACCAACTCTGTCAACTGCCTGATAGCATCATCCCTCCCGTCTGTCTCTCTCTTTGGTTGCCCCCCAATCTCGGCCTGATCATCTATCTCTCTTCGAGGCGTCCTCGTCCTCTACGCCCTCCCGGCATATCTCTATATCCCTGAACAATTTAACACTATCATAAGTAAAATATACGAGGGTTCTAAAAATACTTACAGTTGGCGAAGTGATCCCAGACAGCGGCTGACGGTGTTAGGTAATCCACTGAACGACGTCGACCCCATGGCTCTGATACCATAACTGTAACGCCCCGAAAACCCACCCAGGTTCACGGTGCGCACAGAGACTACCCTGGTCTAAGCGACTCTCTCTTTAGTACTATCTCATTCACATGAACTGATTTCTTTAATCCGCTACATGCTCCTAATCCCAATTTATTGGGCACCAAGGCGTCCTCCCCAAAATTTCGGCAGAGTGACGCCTGAAAATAGCGCCCCCAAAATGCTAAGTACCTGCATAACACCAATCCAGAATATCCCAATCTCATCTAACCAATCTACGAACTCTCCAAACAATCGTCGTAACAGAACAAAATGCTATCGACCAAAATAAAGAAAGTCCACGATATAGAGTGACATATCACTCCATAACTACATACAACTAATAATCAACGCTCCAAAACAAACAAAATAAATCCTAAACCCTATCATCACTATGCCACGGCTCCATGGGTCGGGTCGCCCCAACACTATCATCAGCCGGGGCCCTGGTCGCACAACACCAACCACGCATCTACTCTTGAGTAGGCTCTCGATACTCACCCTCCTCCAGTGCGGCACCTACACCACAGAACACACGATAAGCTCAAAGCTTAGCAAATAGAGTGCTGAAAGTAAATATGAAGTATGAAAATCAGTTATGCAGTCCTAACACATGTACGTCTCTACACACGTTGTCATCATCTCACCGCATCGCATCTCACCGACTCGAAATGCAACCGCACCGGGCAGTCAGTCCGTACACCGCACTGTTTACCGGCACGTCACCGCCGTCCCGGTTCCTCCAGGAACGGGGTCCATAAGTCACATTCCAGCCACTGACTCGACTCGAAGTGCAACCGTCCGGGTAGTCGGCCAATACACCGCACTACCAACAGCACGTCGCCACCACTCCAGCTCATCCGGAAGTGAGGCCCACAGTCACACTCCAGTCCACTGTCGCCTGTCCACACCGTGCCTCACATCCACTACTCTCCCTCCGTGCTTAAAACATGCTCAAAACATTTGCGTAGCTTTTAAAACATGATGCATGTTGACTATAACCAACTAACTACAACTCCACATGCACATCACACCACAAACGTACTTATGACCCACTACATGCACGAGACTCACAACATGCATACAACTGTGGTGTAGGCCCTTCTGGGCGACTCTCAAGCATTTTACAACCACACTACTACTTACCTGGCGTCCGAGCTTGTTCAGATTTGACACGTAGCGTCACCTACGGTCTTACCTAGCACAATTAAGAATCATCGTTAGTACTTAGGCTTAAACTCACCAATTCCTCCTAACACTACCATTTCTAGCTTATCCCGACCCATTCCCAACTGAACGGGCCACTAACTTGGTTCGGTTAAAAACCGGCCCAAAACTTCTAACGCGCATAACTTTTTCTACACTTATCGGAAAGACTCGATTTCAGCGGCCACATACTCCCCTATCAACCTAGTTTAATATACTAGAAAAGAATTCAAAACGAATAATTAGAGCTAGGTCAGATCCCCCAAAAACAGAACCGGGTTCTTTCCCTAATCGCCCAAAAACCTCCACTTCAATCCAATTCCACCAATTCGTCACCAATCAATCCCTCTAGCACCCAATTAGCACAATTTAATGGAATTCCAGGATTTAACACAGAGAACCCGAACTCCACACATTGGGGGTTCTCAGTTTTTAACCCCAATCGGCGCTCTCCTTTGCCTGACAATTCTCGTCGGTCTAAGCCCAACTATTTGCCGCCGAGGCTAGCCAAAAATGGCCAGTGGTCGAAGCCCAAGCTAGCTCGCCATTCTCGGCTTCATGCAAAACGAAAACAGGGCAAGAGAAATAAGCTCACCAGCCGGTATTGCACGCGAAGACAGCCAAAAATGCCTTCCCTGGATTCGCCGTCGCTGCCTGACCGGAAAACGCCGAAGTCCGCCGGTGATTTGATCGGCGATTGCCACTCCCTCCCTCCGACTCTGTTCTGTTCTCGTCGGGGTGAAAACAGCCGAATGGCTTCTTCGCGAAGCCATTCGGTTGTTTTAAAGAAAACAATAATAATTGTTTTCTTTTCTTTTTTTTTTATTTTAACAAATTATTAGTTACCGCTTTGCCCCTTTCGAATTCCCGTCAAACCCCGAATTTCACTTATCAAATTTCTCCTAAATTAACTCTCACTCTATGCTCGGTTTACACATCTCCACCGGCACTCCAGAGAAAATTTGACAATTAACCGAATAATTAACACAAAATAAATTAACTAATTTATTCAGAAGCCCCCGGGTGTTACACTGGGTGACCGACCAGAAAGTTCTCGCCAAACAAAGCCGTGAAGGGAGGATATTGGACTACGACCTAATCCCCAGAGCGGACAATATCTTATTGGAAAAAATGGTCGTTATAGAGATCGGGTCCTGACAAACAGAAATTAACCAAATTGAATGAATCAAACGAGTTTTACCTAATGTGCCATTACTGTGAATAAGTTTTAAAGATAGATTATATATTATATATATCAGACCTATAGACACACATAGAGAGTAGAGTAAGAATTTCCAATCTCATGTATGATTGGTTCAAGACCATAGGATTTTTTGCTACAAGTCAAGAAAAATTGATGCACAAAATATACCTCCAAGTAATTACTTCATAGAACTATCTAGCTATAGAAAGAATGAATCATGCAACGAAATAAGTTCTTATCATTATTATTAGGGTAAAGTGCATAAAAAAGCCTTAAGTATGGGAAAACGGCAAAAAAAAGCTGCAAGTCTTGAAAATAATTGCGTTTGCAAACAAGCAAGATGAAGGCGAAAAAGATCTAGTAATGGTAGGATTACTGGGTCTGAAAAAGACATGCTGCAAACAGACGAAGGAAGCCATCAAAGAATGTAAAAATGGCGGTATTAAGATTGCGTTGCTTACCCAGAACAGTTTATCCCAAGCGGAGGAGATAGCTCTCAGACATGGAATCATCAACGAAAACTCAATTGATCAGCTGGTCATCGATGCTGAGACATTTCGCAACTATAACTCCGAACAGAGAATGCGAATAGTGGATAAAATTTGTGTGTTGGCGAACTGTCTCCCTCGAGACAAGCTTCTTCTGCTCAAGAGCCTGAAAGAAAAGAAGCAAATAACAGCGATGGTGATTTTTAATGCAAACAATATTCCGGCAGTGAGAGAAGCAGACGTGGTTTCAGGAATGCTAATTACCCTAGTAGCTTCCGGCATTTCGAGCAGTAGTCCCATATCAGGAATTCAGTTTGCATGGGTTTGCTCTCTTGTCGCCATTGTTGCTGGGGTGGGTCATTTGACGGACTCTTCCGGTGGAAAACTGATGAAGCAAACCCCAAGAAAACGGCGACTCTCGCTGGTAACGAAAGGGATGATTTTCACCATAGCCCTTCACGCGGGTACCCGCGTGACCCCGCGTGAGGCGGGTACCCGCGTGAGGGGGCGGGTACCCACCCCACCCTCTGCGGAGGGTGATCGGTCCCCGCAGACCTTTATTTTGCATTTTCAAGACTTGGAGCTTTTTTTTGCCCTTTTCCCATACTTGAGGATTTTTTATGCACTTTACCCTTATTATTATATGTTAGTTGTGGTTCTGATTTTTCCCAGACTGGTTCGGTTTGAATTGAGTTCAATCTAGGTTAATAGCTAATGGTTTACTTTTAGTTAAAAGGAGAAGGTAATTTTTTTTTTTTAGAGGTAGTTATCAGGACTTTAGGGCAGCGACGAAAACAACAAAGAAGAAGGCGATTGAGAGGGATTCTGCACGACTCGAAGGCGTTAATTGGTGTGGGGCTTCGATGTTCCGATGGTTGAGGTAACTTTGGCCCTCATCAAGTAAGCAAGGTAGATTTAGTGATTGCCCTAGGTGATAGGTAATTTCTAACTATAAAGAGAAGGTAGTTTCTCTGTTCTTGACGCTTCTTCTCTAATCAATAATAAAGTTGATGAATTGTGTTGTGGATGTGGGATTTAGTGTCTGAACCATGTTATTTCTCAGTGTTCTTTAGTGTTGATTATTTTATGTTTCGATCCATTGTTGCAAAATTCACGGTAGAAAAGAGAATTAGGTTTCAAATTCTAATTCTACGTTATTATTATTACAATTATAATTATTATTCATCAACTTAATAAAGTTGGATATATTATTTTTAAGTTTTTTATAATATAATTATATATTAATTTATTGATTAATATCTATACTAAATGGAATAAAAAAATGCGACTCAAGTACATAAAGTTCAGACATTTCATATTTTTAATTGAACTAAAACTAAATCAAATCTCATGGTTTAGTTCGTTCTATAACATGATTCAACTCAAATTTCATTTTTTGTTTTAAATTGTTGATAGGTTGTATTTGCCGCCACCCAGAACCTAGTTGAGATGGAAATAAGTAGGTCAGCCGAGAGTCTTACTAGTCTTTTCATTTATGTCTCTACCCGAGTTTGGGTCGTGGCACGGTTTGAGTCCCAAACGTGAACAAACCGAATTGTTCCCACTCCTAAAAATGATGATGCGACATTGGTCTAAGTATTTACAAATATAATAACACCAAAAATAGCAAATTACTATTGTGTTATCACGTCATATTCATTAACTTATTGCATTATTAAATTAGAAGATAATCCAACGTTAGTTTTTTTGATAATAATCGAAATTAAATAATTTTATATCTTCTCAAAAAAGAAGCTTCTAATGATTGTCTCGCTGTACCTTCTAATCCAACGTTAGACTCGATCAAATGATCTGTCAAACCTCAACCAAATCATCCCTTAAATAACTCACTAAATTTTTATTTTTATTTATTTTTTAAAAATTTTGGATTGTTGATGATTAATAAACATTACAAAATTATTACACGAAATAAAAAAAAAATAAAAAAGGAATTTACAGTCTGTGGTTTCAAACATACAAGGAAAGAAGCTGTACGTTAAATATAGAAATACAAATCAGCAAGTTCAAATAACGGCGACCATTGCCTTCCCTTGAAACTTTCTCCACCATTGAAGCCAGCTCTCTGCCGCAAAACCTACAAGCCTATTTAACCCTGTTTTTTGTTTTCTGGAATCAATATCCTTGGCAATCCTTCGAATTTGATTCTCTCTCTTTGGTGATCTTCTTCAAGCTTTCTCTCACTAGAACCGTAGAGAGAAAAAGAAGCAGACATGGGCGGTTGTGCGACTAAGCCGAAGACCAATGAGGGAGAGAATATCCCAGCTCCGGTGCCGGCTGAGGAGCCGGTGAAGATCGTAGAGGAGGCGAAGGTTGCAGAGGAAGAAGAAAAGAAGGAGGTTGATGTTGAAACAGCTGTAGATGATAAGGTATTTACTTTTTAATTCTTTTTTTTTGTTTGTTCTAACCAAAAATTCCGCATAGATATGCAAAGATCATTTTTTTTCAAGATCCATTAAATTTTCCTTTGGATTAAATGGAAACATATATACATCTGAGGTGTCCGCAATGAAAATGGAAAAGTAAAAATGAAAATTAGGGTTCTTGATATTCTCCTGAGTTTGAGATGCTGTAAAATGATGAATCAGAAGGAAGAAGAAAAGAAAGAAGAAAAGGAGGTAACAGTGGAGGTTTCGACTGAAGAGGCAAAGGAAGAAGAAGAGGAAGAGAAGAAGGAAAAGGCATCTGAACCTGCACCGGCAGCAGCAGCAGAAGCAGAAGTGAAGGCTAACTAAACTCCATGCGAAGAGATTGAAGAAATGACTCCAGAATCTGCAGCAACAAAATAATTGTTTATTAGATGTAATTTCTGATTATTCCATTCATATTAGAGTCCGGATTTGTTCGTCTACTTCTTGTTGGTGATCTTCCTTTTAAGCAATTGTTTCTAAGAATATATCATGGAATACTTTCTTTGTCTGTCTTCAATCACATTTGTTCTTTGTTCCCCGTCCCGACCGGCCACACCTTGCCAAACCCAACCAAATCAACGAATCGAATTTCTGATTTTTCACTGTAATATTATACGTTGATGTGACGCTTAAGTATTATTGTTTTATTGATTCATATAATATATAAATATTTATATTACATCATGATAATTTCATCAACGAAGAAATAACACGTAATCGTTAGTTCAATATACTGACTAGAATGTATAATTAGAAAATCAACGTAACATTATTGTCACAACCCCGAATGTCAGGTTGGACGACCCGATCCTTAGACAAGATCTGACCTCTGAGCTCAAGAATTAGTTTGCAACGGCTGGCTTGATCACATGGTCTAAATTATTAAAAATTTAATAATAAAGTTTTTATTTAATAATACACGACTTTACCTTTGTTTATTTATAAAAAAATTAGACATGTGAAATAATGAGGGTTCTAAAATATAAATTTAGTGATAAAACAATAACCCATGGCTAAAATTTGTTAATCAAATGGATAGAAATCGACCCGGATAATCATGCTTCGTTTTCAGACCCGATAGTTTATAATTTCGGATCCAGTGCGCACTGCACTACTGGCGCAAATTAAGGTGGCAGGTTCTTGCCGAAGTTTAATAAACAGACTTCCAAAAGGGCGACCTAAAGCGTGCCCTCGTTTTCTCTTAATCTTTTCAATCTTAAGGTAAAGCGAAAGAAAATTTGTTCTCTAAATTTCTATGAAGAATCAGGTTCTTATGTATCAAATTTATTGAATTTTCTGTTCTTTATTGTATTCATCCATTTATTCGACCTAAAATTTAGTTTTGTTTTATGTTCGCGTTTGATTTTTCGCAAAAACTAGCTTTATATGTTGTTTGGGAGTATTCCATTTTCAGTTTGATTGCATAATCGGCGGAAAATGATGAAAATTTCTATATGTTTCCATCTTCCAACGTTTGAGCTTGAGATCTGCTTAAAAAGTAAAATTTCCATTTGTATCCAGTAGTTTATGCATATAGATATATTGCTTGTTTGAAGCTCCAAAGAAATCGGTGGGTTTTAATTATTTGGTAGCGACGAAAATACTATCTTTTGTCGAGTGATTGTCATTTCAAAATGCTGTCAACTTTGTTTTTGGTTTGATATAAAATAAAGCGTAGTGACTGTAGTATGATACTATCTATACTATCTTAGTATAGAATCCAGCGTCGCTTATAATTATATCATATGAAAACATTATATCTTAATGATGTGTTCTTCGATCTAATAGTTTTTTTTTTCTTTTTTAAATTTGAGCGTGAGAAATGAAGCAAATCTGATTATTGTCTCCATCCATCATGAATCTTATATTTCAGGTTATATATTAAAGCATTTTGCCTAAAGTTGGTACTCTCTACGTATAAATGTGAGTATATCTATTTCATCTCTATATGTTTTCATTCTACTGTACACTTTCAGCTCTAATTTATAAAATATAGTATTGAAAGTCTCTGATTTAGTAGATTGCAGATGAGGTAAATAAAGTAAATTGCTAAATGTGATTTATGTTTTTTCTCTACCACCCTTGTTCACTTTCACACAGTCTGATCTCGACTTTTGCTTGCTAAAAGTTATTTATGTGTTTTCTCTACCACCTTTGTTCACCTTCACACAGTCTGATCTCAACTGAGTGTAAGAGTAGAAACGGTAGATAAAGGTTAGTGTGGCATTTTCTTTATTTTCGAGTTTTTTATTTTATTATATATACATAAAATACAGGGCAGATGAGGAACCTGTTGACCAGAAGAAATATTTTGAAGAGACTTGCAAACCGAAATGTGTTAAGCCATTACTTGAATATCAGGTATTTTGGATCTCAACTTGAGAAAGGCTTAAGGCAATATAGAAATTAGCTGTACCATGTGTTTTGATGCTGTTACTGTTACTTAAAGTGCACTTGATTGTGTTATTTTTTATGTATTAGATTATACTAAATTTCTTTTAATGTCCCGTGATGATAAAGCCAAGATCATAAAGACACATCGTAGTCATGAAATGTATGCCAAATATTGTATAAGTCAGTCAATTTCTATTTAACGTGCAATATATTCATTTTGGGGGATGAAATGAAAAATAGTGAATTTCATGAGAATTGGGCATACTCAGACAATTGGACACGTTGCACACATGAAATATTAATGATCATATTTAGTGTCATAATGTCTTAGAAATAAGGCTCATTTCGGGGGTTATCTTAGTTCTTGAAAATCGTTTTTTCTATTTAATTGATGATGAATGCTGAAAATATGATTATTAATATTTTAAAAGCATTTTGTGAACATGGGCATGATCCTAGCCTCAGTTGGGTTACTCTGTTTTCAGCTGGAGGATTTTGGATGAATGAGATTGATTGCCATAAACCAAAATGATGAAAATGGAATCAAGAAGAATGAACTTTGAAAGTATTGACTGTTGCTGTGAAATTTTATTTAGTCTTCATGTAATATTAGCCATTTTTGCTCTGGCATTTTTCTTTCTACTAAGATCTTGTGATAGTTTTTACTCAATTAACTTTCTTCTGAGTGCTGCTAGATATGTTCTTCCCTGGTGTAAGGTGGTTGGTGGTAATTTTGCTTATAACAGGCTTGCGTAAAAAGGATCCAAGGAGACGAGAGTGGTCACAAGCACTGCACTGGGCAGTATTTTGATTATTGGTCATGTGTCGACAAATGTGTAAGCATCTTATGGATTTAGGTGGTCCCATCTTGAATGAAATTGCTTACTTCTCCTCACAATTATTCTAATCTATTGCAGGTGGCACCGAAGTTATTCATGAAACTGAAGTAGGAGGTGCATAATTTTTTCTGGTACATTGGCTTTAATGTTCTGCTTTCTTTTGCAATGACTGCGTTCGATCTTAATAAATTTGCATGCAGTTCTGCCGGCTGTTTTCTGCTCTTTCATTTACTTTCTTGAAGCTGTGGAATTTGAGATGTCTGTGTATACTGTAATGACAACCAATAAGAAAATTTAGCTAAGGTTGCTTATTCGGTTTGGTTCTCTGATCGATCGAGCAAGAATAATCAGATTGAGTGTCAAGATTCCCCAAAAAAAAAAAAAAGATGAAGCAAAATGGGAAGAAAAAATAACAGAAGGGAGAAAAATTCAGTACCCTGTGTGAAGATCAAGAACCATTTTCAAGTCATGTATCCTCTTAGGCATAGTTTATAAAATGAAGGAAATGCATAGTTATGGACAAGATTAAAACTACAATGTCAATTAATATCAACCAAGAAATGGCCAAAAAGTAGTCTAAATAGAATTCTTCGAATATCAAAGAGTGCGCCTTTTGCAAATATAAATGTTTTGTATAATAAATGTAGGTATGTATACCTCAATTAGGGTTGTCGTATTTATTGTCTGGTAATTCAGTAAATATAAATGTTTTGGAAATTGAAATATCTTTGGTTGTTCTTAAGTAAGCTGATTTTAATTCATGGAAGTTAGTATGTATATTTAGTAATTTAGAACCATTTAATTGGGTTAGGTTATCTAAACTAGAGAACATTAATGTGTAATGAGACAATAAGTATCATGTGTTTTAGCTCTATTATGTTAAAAAATTTACTGATATTAGTAAGAAATAAAGTGAGGATGATTGGGGTTGTGTGTTAACAGATTAAAGTCATATTTCTAGACAATAGTCTAGAAATATATTAACAGTTCTTTTTTTCCATATTTTTAACAATATAAGCAAGTTGAGATCAGAAGTAGATTAACAGTTGGCACATTATTAAGGTCTTTTCAAAAGACCGTTCGCGCCAGAGGAGGGTCAAAGTTGTTAAAAACAAAACGTTCTTTTGACCCCTTTGGTGTGGGGGGTCGTTTGAAATCACAGGACTCCGTTCTTTTGACCCCTCTCTGGCGTGGGGGGTCGTTTGAAAGAAAGACTCCGTTATTATAGAATGGGCCTCGCGTTTACAGAACAGGGTCCCGATCTGCGACTCTATATGATGAAAGGGTCTCATTTTGAGCCACCACTTTTAAAAATCATCTGTGGAACCCTAGATTAGCCCTCCATTTGTCACTAACTCACACGAATACTCGTTATTTTCCTCTATTCCTCCGTTAATTTAGAGTGCCCTAGGTTTTGCGGCGAGCACCAGAACACTTTATATGGATACTTGGTCTAGTAGTTCTTTTGAGTTAGATGATGCAATAACTTGTGATCCCAACATGTAATAAGATTCACCTATTTATGGTGAGCTTTGGGCATTCGATCACGAAGAAAAAAAAGTGCATTCGTGCTCAAAAACTATAGACAATTTTGGGTGATTTGTGCATTTATTTCGATCCCCAAGTGCGACATGAGGTTGAACAATTTGAGTGAGTTCTTCAATGCCCCTTTACTACCTATCAGGGACAAACCCACTTGACCCTGTTCAATATGATCATAAAATGTTTGATGTCTCGAATTGTAAAAAGATATCAAAAGATGACGAAGTCAATTGACGTCTTGTGTACGCATATTAGAAAGAAGCTTGCCAAACAAGAACTTACAGCTAGAAATTGGATTCCTATTTTTGTAGGAGATGCTCGATTTGAGGTTTGTAATGGATACAAACAATATATGATCGATTTGAATAGATGTCTGTGCAACCATTACATATGTGAACTTACTGGAATTCTATGTGTCTATGCAATTTCGTGCCTGCATTTCAAGAGAGTGCTAGTGGAAAATTACGTTCATCAATGCTATCACCAGTAAACTTTTCTGATGATGTAATCAAACTTCATATGTCCGATTTATGGGCAAGCCATGTGGCCCGAAGTAGAAGTGAGTGAAATTTGTCCACCGGTATCACATCGTTAACCTGGGAGGCTAAAAAAAAAAAAGAGTGAGAGATGTGGATGAGTCACGATCTTTATCAATTACCAGGAAGAACTCAACAATGACATGCGAAAGATGTTGATGTGAGGGGTATAATAATTGCACTTGTCGAGAGTTTCCTACCACGTCACAAGCTGCCTCCGCTTTTGCCTCAGGCACTGCTTCGCAAGACTCTTTCATGAGTTTCAACACATGGTCAAGGCAGTGATTGATTATTCATGATATATTTGAACTTATGTGTAATTGATTGTTGTGATACGTTTGAACTTATGTGTAAACATTAGTTCATATTATCTTATATTTTTCAAACATTATCAGTTAAGATGTTAAAAATAAAATTTTGAGGTCGGTTTAACTTTCAACCCAAGCTAAAATGATTTTTACCTTTTTTTTTCACATTTTTAACAATATATGCAAGTTGAAGTCCTATATCTCCATACTGGCTCAACTTGTCAAATTCGTTAAATTTGGTGAGCTAGATATTTTAGGCTTGATTCTTCTTTGCTTGTTTGAGAACACTGGTTGGTTACTATGGTAATAGAGCTGTTAACAGTTAACAGTTCGGTTCCGCCTTAAAACTTAATCGAACTAAGGACTCCTGGTTCTTAGTTTTTGGAATTTGGACTAAAACTATATTATATTATTAAAATATATAAATTTAAGATTAATTTTGACCAATTTTCATTGGATGCCAAAGTTTGAACTAGATTTTGACCAATCGTTTCATTGGATCAGGTGGGTTTGAACTAGATTTTGGGTTGTCGAGTTTGGGCTGAGTTTGAATCGAATTTGGATCAGATTTTGGGACCTATTGTTAAGTTTATTTACGCTCAGTTTTAATATTTTTTGCCCAAAACTATAAAACGATTGTGGTTCGTAAAAATATGAGACTCAATTGAATTGGGACCTGACTACCCATTTCGGTTTGAATTGTGGTTCCAATATGGTTTTGTCAACCTCTCGTGGGCATGTGCCTGGGAGAGTAAATCAATTGTTTGATTAATCTACTCAAGAAATTTGAGCAAGTGGCTATTAACCAAGAACATAATCTGTGAATGGGCAAATGACAATATTCTAACAAATGCAGCTGCGCTGTGGATGATCAATACAAAGATTAACAAACCCGTAATGATTTTTTTGTAAAAGACATTATGAGAGAAACAAGAGTGAAGTGACAATTAGTCGAATGTAAACACGTGATGGAGTGAGAGAGGTCCATTAAAACTAATAAGTTTTTGTTCGTTTTCTTTCATTAGGTAAAATCATGAGTAGCGACGAAGAACATCCTAATTTTGATCTAAAGATATTTATGAGGACTATACAAGATTAAGTTAAGGCTCTAAATATACAGATAGATAGAATGAAGTCCACAACGACAAGCCATGCATGAAAAGTTAAAGCACCAATAATATATGAACATGAGGAATCATTCACGAATGATAATTACTTAATAGGAAGATGATGTTGAAAAACCGAGATCGAAACGAAATAGGAAAAACGAAAATAGTGGACACCAAAGATTTATGTGGAAACCCTAAACGGGAAAAAACCACGGGGAGAGGAGAAATCACTAAAATCAAAGGTACAATGAGTTTTGCGACTCAAGCATCAATATATAGAGAAAAACGTAAAACCCTAGTCATAACGAGATTCACAACGTGGGCCGAACTGGCCTGGCCCGGCCCAAACAGAAATCGGGTCACACCGATTATAACAAATCTCCACCTTGACACGAATTCTACTTCATAAAATATACTCCATAAATTGAAAAGAAAAACTCCTCCACCATAAAGCCCCTCAGGGCAAAATCAGCAGCTAATACCAACCAAGCTCAAACAGTGTTTGAACTTGGGTGTGTGCAAAGTCTTTGTCATCATATCAGCTGGATTATCATGAGTACTAATTTTACTCACTGCGAAATCACCACGAGCAATCACATCGCGAACAAAATGATAACGCACATCAATGTGCTTAGTCCTCTCATGAAACATCTGATCCTTCGTCAGAAAAATAGCACTCTGACTATCACAAAAGACTGTAGTAATCTGTAAGTCTTCACTGAGTTCACCAAATAGGCCCTTCAGCCAAATTGCTTCTTTACAGGCTTCTGTAATCGCCATGTACTCAACCTCGGTAGTCGATAATGCAACTGTATCTTGCAATGTAGCTTTCCAACTAATAGCACAACCACCAACACTAAAGATATACCCAGTAAGAGATCTTCTCTTATCAAGATCTCCTGCATAGTCAGAGTCAACATAACCAATAACTTCATCTCTAGTCCTTCCAAACTGTAAGCAAACATCAGTAGTACCACGTAAGTATCTGAGAATCCACTGAACTGCTTTCCAATGTTCCTTACCAGGGTTTGCCATATATCTGCTAACAACACTAACAGCATAGGCTAAATCAGGACGTGTACAAACCATGGCATACATAAGGGAACCAATCGCACTAGAGTATGGAACTAGTGACATATAATTAACTTCCTCATCTGACTGTGGACATAAAGTAGATGAAAGTTTGAAATGAGCAGCTAATGGAGTACTAACCGGCTTGGCACTTTGCATATTAAATCTATTGAGAACTTCCTCAATGTACCCTTTCTGATTTAAGTATAATTTTCCTGCCGATCGATCTCTAAGAATCTCCATCCCAAGTATTTTCTTTGCTGCACCTAAATCTTTCATCTCGAACTCGCTACTCAGCTGTGATTTTACCTTTCTGATCTCTTTCTGATTCTTGGCTGCAATCAACATATCGTCGACGTACAATAGAAGATAAACAAATGACCCATCACCACTCATTCTGAAATAGACACAACTGTCATAACTGCACCTCTTAAAATCATGAGTGGTCATAAATGCATCAAATCTCTTGTACCACTGCCTCGGTGACTGTTTCAGACCATAAAGAGACTTTTTCAGCTGACAAACGTAGTCTTTCTTTCCTACGACTACAAAACCCTCAGGTTGCTGCATGTAGATGTCTTCCTCGAGTTCTCCATGCAAAAATGCAGTCTTCACATCTAACTGCTCAAGTTCAAGATCGTGCAATGCCATGATACCAAGTAAAGCCCGGATAGAACTGTGCTTCACAACTGGAGAAAATACATCAGTAAAATCAATACCTGGAGTTTGACTATAGCCTTTAGCAACAAGCCTGGCCTTATACCTTGCTTCTTCAACTCCTGGCGTACCTTCTTTTCTCTTGTACACCCACTTGTAGCGAACAATTTTCTTGTCCTTTGGTAGCTTCACTAGGTTCCACGTACCATTCTTGTGAAGCGATTCCATTTCTTCCTGCATAGCAATCATCCACTTACCAGAGTTATCGCAGCTAACTGCCTCTGAATACGTCGCAGGTTCTTCTTCGGAATCAATTTCTTCAGCCACATTTAAAGCATAAGCAACCAAATCAGCTTCTGCATATCTCTGAGGACGTCTAGTATCTCTCCGAGGCCTATCTTTTGCAATGGAATATTGTGGAGGTGCTTGTGAGGAACTAGCACCATCCACCGAATCTGAGATAGGTTCCGGAGTAGGCTCTAGTGTAGATCTCGACTCAATCTCAATCTCCACCTGTGTGCTTGACTTCTGTTTATCTTCCTCAAGAGAAATTTTAGACGGAGACCCCTGAAGCATACTAATCTCATCAAAAACAACATCTCTACTGATGACGACCTTTCCGGTTTCTGGACACCAAAGTTTGTATCCCTTCACTCCTTGTTTAAAACCGATAAATACACACTTCACTGAACGAGGCTCCAACTTCCCATTATCAACATGAGCATACGCAGGACATCCAAAAATTTTCAAATCAGAATAAGTAGCAGGAGTGCCATACCATACCTCTTGTGGAGTTTTCTTATCAATAGCAGTCGACGGAGAGCGATTAATGAGATAACAAGCATACGCAGCAGTTTCGGCCCAAAAATATTTTGGTAACCCGGCATTAAGGAGCATACAACGAACCTTCTCCATCAAGGTCCTATTCATCCTTTCTGCTACACCATTCTGTTGAGGATTTCGCGGAACTGTATGATGTCTCACAATACCTGCAGCTCTGCATAAGGCATTAAACTCATCAGAACAAAACTCCAAACCATTATCAGTTCGGAGACGCTTCACTTGTCTTCTTGTTTGCTTCTCAATCATGATCTTCCACTCCTTGAAGGTAGAAAATACGTCACTCTTCTGTTTCAAAAAGAATGCCCAAACCTTCCTGGAAAAATCATCAATAATCGTCAACATATAAAATGCATCACCTTTAGATGGTACCCTAGAAGGCCCCCACAAATCGGAATGTATGTAGTCAAGTGTTCCCTTTGTGTTGTGAATACCTGCTGAGAAATTAACTCTCTTCTGCTTGCCAAAAACACAATGCTCGCAGAATTTCAGCTTCGTAATACTCTGCCCATCAAGAAGTCCTCTTTTGCTCAATTCGACCATGCCATTCTCACTCATATGACCCAGACGCATATGCCAAAGCTTTGTAATATCAGAATTAGACATAGATGAACTAGCGACAGCAGCATCACCTGTAACTGTAGAGCCTTGCAGAACATATAAACTGGCAGTTTTTCTGAGCCCTTTCATCATGACAAGAGAACCTTTACTGACTTTCACAACTCCACCTTCACCAGTGTACTTGTACCCTTTAGAATCAAGAGTACTCAAGGAGATCAGATTTCTCTTCATGTCAGGGACGTGCCTCACATCACCAAGTGTCCGAATGGCTCCATCGAACATCTTAATCTTGACCGTACCAATGCCAGCAATTCTACAAGATGCGTTATTTCCCATTAACACAACACCTCTAGAAACCGCTTCATATGTTGAAAACCAGTTCCGATTGGGACACATATGAAACGTGCAGCCAGAATCAAGAATCCACTCCTCGCTCTGTTTCGAATCAATATCATACGCAACGAGGAGTTCACCATCACTGTGATTTTCAGCAACATCAGCTTCGCCAGATTTCTCAGGTTGTTTTCCCTTCTGATTCTCACCAGTTTTCTTGTTCTTATTCTGCAGTTTATAACACTCAGCAATAATATGACCCTTCTTTTTGCAGTACTTACAATACCTTTTGTTCTTGGATTTCGACCTGCTTCGATTATCCCCACTAGTATTCCTCTCATGCGATCTTCCCCGCACAATAAGGCCCTCACCCTTGGCCTCTGAGCCACCAACAAGCTTATACATTTTCTCTTTAGAGAATAAAGCATCATAAACCTCATCCAGAGTTAATGAATCACGACTGTATAAAATAGTATCTCTAAAAGTAGCATACGAAGTAGGCAGCGAACACAGCAAAATCAAACTTAAATCCTCTTCGTCATACTTAACTTCCATGGATTCCAAATTAGAGACAATTTCTTTAAAAACAGTTAAGTGATCATCTAGAGACGTACCGTCTGCCATACGATGAGAATATAGACGTTGTTTCAGGTGTAGTTTGCTAGTCAGGGATTTCGTCATACACAACTGCTCCAACCTTAACCAAAGTGCCGCAGCGGATTTTTCCTTCAAACAATCTTGAAGAATCTGATTTGACAAATGCAAATGAATCTGAGATAAAGCTTTTCGATCCTTACGCTGTTTCTCCTCAGCAGTCCATGATGACGGCATCATTGGAATGCCCAACAATGCATTGTCTAAATCCATTTGTGCCAAAATTGCTCGCATCTTAACCTGCCACAATGAAAATCTGGTATTTCGATCCAGCAACGGAATATCGTATTTTAGTGATGTCATCCTTCAAAAATTCAGAATATTTCCCAAATAATTTCTCTACCAGAAAATTACTCCGAAAAATTCCAGCAAATAATATCTCAACCCAGAAGTTTCAGAAACTCAATATTTCATGGATAAAAATTTCAGAATATAATCCAAAATTAATCAGAAAATTCAGCACCCAAATAATCCAATAGCAGAATTCTGAAAAATCGTGAAAACACCCAAAAAAATACCCAAAACAGAACAACCGAGTGCTGCTTGGAGGTTGACTGAACAGAGATGGGTTGCTGCAGAAGACGGCGGCTAGGGCTCGGCGACGGAGGCGCTAAGGCGCGGCGTTCGCGGCAAGCAGAACGGAGCGCGACGACGGAGTTCGCGCGCGCGACGACCGAGTTCGTGCGACGACGGAGTTCGGCGGCGCGTTCTGTGCGCGAGACGGTGGAGTTCGCGGGTGGCTCGGGTCGCGGCGGCGTTCTCCTCTTCTCCTCTGTCGAAGAAGAACAACAGAACCAAAACTGGTTCTTTTCCTCTGTTTCTTCACGCAGAGAAAAAATAAGAAAAGAAAAAATAAATTTCTTTTCTTATTTTCTATTTCCTCCTAATTGCAATTTCAATTACGAAATTACAAATTTGAAAATCGTTCGATACCTTCAACTCGCTCTGATACCAATTGTTGAAAAACCGAGATCGAAACGAAATAGGAAAAACGAAAATAGTGGACACCAAAGATTTACGTGGAAACCCTAAACGGGAAAAAACCACGGGGAGAGGAGAAATCACTAAAATCAAAGGTACAATGAGTTTTGCGACTCAAGTATCAATATATAGAGAAAAACGTAAAACCCTAGTCATAACGAGATTCACAACGTGGGCCGAACTGGCCTGACCCGGCCCAAACAGAAATCGGGTCACACCGATTATAACAGATGATTTGAACCAAATCGATAAGATGAAAATTTAAGCAACATCAAATTAGTAATACTTTATTTTCAAAGTAAAAAAGATCCCTAGTCATATTTGGAATGAGAAAGAAAGTCGATAATATATTTGATTGTCATAACTTCATCAAGGAGAAAATAATTAAACTACCCATGATTGAGTTCACGGATAACGCAAACATATGGTGTGATCAATTAGTAAAGAATCGAAAGTGATACGATGAGCAACTCATTTGCACATGAGAGGACATGAAGGTAACTATACGAAAAAAAATTATTCTTAACCACTATTATTGAGAGTAGTGTAAAAGATTACAATTCTTCTGCATTGGGTCATCGCGATACAGGAGTTGATGAAGGTTATTGCCAGAACGCTAATGCGTCGGATCAGAGAGCCGCAGAAGGTTTCATCAATGTCGACAGTTTTATACCTTCCTGCTGACTCTTGCATATCTGGACAAGTTATTTTCGTCGATGGAGGATTCACCTCCTCTAGATGAAGCTACAGATTCTCACTAGATGAAGCTACAGAAAAGCAGCTTCAACTCTAGATTGAAAAATGAATATATTTATTTTCTAGCAACCCTTAAAAACTTTTCAACTCTTCATTGAAATTAAATTTTTCTCACTGTCAAAGAGTAACAGTATGAATTAGGATGAAGAGAAAAAAATCTCGATATTAGAGTCTAGACACTGTTTTATGAATTTGCATATTACAGTTTGCTACGTTTTACAGTTACTCTGGAAGATAAAGTATGACCTAGACAACACTTTGAATCACGTAGAGATATGGTATTTTTTTGGTTCCTATGTTTCTATTGATGAATAGATAATTGCAATGATTTGAATATTTTTATATAAATTGTTTGAATTTAAACTTGGGGAAGAGGTCAATGATTGAGCCCAAAAGCATAAAATATACGATTATAAAGCAATTATCATGGATAAGGAGATGAAAGTTGGAGCCTTTTTGATGAAAAATCAACGTTTTTTGATGAAAAATCAACGTCTTCTCGTTTCTGCTTCGTCCTTTCCTCAACGCCATTAATTTCCACGCTCTCTCTGCTCCAACCAACGACTTCCATTAACTGCCTCCGAAGAACAGCCAAACTCGTCTTCCCAACCCCATTCTGATTGAGAAAGGAACGCAATTTCCAACTCTTTGATTCCATCCTCTAGCTAACGCATCAAAGTATGGGTGATTATGGTCCTGTTCAGTTCGATTTTTGGAGAGATTAGGACCGGATCACTAAAATTTAATTTTCAAATTTTTGCACAAATAAGCTCAAAAAAATTTCAGAACCGGACTAGAAATCTCGTCTCGGTTCTGGTCCTCCCGATTTTGTTCAATTTTATTTTTTCCCATTTATATTACTTGGCCGTAAATTACTACTATTTTTTTTTTGTACAGCAGAATCAGATAGATGTAAAATATCTAAACCATAGTTACAAAAAAATTTTCAAGCTTGATGTCTCATTTTTCAGTGTATCACATGCATATGTTTTTCCACAGTGATTACATTGAGCTCTAGAATTTTTATCATCGCTATCGTTAACAATATTAAAATAATTCTAAATATCAGATTTTTTTGTCTTTTCCCTTCGAACACTAACAGTAGAACTAGTCACAGGAGAAATCGCTACATTTTGATTTTCATTTGTACTTTCTCTTTTCATCTTATAAAATACAATAATTTATTAAATCAAGTAGCCAAATTCAACAATCTAACAACTATCTAATAATCCCAACGAAAATGACACTAAAAACGCAGCAAACAAGTTGACAAATAACTAGGACAATGAACTAGAATGACACAACAAACATATTGATAACACAGTAGAAAAATAACTGAAATTATTACAATACATGCCGCATGAGAAATATTCTGTTAAGACATACTAAACAGAACAAAACAGAATAGAGGGTCGGCACTCTCTCAGTGAAACCGAAGGAGTGTCCCAAAGGCCAAAACAAAAACAAATTTGATGCAAAAACAATAGAAAATTAAGCGCAGAATATGAAAACCGAAACGAAACAATAGAAAAGTAAGTGCAGAACCAAACCTGTGGTTTGATATTGCTCCGATGACGAAACGATAAAAGAACGACAGTTGGAAGCTGGACCGAGAGGCAAGCAACTGTAGCGACTTCGACAAGACACGACGAGGGCGACTAGGCGAGAGACAACGAGACGCGAGTCTACGAAGTGCGATTTGCAAACTGGGAAGATCAGACTTTGAAGTTTTAGAGTTACTTAACTTAATGGTCTGGGTCGATTTTACGGTGTTTTACCATTAAAATCGAGAATCGAACCAACAATTTCGGTTATGAAAAAACAAAACCGAATATTGTTTAGGTTTTGCTCAAAATCGACAAGAACCAGACCAAATAGGTCAGTTCTGGTCTAGGCCACCTTCTCACAAGATTTCAGAACTTCAAATCGAAAAAGAAAGCAATGGCGTCTCTTTCGATTTCAACCCCACTCCACCCCTTCTTTTCCCCTCTTCTCTTAGCTCAATCCATCATAAACATCCGCCGTTGCATCATCTGCAACCATCTTTTTCTTCATACCCTCTGAAACGATTCCGGCTCCGGTGAACGGCAAGAGGACGATGAAGATTGAGAGAAAAGAGATTGACAGAGAGAAAATGATTTTTTGTATTTCTATGAGTCAAAGATGATGATTTTACATATATCAATGTAAATGCAAAGATATTGCATATACGTTGGCATTGATTTTTGGCAATATATTTTATGAAAATAATATTTTATTCCATTATTTTCCGAATTGATAATTTATTTATTGGTGATCAAGAAATAGTTTATTTTGATTATTGGATGACATTATATTAGCAAGCATGAAGATTCTGCGGAAAAGAAAAATAAAAAAACAAGAATATTAGGAAAGTTATCGAAAAAGCTATAGGCACTTGCTTTTTGGAAAAGTTTGTTTTGGTAAGCCGATTTGATGGAGATTTGGTGAAATCTGTTGGGCTTCGAGTTCCCATGATTAATGGGATGATTTCCTAATTTTTTAGATGAATATCTGATTTGTTGGAAATACTTTCCTAAAGTGTCACACGGTGTGTCACACGGTGTGTCACTCAACCGAATTTGTTAAGATTTGTTTTCCTTAATTCTTACGGCGTTTTGGTAACTGTTCTGAATCGATCATATGGAAGTTACCAAGGATATTTAAAGCTTTCGTTATCTGTGAAAGCTGATTAACGATGGAGTTTTGTTTTTCGCGTGAGAAGGTTTCTTCGTTTTTCCGAGCCGTCACTTTTCTTTCACTCCATATGTTTCTGCATATGGGTTTGTGATTGTTTTACACACTCGACCTAATCTGTAGATTTCACCGTTTTATTGAGTGTATTGATTATTGCATCCGAAGAGTTCGATCTGATGTTCTAGGAGGTGTCCCAGGAGGCAATATTCTTTGTTCTTCATTGAAGGTCAGTCTCGGGAGGAGGCTGCATCCGAACTCGGGAGGAGTTCTTTTTCTTAGACAAGGGGAGCTTGTCGTTCTTGATCGTGGGGAAGGGGATCTTGCTATAACACGGGTTTCGGGAGGAATCAACAACGAGGGGATCTCGTTGTTATCTTGATCTCGGGAGAGATCGATCTAAAGTTGAGGGGATCTCGTAAAAACAGTTTCCTTGAGGAAGTTAACTAAAGGCGGCGACAAAGATAAGAGAGAGTCTTTATTTGTATAAGTCTGATTGTCTTGTAACTTTGGGAACTCAAAGAAATGTTTTTATATCTGGGCGTGGCCCCGCAGACGTAGGCTGGTTGCCGAACTGCGTTAACAACCTCATGTCTCATTTATTTCCGCTTTTTATTTTGTTCATCATTGCATTCATCATCGGTGTTACACATAATACCCTGTGTGACACCGCAGAATTAATCGTAATCTTTCAATCAAGGAAGTGTAACTAAAACGTATAACTAAACTTTTTAACTCAACCAGAATAGTAAATACATTTACATTAACATCCCCCCTCAAGATCAAGGCCGGAGGCCAAAGATCTTGGATAGGAAATGCTGAAACTTGGAGGGAGGAAGAGGCTTTGTCAATTCATCGGCTAGTTGGTTGTCGGAAGGTGTAAATTGAATCTGTAACAATTTATTCTGAACTTTCTCACGAATAAAATGATCTCGACATACTTAGATTTTGAGTGGAGTACTGGATTGGAAGTCAGGTACGTGGCACTCAAATTGTCACACAAAATGGGAGGTAAGGACGGAGAGGTAATACCCAACTCGCTTAATAAGGATTGAAGCCAAAATACCTCAGCCGCGGTATTTGCTATACTACGGTATTCGGATTCTGTGCTGGTACGTGAGACAACCTTATGTTTGGTCGAAGAACAAGAAATTAAATTGGTGCCCATAAAAATGCAGAATCCACCTGTACTTTTTCGATCATCTGGACAGGAGGCCCAGTCGGCATCTATATAGCAAGTCAAATTGCAACTATCCGAGGGTGAAAAGGAGATACCTAGAGACGGGGTGCCTTTAAGATATCTCAAGATGCGTTTAACAGCTTGCCAGTGAATATCTAATGGCGCATGCACAAACTGAGAAACTTTCTTGACCGCAAAGGCAATATCTGGTCTTGTCAAATAACAATATTGTAACCCCCCTACAATACTGCTATAAAGATAACCATCACGCAAAGGTATACCAGATTTTTGGGATAATATAGATCCAGCCACCATTGGAGTAGGAACCGATTTGCAGGATTCCATATTTGCTCGGTGAAGTAAGTCAGATATGTACCTGGATTGCAAAAAACTCATACCTGTAGGGGTTCTAGTGATTGAAATTCCCAAGAAGAAAGACAACGGTTCAAGGTCACGAACTTTAAATTAAGAGTGCAGATACTGTAACAAGGTATCCATCTGAACATCTGAGTTCCTTGTCAGAATGATGTCATCGACATAAACGAGCATTACTAAGATGACTGAGCGTGCACGATAAATAAATAGGGAAGAGTCTGATTTGGAAGCAGAAAAACCCCAAGAGATGAGAGCATTATAGAGCTTGGTGTACCATGCTCGAGGGGACTGCTTGAGACCATATAGTGCTTTATGTAGGAGACACACAACTGATGGATGAGTGAAACTGAGAAAACCAGGAAGTTGCTGCATAAATACTGTCTCAGTTAGCTCCCCATGTAGGAATGCGTTGCTAATGTCAAGTTGTTGGATATTCCAACGATAAGAGATTGCCAATGACAGAGTGGTGCGAATCGAGGTTGGTTTGACAACCAGACTAAAGGTCTCATCATAATCTATCCCTTCTGTCTGATCATACCATTTGGCTACTAACCGAGCCTTGTACCTGCTAACTGTACCATCAGAGTTGAGTTTAAGCTTAAAAACCCATTTACAGCCAATGATTTTGGCTCTAGGAGGAAGAGGAACTAATGTCCAAGTGTGTGTCTCATGAAGGACTGAGATTTCCTATTTCATAGCAGTCAATCACTGGGGATGTTTTGAGGCCTGGATGAAGGTTTTGGGCTCGATAAGGGGTTGAACGGAAAAAGCCTTGGGGCGAAAGATACCATCTTTGGCGCGAGTCTTTATAAGATGTTCATTTATGGGAGGTGGGCACGGGAAAGAAGCGAGGGAGGGCAATTGAGGGATAGGAGGGGTGGGTTGGGGTGTGGAGATGAGAGGTGATGGAACTTGGGCAGAGATTGGAAGAATAGAAGCTATTTGTGGTGAGGAAGTAGTTGGACTTATGTGAGGAAAGTTGGGTGGAGCTGCAGTAAAAACTGGAGGTGAAATAGATAGAATGGATAGGGAAAAGGAGGGTAGTGGCAAGCTGGACGTGGAGAAATTGGAAAAAGGAAAACTGGACTCGACGAAAGTGACGTGTCGAGAGATATAAATTTTGTTGGAATCAGGATCGAAGCAAGTGTAGCCTTTGTGGTGGTGGCTAGGTCCGAGATATACACAGGGAAGAGAACGAGGCTGTAACTTGTGTTTGTTGAAGGGTCGAATGAAAGGAAAACACAGACAGCCAAACACATGGAGCAATGAGTAGTCAGGAGTAGATTGAAAAAGACATTCAAAAGGGGATTTGTGTGCTAGAATAAGAGTAGGTAATAAGTTGATTAAAGTAGTGGTTGTTGTAAAGGCATAAGGCCAGAAGTGTTGAGGAACTGAAGAGTGAAATAATAGGGCAAGTCCAGTCTCAACAACATGACGGTTTTTTCGCTCAACACGACCATTCTGATTAGGAGTGTATGGACAAGATATACGGTGAAGAATGCCCAGAGACTGAAACAAAAGAGATAGAGATTTGAATTCGCCACCCCCGTCAAATTGAACACTTTTAATGTTAACTCCAAACTGAGTGAGAACAAATTTATGGAAATTAACAAAAACTTGGTAAACTTCACTTTTTAATTTTAATGGAAACAACCAAGTGAACCGAGTACAATCATCGACAAAAAGAACAAAATAACGTAAACCAGTAATAGAATTTACAGGGGATGGACCCCAAATGTCACTGTGTACGAGATCAAAAGGAAATTTTGCATGTGAGCTTGATACTGGAAACGGCAAGCGATGAGCTTTACTCATCGAGCAGGAAGCACAAAATTGAGGTATTTGAGACTGGGACACGGGGAGATTGCTGGATTGTAAGACACACCTTAAAACAACAGAGGAGGGATGTCCTAGTCTGCAGTGCCAAAACATGGAGGGATGACTGGCCGAGGAGGGGAGATGAGTATGAAGAGCTTGAACTGGACAGGGAGACAAAACTTGGTAGAGTCCATTAACGAGCGAACCACGGAGCAAAGTCTGGTGAGACTGTTTGTCCTTGACAAAGAAAAACATTGGGTGAAACTCAACATATACAGAGTTGTCTTGTCACAATTTTTGAACACTAAGCAAATTATGAGATAAACGAGGAGAATGACAGACAGTATTCAAGATGAGAGGTCGAGAGATAGAAGGAAGAATGACTGAACCAATTTTGGAGATGGGAAGTAAATTACCTTCGGCAATGGCGATTTGCGATGGTCCAACCTAGGGCTGAGGGTGTTGGAGGGCAGAGGCATGAGGCGTGAGGTGGTGGGTGGCGCCTGAATCCATTAGCCAGGGAGCAGCAGAGGGATTGGTGGACGGGGTTGGCAGAATCTCGGTGCTAGAAAAAGGAGAGGGTTCCCTGGCAGTGAACGCAGGAGGTGTAATGCAGGAGGATTGTGGGCTACTGGGTAAGGTGGATGAGTTTGAGTTTCATTTAGGTGGGTCAGGTTATAGGTGTGATGGGCCAAGTGGGCTACTGGGTTGGGGGGAACAAAAGGGTTATATGTAGGTTGGGCTGGGGCAGTGGGCCGGTAAGCTGGATCGAGTCGCTGATAACAGGCTGGTGTAGAATGGCCCACTTTTTGGCAAATCTGGCACTGGCCTTTGTAGTTTTGGCTTAGCCTGGGTCCACGCCAAGGGGAAGCATTCAGGTTGTTATGAGGAAAACCAGAGGAAATGTTCGCCCTGAAGGGATTGGACGGTGATGGCCGAAAACCAGAGTTCCAGTCTGGGCGAGAAGGACGAATGTTGACGGCGTGCGCTTGAAGGTGGCCCGGCAACGAAAGAACAATAGAATTCCGTTTTTCTAGACGAAAATCGAAAATCTGCTGGAGACTGTGAATCTCTTCCAAGGGAGGTTGGTTTGGCCGATTTGTGATGGAGACGACGAATGCATCATACTCGCTTCCAAGACCTCCCAGAAAATACAGTAACCGATCCCGGTAAGACACCGGCTCTCCAATCTCGGCCAGGGTATTGCACAGATTCGTAATTTTCTAAATATACGTTGTTGCTAAAAAACCGTCTTTTGAAACAGACTGTAACTGGCTACGGAGTTCTGCAATTCTCGCCGACGAGGAAGAAGAGAAAACGCGAGCGAGAGCTCCCCAGGCGTCGCTGGCTTTGGTAAAGGACACGATTTGAGGGAGCAAATCTTCGAAAATGGAAGCAAAAATCCAACTCAAGACAAGCGCATTATACCTTTCCCAGATACTGAATTCTGGATTTAGCTGAGATGAGAGAGAGTCGAGGAACTGGGGAGGTGGGGGCAAAGAACCGTCTATGATTTTGTTGATACCATTAGTATTGGCAACATGGAGGAGCAGGGCTTTCCAGATGAGGTAATTTGTGTTACTGAGTTTGATCGTTAAGGTTTGGGTAGCAGAAGAAAAATGAGGTAGCGAGAGAGAGGGAGTTACTGAAGGGGAAGAAACAGTGGAAGGGACATTTGAGCTGGAAGAAGCTATCTATTTTGGCTCTGATACCATGAAACGATTCCAGCTCCGGTGAACGGCAAGAGGACGACGAAAATTGAGAGAAAAGAGATTGACAGAGAGAAAATGATTTTCTGTATTTCTATCAAACAAAGATGATGATTTTACATATATCAAGGAAGTGTAACTAAAACGTATAACTTAATTTTATAACTCAACCGGAATAGTAAATACATTTACATTAACACCCTCCTGATTCTGTTCCTCGGATCATCACTCATGCCTCTTCCCACGAGGACCCAACTCCTCCTCCCCCTTCTTCGTCTTCTTCTGCCCCGTACAAGAGACCCATTTTGACGCATAACCATTCTTTATCTAAGTCCCCGACGTTGTACAAATTTCCCTCGGCTCCGCCTTTCAATTCCTGTAAGCCGTCTTTCTTTTCCGTCTCAGTCGCCGCCAGAAGTGCCTCGTTTCGACTTTTCCACCCATTCAAGCAGCTTCGCCTCATCCGCTTCCACTTGCGCTTCATCGTTTTGATTTCTCTTCCGTTCTTCTTCTTCTTGGTATCTCATCCCAGCCATTCTTTTCTCCTCGATTTTCTTTCCGCCTTCTCCGCGCGCCTTTTGTTCTCTCTCAATCTTGCAGTCCCTCGCCTTCCTTCCATACGTTTATTTCTTGCCCGTTCGTTTCCAAACAAGCTTAGTTCATCATCAGCAATCTCTAAACCGCCTCTGCCGGTCCTGTGGTCCATCGGGTATCGGTCAAATCAGAGAAAAGAGCGAGTTCCGGTTGTTGGGTTCAGATTTACAGCAACGGGGACGTTTGCGAGGGCGAATTTCACAAAGGAAAGTGTTCATGAAGTGGTGTTTACTACTATTACTTGAGTGGACGATATGAGGGGGTGGATTGATGGAAAATACGATGGATATGGAGTTGAAACGTGGGCCAGAGGAAGCAGATACCGCTGGCAATACTGGCAAGGCCTTAGACATGGTTTTGGAGTGTATAGATTTTACACCGGAGATGTATACGCAGGCGAATGGTCGAATGGGCAAAGCCGTTGGTGTGGAGTTCATACCTGTGAAGATGGAAGTCGATATGTTGGGGAATTCAAATTGGGTGTCAAACATGGGTTTGGGCACTATCACTTCAAGTGATTTCTGAATTTCATCCATTCTTCTTTCAACCTATAAATTCAGGTTGCTTGATCTTTGGGGTGATCACTTTCCTCTGTTGTGCCATGATTTTAGGATCTTCAGCTAATGTACTCGAATCATTGACGCTTAGCCTTCAAATTTGAGATTGTAGTCGGTGTAGACTGTAGAGGGGGAGTGATAGTGGTATCATGCTGGCACCTGACTGTTAAGTATCTGAATTTTTCTGTCATTGATGGCAGGATGTTTTCTAGGTTCCACCCCAAAAAGATAGGCTCCTATCCGAGATTTGTTCGAACAATCAAAAAACCGATCAGCTTGTACCGCATTTAGCATAACCTGTTTGTGTTTGAGCTACATATATTATCCTGAATGTTGGGGTTTCTTAATTTATTTTTTGTGCTGATTTCGCGAGTAGAAATAGTTACTCTCTCATATTTTTTGTCTTGTGTGAAAACAATTGAAATGGAGAGCACTATGCAGGCGAGTACTTTGCAGATAAAATGCATGGGTGTGTATCGATTTGCTAACGGGCACTGCTATGGAAGGGTCGTGGCACGAGGGCAGACGGCAAGGACTCGGAATGTACACATTTAGAAACGGAGAAACCCAATCTGGTCACTGGCAGAATGGAGTTATGGGCCTATGACCCAACCGACGCTCCCATCGGGACAGTCTATATATATTGTATGTGAAGCTTCGGTTTAGGGTTCATTTGAGCCGCTGATTCTTGGGGTTTCTCTTCCTTCCAGCCGTGCTTCAAAACAGGTTACTCTCTCTTCAGTGTTTTATTTCCTATTCACTGTCTAGTGCTTATCTGCTTATTATGTGTTTGTGTAAATTATGTCTATAATAAAAATTTCTTTGCTTGTTTAAGTTGCCAATTCCCGTTAGTCTATGTAGATTACTAATGTCTGTCTGCCAATTAAAATGAATTTATTTGTGTACAGTATCGACTGTGTTATTTCTTTTATTTGATTTTTTGATGTTTTGCAGACGAAGAGAACCAAGAAGTCAGGAATTGTCGGCAAGTACGGTAGGTAGCTTTTGTAGTTTTATTTCGTTACTGAAAATCAAAAAACTTTGCCTGTTTATGTCTTCTTCTTCTCCAGTTTTTCAACTTTTTTGTCTATGTTGTGGAGGAGCAAAGGTTTATGGAAAAGATAGTTTCTATATTCCTCCCACAAGAAACGTTTACAGACTAAAGTGAAGAACAGAAAAAGAAAAATGCAGTAAAATAAAATAACAGAAAGTTTTCAGACAATCATCCACGCCCCTCTTCCTTTCGTGCTGCTGTTTATAGATTCCATTTGCTAACCGTTTGTACACGTCAGCATGCATGGGTATGATGACGGCTTATTTTCCATACTCGTGGCCTTGGGCTCGCTTGTGCTGGTTATGGCTACGCTTCTTCTTCGTAGCCCAGCTGTGTAGCAGGTCTTGGTTGTCGTTTCCATGACAGTCCACCCTCTCAGAATGACCTTGTCCCCAAGGTCGGAAGTCAGGGAATTGGGCAGTAACAACATCAGAGTCAATCCATGTGGAGTCGGAAACCGGCCGGTTTTGCCATTGAATCAGCCATTGTGTAACTGGAAAATTACCTCTTTTGACTACGCGAGTTTGGAGAAGATGGAGCGGAGTGTTGGAATTGTTGTCGTCGTAAAAGTCAGGAGGAAGAACAGAGGAGGAAATCGCCCGACTGCCGAGTTTTTTCTTCAACAAGGAAACATGAAAGACTGGATGAATACGAGCTCCGGCAGGAAGAGCTAGCTTATAGGCTACTTGCCCGACCCGTTCCAGAACCTGAAAAGGACCGAAGTACCTCGGAGCAAGCTTGTGCGAGGTTCTGGTGACCACGGATTGTTGTCTGTAAGGTTGAAGTTTTAGATAGACCCAGTCGGTCGGTTGAAAACTCCGCTCGGTGCGGTTACGATCGGCATATAATTTCATTCGGCTCTGTGCTTGAGCAATATTTTCTTTAAGCAAGTTATCCATAGCATGGCGATCCCGCAGATAACCATCCGCGACGGCTGAAGAAGAGTGGAGATACGGACCCAAAGCCAGCCGAGGGGGAGGCAGACCGTAAAGAGCTTCAAAAGGAGTCATTTTGATGGCCGATTGGAACGTGGTATTGTACCACCACTCTGCCAATGGCAGCCACTGTCGCCATGCTGATGGTTTCCGAAAAGACATACAACGAAGGTACATCTCTAAACATTGATTGAGGCGTTCAGTTTGACCATCGGTCTCGGGATGATAAGCTGTGGAAGTTTCAAGTGTGGCACCCAGGGAAGAGAAAACAGATTGCCAAAAAGAGGAGAGGAAGATCGGATCCCTGTCCGAAACCATTGACTGGGGAATACCATGTAATTTGAAAACGTGATCGAGGAAAAGGTTTGCTACCTGAACTGCAGTATAAGGGTGGCGGAGAGCTAAAAAATGAGCATATTTGGTGAGGCGGTCCACCACCACTAGAATGTAGTTGGATTGAAGTGAGCTCGGGAGACCTTCAATAAAATCCATGGCTATGTGTGACCAAGGGTGATGAGGAATAGGTAAAGGTTGTAGAAGTCCAGGGTAGTGAACGTTTTCGTGCTTGCACCGCTGGCAAGTATCACAGTTTTGAACGTGTTTCTTGACATCAGTAGAGAGACCTGGCCACCAGAACAAAGACTTGGCCCTATGGAGCGTGGCTTGAATGCCGGAGTGACCTCCCTCTGCCGAATCATGTAAAGTGCCCAGTACTTGGGAGCGAATTGTATTTCCCTGTCCCAGAACCAGCTTCCCTTTAAAACGAAGAATGCCATTACTAACAGAGAAAAAAAGGGTCATGTGAAGGGTCAAGGGAAAGCTTGGTTAGGAGGTCGGTTGCCCAAACATCCCCGTCGTAACTGGAGATGACCTCTTGCATCCATTTAGGTGAATGGAGGGAAATGGTGTGACAATAGGAGATGGTAGGAGGCGTACTAGGTGTAATCCTGGAAAGGGCATCAGCCACCACGTTGTGTCTCCCTTCTCTGTATTCTATTTGATAATCCAGCCCCAGAAGTTTGGACAACCATTTCTGTTGCAGAGGGGTAGTAATTATTTGCTCAAGCAGATACTTTAATGACTGATGATCGGTTTGGACAATAAAAGAGTTGCCTTCTAAATAATGACGCCAAAGTTGAACTGCAGAGACCAAAGCCAGAAGCTCCTTCTCATAGATGGACAGTCCCAAGTTTTTGGAGTTAAAAGGCTTGCTCATGAAAGCAATCGCCTGTTTATCCTGCATTAACACAGCTCTCATACCCCCATGGCAAGCATCGGTTTGAATGATAAACGGCTGGGAAAAATCAGGTAATCTGAGAACTGGTGGTTCACTCATTGCTTTTTTGAGTCTCTGGAATGCTTCCTATGCCTTCGTATCCCAAACAAAGGCATTCAGCTTGAGCAAAGAGGTGAGGGGTTTTGCCATGATGCCATAGTTGCGAATGAACTTCCGGTAATAGCCAGTGAGTCCCAGAAAACCCCGGAGTTGCCTGACGTTAGCAGGAGGAGGCCAGCTTACCATTGCAGCGATCTTAGCTGGATCGGCTTGCACCCTTGACTTGGAAATAATGTGGCCGAGATAACCGACCTTGGTCTGGCCAAAAACACATTTAGATTCTTTAGCGACGAGGCGATGAGCACGTAATGTTTCCAGGACTGTGGATAGGTGAGCACAGTGAGATTCCTCAGTGGGGCTGTAAACCAAAATGTCGTCAAAGAAGACCAAAACGAATCGGCGTAAATACGGTTGAAAAACAGCGTTCATTAGTGCCTGAAAAGTGGCCGGAGCATTCGTGAGGCCGAACGGCATCACCCTGAATTCGTAAAGACCCTGATGCGTTTTGAAAGCTGTCTTATGGCAATCTTCCGTCCTTACCCGAATTTGGTGATACCCGGCTCGTAAATCGATTTTCGAGAAAATTGTTGAACCGTGAAGTTCATCTAACAACTCATCGATAATAGGCATCGGAAACTTGTCTTTAATCGTGAGAGCATTGAGCTGGCGATAGTCGACGCAGAAACGCCACTGCCCATCCCGTTTTCGTACTAAAAGGACTGGCGAGGCGAAGGGGCTCGAGCTCGGAACGATGATACCTTCTCGCAACATATCTTTCACCAGCTGTTCGATCTCTGTTTTCTGTGAGAAGGGGCATCGGTATGGCGCTAACCGGAAAGGTTTTGCGCCGGAAATAAGGGGAATCTGGTGGTCGTGGCTTCTAGCCGGCGGTAAGCCAGACCGTGGAGCAAAAACGTCGGCGAACTTTTGAACAATAGCCCTAATACAATCGGGTCCCCTCTGTTCGCAATCGGGTTCCAGCAAGTCGAGTTGGGCGATAAAACCACCCGAAAAATATGTCCAGCATGCGTTCAACCACTTTGGGCTGGTCCCCGTGTTGAGAGCCAATGGGTTGGCATAGGGGATGAGAACTGGGCTGCCCTCGTACTGGATCATTAGTTGGTTATTGGGCGGGTCGAAAGTCACCGGGCTGTGGTTGGAGATCCAATCAATTCCCAGAATGAGGTCGCTGCCTCCAAATCGCAGAGTCTGTAAGGGAAAAGTGAAAGAGAGACCCGACATCAGCCACGTTACCGGAGCGGAGAGTGCTCGGCTCTCCAGTTTTTCACCATTGGCGACCATAACGTGGTTAGACTTTCCAGCGATCGTCAGAAATCGAAAGTGGGTCGCGAGCCGTTCGTCGATAAAACTATTCGTACTGCCGCTGTCAATAAGAACGGAAATGGGGTGTTGTTTCAAACGCCCAGAAATCCGCACTGTCGAGTTTGTTGTGATACCGGAGAGAGCGTGTAGAGAAACCTCTAATGGTGTGTCTGCCAGAGCGACCTCCAAATGTTCTTCCTCAGCTGGATCTGTAAGTGCGACCTCAACTGGATCTACTATGATAACGTTTAATGACCGGTTTTGGCAGACATGCCCGGCGACGTATTTCTCATCACATTTAAAACAGAGACTCAATTTCTTTCTGAGTTGTAAATCTGCCTGTGGCACTCGTTGGAACTGAGTAGAGGATTTGGCGACATCGGCGGTCAACTCGCCATGAATTTTGTTGGTTGAGGGTTTTGGTGCATCAGTCCAACGCGTCGAGGGTGAAAAACGTGAGCCCTTAGCGGCTTTCAATGCCGATTCTTGTAACACGGCCACCTCGATGGCTTGTTCCAAGGTCTCCCAACGAGCAATACGTACCATGGCGCGTAATTCCTCTTTCAGACCGCCAGCAAACCCAGCAACCCAAAACGAATCAGGCATTTGTGGCAGTAGAGTCTGGGCTTGAGCTTTGAGCTCCTCAAATCTCTCCAAGTAATCCAAAACAGAACCAATTTGACGCACCTTCCCTAAAGCCTCCAGGGTATCTTCCCCTGGTTTTGTTGAAAAACGCTTACATAGGGCAGAGGAGAATTGTTGCCAGCTGAAACGAGGTCTGTTCGCCGCCCAACCATGAAACCATACATTGGCCTTATCCCCTAAATACAGCTCTGCCACTCCATCTTTTGGAGGTCAGTAAGGTGATGAAGCTCAAAGTATCGGTCAGCTTTTCGAACCCATTCCAGTGGGTAGTCTCCAGTGAAAACTGGCAGATCCATGCGCGGAAAACGAGATGGTTGTTGAGAGCCGAAATGCAGGTGCTCCTCAGGGCCTAACGGAGGTGAGTAGGGCGGAGGACGGAAGATGGGTTCCACCCTGCCATGTGGTGGCATGGGTTGCAGACGAGGTGGAATCCAAGTGTTAGAACCTGACGGAATTATCGGGTCGCTTCCCATGGGCCGTTTTAGCGCCGCCTCCCTCTGTCTATTGATGCTCGGCCCCGCCTCTGATACCAGAGGTGAGGAAGGTAAACTTCGAGTTGGTTGGATCCCTGGGGTCCTAGGTTTCTCACCTAGGTCTTGTGTGAGTTTGGTCAGTAGGGTGAGCATCGCGCCCTGGGTCGTTTGCAGCTCATGAATCGTTTGATCGGAGGTTGTTACCTTCGTCGAGATTCCGGTCATCGCGCTCCTCAGATCTTGGAGGTTTTGGTCGGAGGTGGTCATCTTCGTCGTAATAGTGGTCAAAGCAGTTTTCAACTCCTGGAATCCTTCGGTGAGTCTCCGTAAACTGTCTTCGTTCGTTTTTGCTCTCGTTTCGCCCATTCTCCCTGAACGTAGTGTCTCTGATACCACTGTTGTGGAGGAGCAAAGGTTTATGGAAAAGATAGTTTCTATATTCCTCCCACAAGAAACGTTTACAGACTAAAGTGAAGAACAGAAAAAGAAAAATGCAGTAAAATAAAATAACAGAAAGTTTTCAGACAATCATCCACGCCCCTCTTCCTTTCGTGCTGCTGTTTATAGATTCCATTTGCTAACCGTTTGTACACGTCAGCATGCATGGGTATGATGACGGCTTATTTTCCATACTCGTAGCCTTGGGCTCGCTTGTGCTGGTTATGGCTACGCTTCTTCTTCGTAGCCCAGCTGTGTAGCAGGTCTTGGTTGTCGTTTCCATGACAGTCTACCACTCCAAATCTTGAACTTGCTATTTTGTTGTTTTACTTTTTTGCGTTCTTGAAGCTTTTGAAAAAATGGCGATAAAGAAAACCCTAGGCCGTCAGAGGATCGAAATCAAGAAACTAGACAAGAAAAGCAACAAACAAGTTACCTTCTCCAAACGCCGGGCCGGACTTTTCAAGAAAGCTGGCGAATTATCCTTTCTCTGCGGCGCTGAGGTCGCCTTCATCGCTTTTCTCCGAACGACAAGGTGTTTTGCTTCGCTCATCCAACGGTGGAAGCAGTCCTTGATAGATTCGCTCCGGGAAGCTCCTCCCCGTTGGAACCTGCAGAGACTTACGTTCCAGTGGCGGATTTTAACAGGGAGTACAACGAGTTGTTGAAAGTTTTGGAGATGGAGAAGAAGAAGTTGATGGATATTCAAGAGTCGGTGAAGAACGCAAGGAGTAGCGGGCAGTTTTGGTGGGATGAGAACGTTGAAGGGATGGGAATGGAGGATTTAAAGCAGTACAGAGCGGCATTAATGGAGCTTAGAAGAAAAGTAGGGGAGAGGGTCCAGAGGATGATGGTCATGACCTAATGTCCGCAGAGGGCGGTAATGGCAGCAGCATATCTCCTCCCACCCTTATGACCATCGTAATTTACCCCCTAGCGGGTGTCTGGTCTAGAAAAATGGACACCGGTCCCAATTTTATACGTGGATCAAAAAACGTTTTGGAAAACATACACAATAATATCGGCTTAGTCTGCCGAGTGTTTTCTTGGTCGCCATCTTTAAGGATTGGATTGGAAAAGAAGTTCACAGAATAGAAGAAGATTAAGAAGGAATGAGTTAGATTGGTGAGAGAATCATGCATGAAAGCACGTAAATTTGGGAGAGTTCCTAATACATGCCTCTTAAACTCGATCATTTAAGTTTAACTTTAGTTCCTTTTATCAGTAAACTTAAAGTTTGACCTAGTAATTAGGTTTTTGGCTTCAAGTTTTATTAGAGTTTCTATGTGACTATATAGTCACGTAGAAACCCTAATAAAACTTGAAGCCAAAAACGTAATTGCTAGGCTGATAAAAGTAATTAAAGTTAAAGCTTAAATGATTGAGTTTAAGAGGCACGTATTATTTGTTGACATATTGCCTAAAGCCTAATTATTAGGAACTCTCCCAAGTTTACGTGCTTTCATGCATGATTCTCTCACCAATCCAACTCATTCCTTCTTAATCTTCTTCTATTCTGTGAACTTCTTTTTCAATCCAATCCCTAAAGATGGCGACCAAGAAAACACTCGGCCGTCAGAAAAAGTTAAAGATTTCTATTTATTTTTCTTTCATTGTAAGAATTGTAGAACTTTCCTTACAAGTGTGAAGAAAAAAAATACAAATGAGGCTTTAAAATCCCTACAAATTAGGGTTTAAGGAATAAAATATCAAGCTTCCAAATCATGGGTTGTATTTTTGGTTGATTTTACCATCTAGGTTATTTATCTTTTCCTTTCATAATCTCTAGTTAATCCTTTAAATCACTATCAACCCTAATTAGCTTCTTATTTTTATCAATCAGTAAAATTCGTTGAAGCTTTTTAAAAGTAACATATCACTTGTATTCATGAATAAATGGCATTAGATAAAGGTTATCATGTATAAAAGTAAGTAATTTCTTGTAGAAAACATGTTTAGAGATGTTTGTACTTTGTAGCTATAATTTGTTGTTGGTTAAACTGTATTAGAGTCTAGGCACTGTTTTATGGAGATATTTTAATTGTTTTGATGTAGTTTGCCATATCTGCTATCGAGTTTGTGATGTATTGTTTTGATATCGTAGTGTTTTATGTTTATAGCTCTAATGCTTTGAACTCATGCTCAATGCTCTGATACTTTTTGAACATGATTTCATTTACTCTGATACTTGATCCCCCATTTCTCTGACCTTGGGATTGTGTAGTTATCTCTACTATTTTTGGCTCTTATATTAAATTTTGCAATATTATTTTTGCTTTGATATTCTATTTGGTAATGACAAAGGGGGAAAATGTATAAAACAAGGAAGAAAGATTACAAGGAAAATATAACAAAGGGGAAGAGAGAAGACAATGGGAGAAGGGGAGGAATAGTGCTTTGGTTAATAAAAGGCAATAATCTTTACATGCATATATGTTAAGGGACCATAAACAACTTAGAATAATTTGTCATCATAAAAAAAGATTGATTGTTAGGTTAATAGAAATTAAGGTTGATAGTTTTGATGATAAGTATATTTAATTGATGGTTTAATTGTAAGTTGAAAGTAAATTGTTTTGATAATGCGTATACTTAGTGAATATATCTAAGTTAGATAATAATTATTATTGTTTCATTAATTTGATTATGAAAACTTCTCGAGAGTATCTAGTTTTTGGAAAATGATAAAGAAGTTGACTTGAGAGTATATGCTTTGGCTAGGGCGATCTACCTTTCTACCCCAACCGTAGCTTCAACTTGGTTGCTCCTTACTTAAAAGGTTAACAAAATGCTTGATAAGATATCTCAAAAAATAAATGTTGTTTTGATCTGCCAAGCAAGTGCACTCGTTATGACAAATATCGAACAATTCTTAGAGATAATAGCGTACATTCTTACCCAACCTAGCTTCATTTGGTCTCCTTCTAAGTGGAAAAGCTTAACAATTTTTTTCAATGAGATAGCAATTATAATTTCGATCTGCCAAGAAAGCGCACCCGTCATAGCAAAGGTCGTAAAATTTTAAGAGACATTTTTTCCCTAACTTAAGTTCCATCTTGGTTTCTCCCTCCTTGAAAATTTAAACAAAATTCTTAATAAGATAACACTAATAAATTGTTTTTTCGACATTGTAACCAATCACACGGTAATGGCAAAGTTCATACAATCTTACGAGAAAATTTCCAATTCTTGCAATGAGGTACTTGCATAAAATTTCAGTTTCATCTACGACTTTCCACCAGGCATAAGTAATCTTCAAAATTTCTTCTATTGAAAAATCAATAGAAGTATCTCTATCAATCATAAAAGTTAGAGATTTGAGATGGCTTCCAATAGATGATTCATCTCGCACAGGCATTTGATTCAGAGTAGTCACAACATTTCCAATGAAACATGCTGCAAAACTCCAAGTGGAAGAACGGGTACCAACAGAAGAGTCTGCACAATAAGCCAACCTAATGGTATCTCAAATAGCAAAAATTTCACGTGGAACTAAGCCAACCTAACAATCATAATTTTGTGCCTTGTAAGTAGACATTCATAATGGAAAATTAAAAGTAAATTACCAACTAAGCTGAAGAAGCCATTCGGTTGGAAAGTGCCCATGCAAAAGTATTAAGAGCGGTGTTTGAAATGTTCAGAATTATTGCAAATTTTCATCCCAAAAATAAGATATTTGAACTTCATCTCAATGTTAGAAGTGGAGTACATCTGCGTAAAAATATTATCCAGCAAAATCCAGCTGTAGATTCCAGAACCTGCCACTCTGCCTACAAACCTGGAAAGCTTAAAATTAAGAAATAATTTTTTTTTTCTTAATTAAAAAATTAAGAAATATTTGTCACACCATTATCTATAAACATGGCTAATGAGATACATATAACTTCCACAAAACGTTTACTTCTCGTTGGAAGATAAATGACTCAGTGAATGGTATTAAGTTTATTAAAAAATGCATATTCTAACTTTATGGGATAGGTATTAGAGAAAGACACATTTCAGGTTGATCACGAGCATGAAGCACCCTTCTTTCAAGCCATACTGCAGAGGCATACAGCCTCTTCAAATGAATAAATCCTCAAATCAACTCTTTTGGATTCAAGACTCAAACAATGAAAAATAATTCATCACTGTTTCATATGGAACAATGACACTGTATGCAAAGTTCCATCTTCAAATGTAATGCTTGTAATCTAATGCTTCAAATGCCCATCTTCCCACGTCCAAATTCTGAAATAGTAAGTAAAACTATTGCTATGAGCATCCTATACATTTCTCATAATTGCAAAATGTAATTATAAAAGATCACACATTTCTCAACAAAATCTGGTATTTATCCGGGTTTAAAAATTGATTTATCACTTCAAATAAACATGGATATACGAAATTACATTGGATTTTGATTTTTAAGCTTCCGCAAAACAGCATACTTCCAACGAGAGTTATTGCAAAGATTCTCCAAACATACTCTGAAGGCTCAAAAGATGGTGGAGGATTAGAAAAAACACTTACAGGAAACCTCGATTCTCTTCTCTTCTTTGCAGTTGAATCCATCAAGAATCCCTTCTTTGGTTTCCTTCTTGCCCTGGAACCTAAAGAAACAAAGGGGATATGAACAAGCATCTTCTTAGAATATTAGTTGTCAACGTAATGTTTTTAAAAAATTAAAAAAGTGGGCACTAAGAAACCTCCATGAAAAATGAAAGAAAGGCATAGCAATGAATCATGAAGATTAGAACCATGATTTCAATGAATTTGAAACAAGAGATTGCTAAAAAGTAGTCTAAACAGAACTCTTCAAACATCAGTGAGAGAGAGAGAGAGAGTACCTTTGCAGTCGTTTTTAGGAGAAGCATTGTAGTTTGAACAGAATGCATTTTAAGTATTTGAACAGCCAAAATTCTTTCGTAAATCGCACGTCATACTGGATACACAATCTTGAAAACCCCCGAATGTTCAGCATGGATTCGTCCTCTATGTTCTGGAAAATCCATCTAAAAGCGCGATGAGAAACAAACTAATGAAAACAATAAACATAATAGAATGAAACATAAACCTAAGCCATCGTAGTTCCTAAATAATCAGAGTGTCGACCGAATCACGAAGAATCAAATTCAACAACAAGAAACAACTAATTTTGAAATCTTTGCATAATCTCGCCATAGCCAACAGTAAGTTTCAAAAACTAGATTGTATTTAAAATCAAGCTCAAATTATAAAGATAATCAAATGAAATAAGAAATATTAAAAGTAAATAAATAATATTATCAATAATCAAAATGCATAGCATGATTTGTTGTAGATTATCAAAAATTAAAAATTTACTCATAAATATGTAAAGTAACATAGCATGATTTGGAAGCTTGATATTTTATTCATTAAACCCTAATTTGTAGGGACCTTAAACCCTAATTTGTATTTTTTTCTTCCGTCGCAGCGTAGCGGAAACACGTGTAAGGAGAGTTTTATAATTCTTACAATGAAAGAACAATAAATACAAATCCTCAATTTTTTCTAATTTCTATCCGGTTTTCTGAATATATCATAGAAATAATATGCATTTAATATGTATATCTTACTTTGTAAAACTATATCTATATTATAATCACAGGACACTCATGTGCTATTTATTCATAAATACAAGTGATATGTTATTTTTACTTTTAAAAAACTTCAACCAATTTTACTCATTGATAAAAATAAGAAGCTAATTAGGGTTGATAGTGATTTAAGGAATTAACTAGAGAGTATGAAAGTAAAAGATAAATAACCTAGATGGTAAAATTAAAATCAACAAAAAATACAACCCAAGATTTGTCGTAGATTATCAAAAATTAAAAAATTACTTATAAATATGTTTAAGTAACATAGCATGATTTTAACTAGAGAATGTTATTTGAACTCTAGAAAAGATTGATTGAACCTAAGCGTTAAAATTAATATTTGGGGCTTATTAAGATGTTGAGTTAACGATAGAAAAGTAGCTAGCAATTTAAATTAGTAAGTGATAACTGATAAATTTACGTATCAAAAGATAATAATAAAGTGGTGATGGTCACAGTTGCATTCTAACTATAAAGTAAGGTTATATTTCTAGACAATATTGTTGAAGTATGAGCCATTGATTGGTAATGTTGGCACTAGGGTCAGGAGCAGTCAGGCTCTGCTCTGAAATCGAACCGAAACATGGACTCCCAATTTCTAGTTTTTCGAACCGAAACTTATTATATTATTAAAGTATATAAATTCAATGTTAGTTTTGGTCTTTTTTTCGAGTTTAGGGCGGGTTTGGTCAAATGAGTTATTTTCAAGTTTTGATGAGTTTCAATAGAAGTTGAGAAAGATTTTGTGACTCACGATTCCACTCGGTTCGATTTAACAATTTTTGCCTCAAAAACCATGAACCGAACCATGGTCCATGGTTCTTTTACGTTATGAACAGATTGTTGTTCTTAAAAAGATGAGAATTTGACCAAATTGATTCCAACTGTGGTTTCGGCTCGTTCCAGTATGGTTCCGCTGACCCCTACTGGGCATATGCATGAGAGAGTAAGTCAATTATATAATTAATCCACTCGAGAAATTTGAGCAAGTGGCCATTGACCAAGAACTTAGCATGTGAATGGGCAAAGGAGAATAGTTGAACAAACGTAATTGTCAGGTGGATGATCAATACAAAGATTAACAAATCCTGCTTCTTTTTTTTTTAGTTTCCTACTTTTTGCTAACCAAACAACATCTCAAACAGAGGAGAATTGTCATTGTTTCTTCTCGATGTTTTATTGTGTTTCACATTGATTTAAGTTTGTTCGGATCATCTGATTTAGAAGAGTACATCAAGATTATTGTTAGAACGCCAATGCATCAGATCAAAGAGCCGGAGGAGGTATTATCACGATTAGAGAAAATCTGAAGAAAATGGAAAATCTGAAGTGTTTAATTAAGAAAAAGAGTAAAGTAACTACAAATAGTAAGCAAACTAATAAACCGTAGAATAAAGGGAAATTACCAATTATGGGCATAAACTTTGAGTCTTTTTCAATTCAACCCATAAAATAATTTTTTTAACAATGCAAACCATAAAGTATCAAAAATGTGACAAATCCGACCACGTCGGACAGACGGACGGACAGACATGGATTGCGTCCGTCCACCTTTTTCATTCAATAAAAAGCTGCCGCGTATTCCGGACGGACGCTATGTATTACCGTCCGTCCGGACTAACTTACGAATGTACCGAATGGACGGTAAAATATAGCGTCCGTCCGGACAATCGTTTGAAAACCAGTCAAAAAGCGAAATTTGAACTTTTCACCGGCGACAAAAACGGCGACAGAAGGCGACGAAATTGGACTTTTCTCTCGACTCTTGCAAATTTTTTGTAGATTTACGACCAAAAAGCGTTTCTGGTAATTGCTTTATCAATTCTGATTCATTTACTTCAAGTTTTAACATAAATAACGCAATAATCTCGAGCCCTAATTTGAAATTGGGAAGAAGGCAGAAAATCGGACGAACGCCAAATAAGGTGGCCGTCCGGAAGCCTTCGGACGGACGGATGCTCAAAAAGGCATCCGTCCGGCAGAAGGCTAAATTGGCAGAAAAATAATTTTTTTTTTTTTTTCGTTTTCTATTCGTTTATTGGTGTATGTGAAATTATCTTATTGTCAAAACTATTTTGTATTCAATTCATAGGATATTGTTTAACTTAAATAACATTTTGATTTTTGTACAGATAATTGTCGTAAATGGCTGAAAGATTGGATGATGTAAAAGAGTCTGCGAACATACACTAGTATATGGAGGAGGACGCTCCCATATACGGTAATATTCAATCATTTGATCACTTAGAGGGTGATGGAGAAATACAAATGTGTTCAATTTCGCAAACTTTAGACGATGAGCTACGAGAACCATTCAATTCTGAAGATGACTGTAACACCCGGTTTATTAGAATTAAAATAACCTATTAATCTTCTAAGTGTGAATTTTATAGAATAAAATTCGGGGTAAAATCAATTAGGTTAATAAGTAACTAAGTGAGGGCATAAGGGTAATTGTCAATTTATGTTATGGATAACATATTTAAGGAAAGATTGAATGAGGTATAGCCGTCATACTCATTTCACTCTCGGTTTTCAGCTCAACCCAGCAGAACTCTTTAGGCGATTTCCTCACCGATTCCTCCAATCAAGGTGAGTTTAGATTCGATTAATTGCTGATTTTAGTACCTAGGTAGCTTAAGGATCCCAATGTATGCATTTTGAAAATGTTGCGAGTGAGAGATTCTGCTTGAGGGTTAGAGCAGAATCGGGAATGTTAGATAAATAGAAATGTCAAACCAACTCCTTAGATTTCTGAATAGCTTAGATTAAGGTTTAACATTCTGTTTATGAATATAGGTGAACAAACCCCCGAAGTAGCTCTTAACCGAGCATTTGCTAGGAATCCAGGTAAGTAAAGTATTGCTTGTGCCTTCGGGCCTACATCACAAAACAGTAGGTTTGTGCGTGATTGTATGTTTCTGTTATCCATGCATCATGATTTATTAAAAACTACGAAAATGATTTTTCATGTAAGGAATGGTAAGGTATGAACTGTATGCGACAGACAAACTATTAAGGGAGCTAATCCACCCCTTAACTTATGAAGGGATTTAGACATTGGGAGAATTGATCCCACTCCCAAGGGAAACATGGGATCAGATCAAGTGTTAAGGGAATTCATCTGCCCCTTAATTAAGTAGGAGGATGTAGACATTGGGAGAATTGATCCCACTCCCAAGGGAACCATGGGATCAGATCAAGTTGTGAATGAACGTGTATGCCACTGAGATGAGAAAGTAGAAACTGCATGTTTAGGAGTTTAAGTTCAGCATTACTTTACATATATAAATATATTGCTTTACTTGCTTAGCATTAGGCTAATAGATGAGTTTTGTGATGTAGGCGAAGAAGAGTTAGCAGGTGTGTCCCCTGATCATGTTGAGGAGTAGAGGATGTTGAAGGAGTGCATTCAGGCTTCAACTTGGTAACTGATGAGGCGGTTTAGCATGTTGTCTACAGATGAGGCGGTTTAGCATGTTGTCTACAGATGAGGAGGTTTAGTGGATAATGATTTAATCTGAATACATTGAGTTTTTATTAAATGAGGCTACAGCTGTTCGATTTCGTTTCCTTTTGAGAATTTCTGATTTTCATGTTCTTACTGATATTTTTTATCAATACAATGACTTGGAGTGTTACGAATGGATTTTTGGTAAAATGTTTTAAGTCTGGTTGATAGTCGAAGTTTTCTTGGTTTATAGATATGTTGTTTAGTCCATTGGTAGGAGTCGAATAATTCTGTATCAGTGGATATGTGTAGAGGTTTATTGCATTCGGATGAAGGAAGTCGTGTTGATGTCTATCGGAAGATGAAAGTCTATCGGTAGATGTCTTAAAAAGTCACGTGAGAAGCACGTGTCGGCAGATGTAGTCTATTCGATCGGAAGATGTAGAGTATTAAGTTTGTTGTGTAGTGATCGGCAGGTGCAGTCCGAGGGAGTTAAGTGATTTTGTCGTTTAGAGAATCGAAAGATGTAGTGCGTATTTTAATTCTATCGGAAAGGGACATATTGTCGTTATCGTTAGATGTCGTGCGTTTGTCTGTTGGGAGATGAAATTGCGCTGACTTCATCGGCAGATGAAGTCATACTGACTTCATCGGCAGATGAAGTGGTATATGGGGTTACGATGACTTCATCGGCAGAAGAAGTCGAGAGAGAAGCTGTGTAGACGTTATCGGCAGAGGGTGTGCGTTGTTTGTACACGTCATCGGTAGATGAAGCCTACCGAGTGATGTCTTTTGTTTTCATTCCTTCCGGCTGACGTCATCGGCAGAAGTCTTCGGTTTTCTATTTCTGCTTCTTTCGTTGACCTTGTCGTCGGCAGATGACTTCAACATTTCCGTTAAACACCCCAACCATATTTTCTACAGTTTGTCTAACTTCATCGTTGATTTAAATGATTTTCCACTGCAAAGTTTTCAAATGTTTTGAATGTTTAGAAAACGTCAAATTTTGAATGTCGAATGAAGTTTTAAAAATTTATCCGAAATTTCTTAGTCATGGTAGAGTGAAGTGTAGCGAACCGGGTTTAGATAATTCGGGGCGTTACAGTATGGTATCAGAGACATGCTGCTAAACCGTTCAGAAGATTACTCATCAGTGCCAATCGTCGCATGAAAGTACTCCAACAACTGTAAGTGTTTATGTTAGCTTTAGTTATAAGATGTTTATGAGTATAGATAACTTTGTGCAGAACCTTAGACAAATGGCTAGACGACCAGGGAGACCAAGAGTACCTAGGGAGATGCCGAACTTGAGGAGTGAAGAAGATTCAAGTGTAATTAGACAGCTGACGGAGTTGATGCGTCAGCAGACAGACATTGTGCGACAGCAATCTGACCAGTTAGGTGTGTTATTGAGTCGGGAAACACAAGGAAGTTGTAACACCCGCGAATTTTCTGTACGTGCGTAGCCTTAGATTAGACGTGTTAGGAGAGTTCAATTATTCAAATTTAGTAATGTGCATTGAAGAGTAATAGAGAAAAGAGAAGTGGAGGTGTTGACCATTCAAACTAAAACAAGTTGAAAAGTCAAAAGTATTTAGTCTGAAAAGTCAATGTATAATTTAACCAATAAGAAAGGACTTGGAAAGATTGCATGAGGATGAGGTGGATGGCAGCCACGTGGGAGGTTATTAAAGGATGCATGAGGGTGAGGTGGATGGCAGCCACGTGGGAGGTTATTAAAGGGACAAGTGGTGGGTGCATGAGGGGGAGGTGGATGGCAGCCACGTGGGAGGTTATTAAAGGGACAAGTGGTGGGTGGATTTTATAATTTGGAAGAAATTTGTGGAGGTAAAGAAAAAGGGGAAAAACTGTATGTTAAAATTAGGTTTTTTTCAACTTTCTTCCTCATTTTTGGTTCTCTCCTCCACGAAATTTCCAGCCCCTCTCCTCCTTCATTTCATCCATTTTGACAAGGGTTTTTAAGGTAAAAAATTATGGGTTTTGGTTTGGTTTCACTTAGGTGTTGATTTGTGAGTGTTTTAGTGAGTTTTAAGTGGGTTTTGTGAGAATTTGGAAAACCCTAAAGGGGGATTCCGAAAATTTCACTCCCTTGGTTATTTTTCTTCCTCTTGTGATGATTAAAGCTTTGAAAATGTTAGTTTAGGTTGTTTGAGTGATTAGATTAAGGATTGGATGGAAGTTACACAAAAACCAATTTTTAGCAAATGTGTACCCGGTTCTGTTTTTGTGTTTTTGGTTCGGCCAAGTTGGTTGTTTGGTTAATTTGAGTATGCCAATGGATAGTAGACGTGTAGAGGTTTACGGATTGGGGTGGCACGTCGAAATCCATTGAGAAACGAATAAGTTGTGGCCGTTTGAAGTTGGACGGTTGGAAATTGTGTGAAAATCGGGTTTGAGTGTTTTAGGTTGAAAAGTGATATTGGTTTGCTTTAGTTGGTTTCTTTAGAATTCCTTAGGTTGTTACTAAGTGATTTGTTCTTATTTGTTAGGTAATTGCACGAGTGAATTATCGGACGAAGTGAATAATTGAATTGCGAGCTACCAGGTAAGTAGTGGAGTGCTTGTTTGTTGCCTTCGGGCCTACACCATAGAATGGTAGGGATTGTTTGTTTGTTTGCTGTATTTTAATTTGTGTCATGCATCGTGTGTCATGCATCATCGTTTTCTAACTACGAAACCACGTGTTTTGCATGCTTGAGTGGTAAGAATGAATTGAAAGATAAGAAAATTGATATGCAACCTGGTCTCGAGTATAATAGCCTCGTTGGGCACGTGGCTCGCTGAGCACCCCACGGGGGATTTACTTGAGATGCTATGCTAATGTACATAATGTGTCGTGAGTATAAATGCCTCGATATGTTCGTGCTTGAAGACACAATGAGGATTCTATGATCGATTGAGGGAGATTTGGTTGGCCGTCCAGGATTGTGTTAGGGCGTGTGCCTCCGGTCTTGCTCCGTGGGTCAAGGTGTGGCCGTCCAGGATTGTGTTGGGGCGTGTGCCTACTTGATTCACATGAAAGTGGAAGATAAATGTAACCAGAACGAGAAGAAAACAACAGAGTGTGTAGAAACTGCATGTTAGGGTTGAGTCGCGCATTTAGTGTGTATTATGCATTATTTCCCTACTTGCTAAGCATTAGGCTTATTTTGGTGTTCTATGGTGTAGGTGACGACTATTATACAGGTGAGGTAGACGAGACCGTCGAGGATTAGGCCGCAGTCGGAGGAGTACGAGGCCGCCGGTGCAGGCTATTGTTGGGGCGTCTTAACCACTGTTTTCCTCGGGTTTGTGGGAGGTTGCTATTTTGTATGTAGATATTTGGTATGTAGATATTTGGTGGGTGTTCTAAGTTATTTTGATGAGTTAACTTGTTTAAATTGTGGTAGGTTTTGGTACATTTGGTACATTGCATTTGTAAATGTTTTCGTAACTGTTTTGACGGGTTGCGAGTTAATTGTGTTGATGGATAATGGTTGTAAGTGTTTGTGGTTTGAACTAGTTTGATTCCTGGTTTCCTGGTTTTAATTGCAGGTTTTGGTTTATCGAATTTTAGGCGTTATGCCGTCCGTTTTTATTTTAAATCTTTTTAAAATTTTCCTATTTCCAAATTATTTTCACCCGACATTTTACGACGTATTGTAAACGTACTTTGGGCACTTCCGAAACTGAGTCGAAAAATTATCGAAATTTTTTATGTCGTTTTAAACGCGGGTTGGGTTTGCAATGTGACGAACCGAGCCGGGGCGGGTTCGGGGCGTTACAAAGTTGGTATCAGAGCAAAAGTGGTCGAGACGTTCAAAGGATTACCTGATAATGCCGGCCGCCGTGCAACGTGCTTCACCGACTGTAAGTATTTCTTTACCTTAGCTAGTTTTCTTTTCTAAGTTAAATTTTCTAACCTTTTCAGGAATAGAAAAGAAAATGCCTAGAAACCAAGGACCACCTAGACGACCCGGACGACCCCGTAATGACCCAGAACCACTTGAGGACCCGAATAAACAACTCAGGGATCTATTGAACGTGCAATCTCAGCTGCTCGGTATTGTTATGAATCAAGGACTACCGGGAAACCTTGGAGCAGGGTCCAGTTCTGGAGCTGGCTCTAGCGGAGAGAGGTTCAGAAGGTTAAAGCCTCCGGCTTTCGAAGGATGTTTGACGGATCCGACAGCGGCTGAAAGTTGGATTAGTACAGTTGAAGATATGTTTATAGTTGCGGAAGTGGAAGATGAGAACAAGGTGAAACATGCGACGTTCCACCTGTCAGGTAGTGCCAAAAGTTGGTGGGGAACCGTAAAAGCTATGACAGATATACAGAGTATGCATTGGGAAGAATTCAAGGAGCTATTTTATGAAAAATACTACAACCAAACAGTCCAAGCTGGAAAGAGATTAGAGTTCATGGCCTTGAAGCAGACTGGATCCGTTGGAGACTATATTCAGCAGTTCGAAGCATTGTCCAAGTTTGCTAGCCATATGGTCAGTAGAGAGGAAGACAAAATCTTTCAGTTTGTGCAAGGTTTGAAGCCAGAGGTTGAGATGCTAGTGAAGACATTTGGGATTGATGGCATACCGTTTAACCGTGTGGTGGCTAAAGCTCTGGAAGTGGAGGTATCTGCTGGTAAGATTCTTAAATCTGCTGAAGCACCAAAACGGATGTTCAAGGATATTACTGCACAGTTTAGCAGAGGCGGATCCTCTTCTCAGTTTCAAGGTACGAAACGACCGGGAGGAAATCTGAAAGATCAAAGGGGTGGCAAGAAGCCTCAGCAACAACCACAACAGAAGAAATGGTTTCAGCAGTGTCCAAAGTGTTTGAAGTCTCACCCTGGAGAATGTGGACAGTATGAAGGCAAATGTTATAACTGCTTTGAGTCTGGTCATATGTTTCGAGACTGCCCGAAGCCGAAAGTGAATCGATGTTTTATTTGCAATGAACCTGGTCATATGGCGAAGGATTGCCCTGCACCGAAGAAAGGACCAGTCAAGACAATGCCTAGAATCTTCGCCATGATAGAGCCTGATGGTGAAGATCGTTCTGCCGTTATATCAGGTACCGTGTTTGTTAATTTAGTGCCTGCTTTTACTTTGCTAGATTCAGGTGCCTCCCATTCTTTCGTAGCAACAGCGTTTGTGGGGAAATTGAACTTAGAGGTGAAGCATGCCGGTTGTATGTTCGATGTGACTTTACCTTCTGGAGAGTGTCTACATTCAGATCAAGTCGTACAGGATAGTCTGATATCAGTTGGAAAGAAGCAGCTTCCAGTTACTTTGATAGTTATGGGATCACCAGGTATGACGTTATACTCGGTATGGATTGGCTGTTCCGACACCACGCCACGATTGACTGCAGAGCAGGGACAGTTAATTTTCATCCTCCGGACGGTGAGAAGCTTACACTACAGTCTTTGAGACAAGTACAGAAGCTTTCAGTGATGGATGCTCGGGAATCTGTTAAGGGTGAGTTTATTTGTTTTCTTGCAACTGTTGTAAATGTCCATTCTTTAGTAGAAGTGAAACCTCAGGATGTCGTAGTTGTTCGAGAGTTTCCCGAGGTGTTCCTGGATGATTTGCCTGGTCTACCTCCGGACCGGGAAATCGAGTTTGCCATTGACACATATCCTGGAGCTGAACCTGTGTCGAAGAATCCTTACAGGTTAGCTCCGCCTGAGTTGAAAGAACTGAAGAAGCAGTTGGAGGACCTAGTTGACAAAGGCTTTATACGCCCTAGTTTTTACCTTGGGGAGCGCCCGTATTGTTTGTGAAGAAGAAGGACGGGTCACTTCGAATGTGCGTTGACTATCGGGAGCTGAATAAGCTAACAGTGAAAAATAAGTATCCGTTGCCGAGGATAGATGACTTGTTTGATCAGTTGCAGGGAGCTCAGATATTTTCTAAGATTGATCTGAGATCGGGGTATTATCAGTTGAAAGTCAGATCGCAGGATATCCCGAAGACGGCTTTCAGGACTCGGTATGGACATTATGAGTTCCTGGTTATGTCATTCGGATTGACGAATGCTCCAGCCGCATTTATGGACTTGATGAATCGGGTGTTCCGAGAATATCTCGATAAATTCGTGATTGTGTTTATCGATGATATTTTGGTTTATTCAAAGGATGAAGAGGAGCATAAAGAGCATCTGAGAATTGTTTTGGAGATTTTGAAGCGGCATCAGTTATATGCCAAGTTTTCGAAGTGCGACTTTTGGTTGACTAAGGTGCATTTTCTTGGGCACGTAATTTCCAATAGTGGAATATCAGTGGATCCAGCCAAGATTCAGTCAATTAATGAATGGCCTCAACCGAAGAATGTCAGTGAGATTCGGAGTTTTCTAGGGTTAGCAGGCTATTACAGAAGATTTATTGAAGGATTTTCTAAAATAGCATCACCTATGACTCGGTTGACAAGAAAAGACGTGAAGTATGAATGGTCAGAAGAATGTGAACTGAGTTTTCAGACACTGAAGCAAAAACTAACTACAGCTCCAGTTTTGACGTTGCCGGTAGCTGAGGAGAAGTTCTGTATTTACTGTGATGCCTCTCGGATTGGGTTGGGCTGTGTGCTTATGCAGAACGATAAGGTGATAGCCTATGCTTCCAGGCAGTTGAAGTCTTATGAGAAGAATTATCCAACCCATGATTTGGAGTTAGCTGCCGTGGTGTTTGCTTTGAAGATCTGGAGGCATTACCTTTATGGTCAACAGTGTGAGGTATATTCAGATCATAAAAGTCTGAAGTATATCTTCACTCAGAAAGAGCTGAATATGAGGCAGAGGCGGTGGTTAGAGTTCGTGAAGGATTATGATTTGGAAATTAAATACCACCCCGGTAAAGCCAATGTAGTTGCAGACGCCTTAAGCCGGATATCGACTTCAGTTTCAGCTTTGGAGGCTGGTATGTCTGTGGCCTTGAAGTCTGAAGTTCAGAGGTTTGATTTGGAGTTGGTTTCAAATTTGACAGCTGTGCTATCAGATTTATCTCTGAAGCCTACTATTTTGGAGAAGATTCGTGAAGCTCAGCAAGGAGATTCGGAGTGCAATAAATTTAAGCTGAGTATGGTTTCTGATGATCGGACGGAGTTCAGTTACTCAGATAATGGTATTCTGAAGTTTCATAATCGGTGGTATGTTCCGAGCAATGAGCAGCTTCGGAAGGAGATTTTAACTGAAGCTCATTCGTCGAGGTTTTCTGTTCACCCAGGTAGTACGAAGATGTACAGGGACCTCAAACAACATTATTGGTGGCCCGGTATGAAGAAGTCAGTGGCTGAATTTGTAGAGACATGTTTGATTTGTCAGCAGGTGAAGGCAGAGCATCAAAGACCTGTTGGGAAGTTGCAACCTTTGCCGGTTCCAGAGTGGAAGTGGGACCAGATTTCGATGGATTTCGTTGTCGGCTTGCCTAGGACGACAAGAGGACTTGATGGTATATGGGTGATTGTTGATCGTTTAACAAAGTCAGCCCATTTTCTGTCGGTGAAGATGACGTATAGTATGGATCAGTTCGCTGAGCTATATATCCAGGAGATTTTGAGGTTACACGGTGTGCCGACTTCCATTGTATCAGACAGGGACCCGAGGTTCACATCCAAGTTTTGGAAGAGTCTGCATAAGGCGATGGGGACTTGGTTGAACTTCAGCACTGCTTTTCATCCTCAGACGGACGGACAATCTGAGCGTACTATTCAGATTCTTGAGGATATGCTCCGAGCGTGTGTGCTGGAGTTTCAGGGTTCCTGGAGTAAGTATTTACCTTTGGTGGAGTTCTCGTATAACAATAGTTATCAGGATACTATTGGTATGGCTCCATACGAGGCTCTATACGGAAGGAAGTGCAGATCGCCTCTTTATTGGGACGAGGTCGGAGAATCTAGTCTGATTGGCCCAGACATTGTACAGCAAACTACCGATAAGATCAAATTTATTCGGCAACGCATTCTGACAGCTCAGAGTCGCCAGAAGAGCTATGCCGATGGTAGGAGGCGTGAGCTGGAATTTGAGGTAGGCGATGAGGTGTTCTTGAAGATATCGCCGTTTAAGGGAGTGATGAGATTCGGGAGTAGAGGGAAGTTGACTCCAAGGTATGTTGGTCCGTTCCCGATTGTAAAGCGAGTAGGAAAGATGGCGTATCAGTTGGAATTGCCTACTTCTATGGAGGGTGTGCACAACGTGTTCCACGTGTCGATGCTACGGAAGTGCCTAAGAGATCCATCACAGGTCCTGGTACAGGAGGAGATCGAAGTGCAGCCTACATTGTCCTATGAGGAAAAGCCAGTGGACATCTTGGATTATGCAGTGAAGAAATTGCGCAATAAAGACATTCCACTGGTGAAGGTGCTGTGGCGCAACCACAACGTTGAGGAGGCGACGTGGGAGCGACAGCAGGACATGATGGATAGTTACCCTGAGCTCTTCAGGTACGCAAATTTTGAGGACAAAATTTTTGTAAGGAGGGTAGATTGTAACACCCGCGAATTTTCTGTACGTGCGTAGCCTTAGATTAGACGTGTTAGGAGAGTTCAATTATTCAAATTTAGTAATGTGCATTGAAGAGTAATAGAGAAAAGAGAAGTGGAGGTGTTGACCATTCAAACTAAAACAAGTTGAAAAGTCAAAAGTATTTAGTTTGAAAAGTCAATGTATAATTTAACCAATAAGAAAGGACTTGGAAAGATTGCATGAGGATGAGGTGGATGGCAGCCACGTGGGAGGTTATTAAAGGATGCATGAGGGTGAGGTGGATGGCAGCCACGTGGGAGGTTATTAAAGGGACAAGTGGTGGGTGCATGAGGGGGAGGTGGATGGCAGCCACGTGGGAGGTTATTAAAGGGACAAGTGGTGGGTGGATTTTATAATTTGGAAGAAATTTGTGGAGGTAAAGAAAAAGGGGAAAAACTGTATGTTAAAATTAGGTTTTTTTCAACTTTCTTCCTCATTTTGGTTCTCTCCTCCACGAAATTTCCAGCCCCTCTCCTCCTTCATTTCATCCATTTTGACAAGGGTTTTTAAGGTAAAAAATTATGGGTTTTGGTTTGGTTTCACTTAGGTGTTGATTTGTGAGTGTTTTAGTGAGTTTTAAGTGGGTTTTGTGAGAATTTGGAAAACCCTAAAGGGGGATTCCGAAAATTTCACTCCCTTGGTTATTTTCTTCCTCTTGTGATGATTAAAGCTTTGAAAATGTTAGTTTAGGTTGTTTGAGTGATTAGATTAAGGATTGGATGGAAGTTACACAAAAACCAATTTTTAGCAAATGTGTACCCGGTTCTGTTTTTGTGTTTTTGGTTCGGCCAAGTTGGTTGTTTGGTTAATTTGAGTATGCCAATGGATAGTAGACGTGTAGAGGTTTACGGATTGGGGTGGCACGTCGAAATCCATTGAGAAACGAATAAGTTGTGGCCGTTTGAAGTTGGACGGTTGGAAATTGTGTGAAAATCGGGTTTGAGTGTTTTAGGTTGAAAAGTGATATTGGTTTGCTTTAGTTGGTTTCTTTAGAATTCCTTAGGTTGTTACTAAGTGATTTTGTTCTTATTTGTTAGGTAATTGCACGAGTGAATTATCGGACGAAGTGAATAATTGAATTGCGAGCTACCAGGTAAGTAGTGGAGTGCTTGTTTGTTGCCTTCGGGCCTACACCATAGAATGGTAGGGATTGTTTGTTTGTTTGCTGTATTTTAATTTGTGTCATGCATCGTGTGTCATGCATCATCGTTTTCTAACTACGAAACCACGTGTTTTGCATGCTTGAGTGGTAAGAATGAATTGAAAGATAAGAAAATTGATATGCAACCTGGTCTCGAGTATAATAGCCTCGTTGGGCACGTGGCTCGCTGAGCACCCCACGGGGGATTTACTTGAGATGCTATGCTAATGTACATAATGTGTCGTGAGTATGAATGCCTCGATATGTTCGTGCTTGAAGACACAATGAGGATTCTATGATCGATTGAGGGAGATTTGGTTGGCCGTCCAGGATTGTGTTAGGGCGTGTGCCTCCGGTCTTGCTCCGTGGGTCAAGGTGTGGCCGTCCAGGATTGTGTTGGGGCGTGTGCCTACTTGATTCACATGAAAGTGGAAGATAATGTAACCAGAACGAGAAGAAAACAACAGAGTGTGTAGAAACTGCATGTTAGGGTTGAGTCGCGCATTTAGTGTGTATTATGCATTATTTCCCTACTTGCTAAGCATTAGGCTTATTTTGGTGTTCTATGGTGTAGGTGACGACTATTATACAGGTGAGGTAGACGAGACCGTCGAGGATTAGGCCGCAGTCGGAGGAGTACGAGGCCGCCGGTGCAGGCTATTGTTGGGGCGTCTTAACCACTGTTTTCCTCGGGTTTGTGGGAGGTTGCTATTTTGTATGTAGATATTTGGTATGTAGATATTTGGTGGGTGTTCTAAGTTATTTGATGAGTTAACTTGTTTAAATTGTGGTAGGTTTTGGTACATTTTGGTACATTGCATTTGTAAATGTTTTCGTAACTGTTTTGACGGGTTGCGAGTTAATTGTGTTGATGGATAATGGTTGTAAGTGTTTGTGGTTTGAACTAGTTTGATTCCTGGTTTCCTGGTTTTAATTGCAGGTTTTGGTTTATCGAATTTTAGGCGTTATGCCGTCCGTTTTTATTTTAAATTCTTTTTAAAATTTTCCTATTTCCAAATTATTTTCACCCGACATTTTACGACGTATTGTAAACGTACTTTGGGCACTTCCGAAAACTGAGTCGAAAAATTATCGAAATTTTTTTATGTCGTTTTAAACGCGGGTTGGGTTTGCAATGTGACGAACCGAGCCGGGCGGGTTCGGGGCGTTACAGAAGTGCCAATTCAGGTCACGTCAATGAGCATTCAGGGGATAGATTTCGTAGGCTGCAACCACCCACATTTGATGGAAAGTCATCTAACCCGATCGTTGCTGAGGAATGGCTTCGAAAGATTGAGAGCATGTTCAGATGTGCCAATGTTGGAGACGGAGAGAAAGTCATTTTGCCAACGTTTCATCTAGCAGGGGATGCACAACTTTGGTGGGAGTCGCTGGAGATCACCACCGATATTGCAACCATGTCCTGGTCGCAATTCAAGGAGATCTTCTATGAGAAATATTTTAGCACCACTGTCCAGAACGCAAAGAAGGCTGAGTTTTTGAGTTTGAAGCAGACTGGGTCTGTGGCAGAGTACAACAGGAAATTCGAGTCTCTGTCAAGGTTTGCTGGATACCTCGTTCATAGAAATGAGGATAAAGTGTTTTAATACCTGCAAGGTCTAAAGCCAGAGATTTACAGAGGAGTGAAGTACTCAGGCATTAAAGGCTTGTCATTCAGCGAAGTAGTGTCTACTGCATTGGAGGCAGAAGAAGCTGAAATGAAGTGTGCTGGACCAAAGGAAGCCCCGCGAAAGTTCTTTCAGCCCCACCAGCAGAGAGGGATAAAGAGGCCTGCTGGAGGCCAGGGTAGTCAGGGTTCTGGAAAGAAGGTACCGGATGCCGAGAAGTTTCCTCAGTGCATGAAATGTATGAAAAATCACCTGGGCGAGTGTAGGTTTGGGACTGGTAAGTGTTATAACTGTGAGGAGTTTGGACATTCGTTTAAGGATTGCCCGAAGCCCAGAGTCCTTCGATGTTTCAACTGTAATAAGACTGGCCACGTCATCAGAGACTGCCCAACGTTGAAGAGTGGCCCTGCTAAAATAAAGCCGAGAATATTTTCTATGATGGAGTCGGGAGAAGGAGACCAGCCTGCTGTTGTGTCAGGTACTATATTGGTTAATTCTATGCCTGCTTTTACCTTGCTAGATTCAGGCGCAACGCACTCCTTTGTTGCGTCTACTTTTGCTGATAAGTTGGAAGTACAATCCACCCCTTCTAGGCATGTATTCAATGTTGCTTTACCCTCTGGTGAGCATTTGCATTCCAATCATGTATTGCATAATTGCATGGTATTAGTAGGGGACAAAAACCTATCTGCTGATTTAATTGTTATGGATATAATGGGATTTGATGTAATCCTAGGAATGGACTGGTTGTTTAATCACCACGCCATAATCGATTGTAGGACTGGAATAGTTAGTTTCCAACCCCCTGGTAGTTTGAAGCATACCTTTCAAGCTCTGAAGAAGAGCAAGGAAATGACCGTGATGTCTTCTATAAATAGTAGACCCACCCCATGCAGGGAGTATTTGTGCTTTTGGCCAGCGTTTTAGACACACAACATTTAGGAAGATCAAGTCCCCAAAATGTCTTGGTTGTTCAAGAATTTCCTGAAGTATTCTTAGATGACCTTCCTGGCTTGCCACCAGATAGGGAAATTGAATTTGTTGTGGATGTTTACCCAGGTGCCGAGCCTGTATCTAAGAATCCTTATAGACTAGCACCTACAGAGCTTAAAGAATTAAAGAAACAGTTGGAAGAACTATTAGAGAAAGGGTTCATACGCCCAAGCTTTTCACCGTGGGGTGCACCTGTCCTTTTTGTCAAAAAGAAAGATGGATCAATGCGTATGTGCATAGACTATAGGGAATTAAATAAGCTAACTATCAAAAACAAGTATCCCCTACCGAGAATTGATGACTTATTTGACCAGCTTAGAGGTGCAAAAGTTTTCTCTAAGATTGACCTTAGATCCGGTTATTACCAACTGAAGGTTAAATCCGAAGATATCCCAAAGACTGCCTTTCGTACTAGGTATGGACATTTTGAGTTTTTGGTTATGTCTTTTGGTTTGACAATGCACCGGCAGCCTTTATGGATCTTATGAATAGGGTGTTTCACGAGTATTTGGACAAGTTTGTTATTGTATTCATTGATGACATTCTAATTTATTCTAAGACCAAGGAGGAGCACACAAGACACTTAAACTTAGTATTAGAATTATTAAAGCAAGCGCCAACTATAACGCCAAGTTTTCTAAGTGTGAATTTTGGTTGGACCAAGTTCACTTTCTAGGACATGTCATCTCTGGAGAGGGATTATCTGTCGACCCGACTAAAGTTCAAGCAGTTAAGGAATGGCCCCAACCGAAGAATGCTACTGATATTAGAAGTTTTTTTGGACTTGCAGGGTATTATAGAAAGTTCATTGAAGGATTTTCAAAGATTGCTACACCTCTTACTAAGTTAACAAGGAAAAAGTGAAGTATTTATGGACCGATGAATGTGAGCATAGTTTCCAAGCCTTGAAACAGAAACTTACCAATGCTCCAATCCTGACCCTTCCTGCTGAGAATGGTAAATTTAGTATTTATTGTGATGCATCCAAGATTGGTCTTGGCTGTGTCTTGATGCAAGAAGGAAAAGTGATAGCCTATGCTTCCAGACAGTTGAAAACTCATGAGAAGAATTACCCTACACATGACTTGGAATTAGCTGCTGTAGTATTTGCACTCAAGATTTGGAGGCATTATTTATATGGACAATCATGTGAAATATTTTCAGATCATAAGAGTCTAAAGTACATTTTCACACAGAAGGAACTAAACATGAGGGAACGTAGATGGTTGGAATTTGTAAAGGACTATGACTTTGAGATTAAGTATCATCCCGGTAAGGCGAATGTTGTGGCAGACGCTTTGAGTAGGGTGACTCCATCGGTTTCTACGTTGATTCTAGACATACCGATAGCCTTAGAGACTGAATTCTTAAGGTTTAACCTTGAAGCAGTATCTAGTGTGTCAGCCATGCTTTCGGCCATATCTTTGAGGCCTACTATTTTGGAAAGAATAAAAGAAGTTCAAATGAATGACGCTGAATGCAACAAGTATAAATTGTGCATGGATTCTACTGACAGGACGAATTTCAGCTGCTCGGTTGATGGAATTCTCAAGTTTCAAAATAGATGGTTTGTTCCGGCTGATACTGAACTTAGAAAGGAAATTCTATCCGAGGCACACTCTTCTAGGCTCTCTGTTCATCCTGGAAGTACTAAAATGTACAGAGACCTTAAGCAGCATTACTGGTGGCCTAATATGAAAAGAAATGTGGCAGAGTACGTAGGGTCATGCTTGATCTGCCAGCAAGTTAAGGCTGAACATCAGAGGCCTGCGGGGACATTACAACATCTATCAGTTCCGGAATGGAAGTGGGATCAAGTGACAATGGATTTTGTTACAGGATTGCCTAGAACAGCAAAAGGACATGATGCAATTTGGGTAGTAGTTGATCGTTTGACCAAATCCGCCCATTTTCCTGCCTATAAAGATAACACATTCGATGATCAACTTGCAGAGTTGTATGTGCAAGAAATCATTAGATTGCATGGAGTTCCAAGCACTATAGTTTCAGACCGAGACTCTAGATTTACATCTAAGTTTTGGAAAAGTTTGCATAAGGCTATGGGAACACAACTTAACTTTAGCACGGCCTTTCACCCTCAAACTGATGGACAATCCGAGAGAACTATTCAGATTCTAGAAGATATGCTCCGTGCATGTGTTTTAGATTTCCAAGGCTCTTGGAGTAAGTACCTAGCTCTGGTAGAGTTCTCTTACAATAACAGCTTTCAGGCAACAATAAGAATGGCACCGTATGAAGCATTGTATGGACGAAAATGCAGATCACCCTTGTACTGGGATGAAGTTGGTGAAGCACAGTTACTTGGTCCTGATATTGTGCAGCAAACTGTTGAGAAGGTTGCTCTCATCCGTCAGAAGGATCTTAACAGCTCAAAGTCGACAGAAAAGCTATGCTGACAGAAGACGCAGAGAGTTAGAGTTTGAAGTTGGTAGTGAGGTTTTTCTTAAGGTATCACCATTCAAAGGAGTTGTGAGATTTGGGAAGAGAGGGAAGCTTAACCCAAGATACGTTGGACCTTTCTCAATCTTGAAGAGGATTGGAAAATCATCATATGAGCTGCAATTGCCAGACTCTATGGAAGGAATCCACAATGTGTTCCATATTTCTATGCTTAAGAAGTGCTTGAGGGATCCATCTCAGATTGTGGAACAGCAGAACATTGAAATTCAACCTACACTGACCTATGAGGAGAGACCAGTAAGAATCTTGGATTATGCAGTGAAAGTATTACGCAACAAGGAAGTTCCGCTAGTGAAAGTCTTATGGCATAATCAGAATATAGAGGAGACAACTTGGGAACGCCAGCAAGACATGATGGACCAGCATCCAAGATTGTTCAGGTACTGAATTTCGAGGACAAAATTCTTTTAAGGAAGGTAGATTGTAACACCCGGTTTATTAGAATTAAAATAACCTATTAATCTTCTAAGTGTGAATTTTATAGAATAAAATTCGGGGTAAAATCAATTAGGTTAATAAGTAACTAAGTGAGGGCATAAGGGTAATTGTCAATTTATGTTATGGATAACATATTAAGGAAAGATTGAATGAGGTATAGCCGTCATACTCATTTCACTCTCGGTTTTCAGCTCAACCCAGCAGAACTCTTTAGGCGATTTCCTCACCGATTCCTCCAACCAAGGTGAGTTTAGATTCGATTAATTGCTGATTTTAGTACCTAGGTAGCTTAAGGATCCCAATGTATGCATTTTGAAAATGTTGCGAGTGAGAGATTCTGCTTGAGGGTTAGAGCAGAATCGGGAATGTTAGATAAATAGAAATGTCAAACCAACTCCTTAGATTTCTGAATAGCTTAGATTAAGGTTTACATTCTGTTTATGAATATAGGTGAACAAACCCCCGAAGTAGCTCTTAACCGAGCATTTGCTAGGAATCCAGGTAAGTAAAGTATTGCTTGTGCCTTCGGGCCTACATCACAAAACAGTAGGTTTGTGCGTGATTGTATGTTTCTGTTATCCATGCATCATGATTTATTAAAAACTACGAAAATGATTTTTCATGTAAGGAATGGTAAGGTATGAACTGTATGCGACAGACAAACTATTAAGGGAGCTAATCCACCCCTTAACTTATGAAGGGATTTAGACATTGGGAGAATTGATCCCACTCCCAAGGGAAACATGGGATCAGATCAAGTGTTAAGGGAATTCATCTGCCCCTTAATTAAGTAGGAGGATGTAGACATTGGGAGAATTGATCCACTCCCAAGGGAACCATGGGATCAGATCAAGTTGTGAATGAACGTGTATGCCACTGAGATGAGAAAGTAGAAACTGCATGTTTAGGAGTTTAAGTTCAGCATTACTTTACATATATAAATATATTGCTTTACTTGCTTAGCATTAGGCTAATAGATGAGTTTTGTGATGTAGGCGAAGAAGAGTTAGCAGGTGTGTCCCCTGATCATGTTGAGGAGTAGAGGATGTTGAAGGAGTGCATTCAGGCTTCAACTTGGTAACTGATGAGGCGGTTTAGCATGTTGTCTACAGATGAGGCGGTTTAGCATGTTGTCTACAGATGAGGAGGTTTAGTGGATAATGATTTAATCTGAATACATTGAGTTTTTATTAAATGAGGCTACAGCTGTTCGATTTCGTTTCCTTTTGAGAATTTCTGATTTTCATGTTCTCTGATATTTTTTATCAATACAATGACTTGGAGTGTTACGAATGGATTTTTGGTAAAATGTTTAAGTCTGGTTGATAGTCGAAGTTTTCTTGGTTTATAGATATGTTGTTTAGTCCATTGGTAGGAGTCGAATAATTCTGTATCAGTGGATATGTGTAGAGGTTTATTGCATTCGGATGAAGGAAGTCGTGTTGATGTCTATCGGAAGATGAAAGTCTATCGGTAGATGTCTTAAAAAGTCACGTGAGAAGCACGTGTCGGCAGATGTAGTCTATTCGATCGGAAGATGTAGAGTATTAAGTTTGTTGTGTAGTGATCGGCAGGTGCAGTCCGAGGGAGTTAAGTGATTTTGTCGTTTAGAGAATCGGAAGATGTAGTGCGTATTTTAATTCTATCGGAAAGGGACATATTGTCGTTATCGTTAGATGTCGTGCGTTTGTCTGTTGGGAGATGAAATTGCGCTGACTTCATCGGCAGATGAAGTCATACTGACTTCATCGGCAGATGAAGTGGTATATGGGGTTACGATGACTTCATCGGCAGAAGAAGTCGAGAGAGAAGCTGTGTAGACGTTATCGGCAGAGGGTGTGCGTTGTTTGTACACGTCATCGGTAGATGAAGCCTACCGAGTGATGTCTTTTGTTTTCATTCCTTCCGGCTGACGTCATCGGCAGAAGTCTTCGGTTTTCTATTTCTGCTTCTTTCGTTGACCTTGTCGTCGGCAGATGACTTCAACATTTCCGTTAAACACCCAACCATATTTCTACAGTTTGGTCTAACTTCACATCGTTTAGTTAAATGAGTTGTCCCGCTGGCAAAGTTTGCAAATGTTTTGAATGTTTAAAAACGTCAAATTTGAAATGTCGAATGAATTTTAAAAATATCCGAAATTTCTTAGGTCATGGTATAGTGAAGTGTAGCGAACCGGGTTTCGATAATTCGGGGCGTTACAATGACCGAGTGCCAAAACAAACAAACAGGTTCAGTTCTGGTGTTTTCTTTGCGTAGACAATATATATCTTTGCATGCCATTAGAAATGAAATACGAGACTAGTCTTGAAAAATGATATGATAGCATTCGTTAAAGGGAGGAACAGACTGACGACAAAATGTGAAGGAGTGATTGTCAATGTCATCTGCATGCTTCTTCGGCCATGCAAAATGAGGTGAGATTTTTGAATAGAGAGGGAATCTTAACCAAGATACGTTGGACCTTTCCCAATCTTGAAGAGGATTGGAAAATCATCATCTGAGCTGCAATTGCCAGACTCTATGGAAGGAATCCACAATGTGTTCCATATTTCTATGCTTAAGAAGTGCTTGAGGGATCCATCTCAGATTGTGGAACAGCAGAACATTGAAATTCAACCTACACTGACCTATGAGGAGAGACCAGTAAGAATCTTGGATTATGCAGTGAAAGTATTACGCACAAGGAAGTTCCGCTAGTGAAAGTCTTATGGCATAATCAGAATATAGAGGAGACAACTTGGGAACGCCAGCAGACATGATGGACCAGCATCCAAGATTGTTCAGGTACTGAATTTCGAGGACAAAATTCTTTTAAGGAAGGTAGATTGTAACACCCGGTTTATTAGAATTAAAATAACCTATTAATCTTCTAAGTGTGAATTTTTATAGAATAAAATTCGGGGTAAAATCAATTAGGTTAATAAGTAACTAAGTGAGGGCATAAGGGTAATTGTCAATTTATGTTATGGCTAAACATATTTAAGGAAAGATTGAATGAGGTATAGCCGTCATACTCATTTCACTCTCGGTTTTCAGCTCAACCCAGCAGAACTCTTTAGGCGATTTCCTCACCGATTCCTCCAACCAAGGTGAGTTTAGATTCGATTAATTGCTGATTTTAGTACCTAGGTAGCTTAAGGATCCCAATGTATGCATTTTGAAAATGTTGCGGAGTTGAGAGATTCTGCTTGAGGGTTAGAGCAGAATCGGGAATGTTAGATAAATAGAAATGTCAAAACCAACTCCTTAGATTTCTGAATAGCTTAGATTAAGGTTTAACATTCTGTTTATGAATAGGTGAACAAACCCCCGAAGTAGCTCTTAACCGAGCATTTGCTAGGAATCCAGGTAAGTAAAGTATTGCTTGTGCCTTCGGGCCTACATCACAAAACAGTAGGTTTGTGCGTGATTGTATGTTTTGTTATCCATGCATCATGATTTATTAAAAACTACGAAAATGATTTTTCATGTAAGGAATGGTAAGGTATGAACTGTATGCGACAGACAAACTATTAAGGGAGCTAATCCACCCCTTAACTTATGAAGGGATTTAGACATTGGGAGAATTGATCCCACTCCCAAGGGAAACATGGGATCAGATCAAGTGGTTAAGGGAATTCATCTGCCCCTTAATTAAGTAGGAGGATGTAGACATTGGGAGAATTGATCCCACTCCCAAGGGAACCATGGGATCAGATCAAGTTGTGAATGAACGTGTATGCCACTGAGATGAGAAAGTAGAAACTGCATGTTAGGAGTTTAAGTTCAGCATTACTTTACATATATAAATATATTGCTTTACTGCTTAGCATCTAGGGCTAATAGATGAGTTTTGTGATGTAGGCGAAGAAGAGTTAGCAGGTGTGTCCCCTGATCATGTTGAGGAGTAGAGGATGTTGAAGGAGGTGCATTCAGGCTTCAACTTGGTAACTGATGAGGCGGGTTAGCATGTTGTCTACAGATGAGGCGGTTAGCATGTTGGCTACAGATGAGGAGGTTTAGTGGATAATGATTTAATCTGAATACATTGAGTTTTTATTAAATGAGGCTACAGACTGTTCGATTTCGTTTCCTTTTGAGAATTTCTGATTTTCATGTTCTCTGATATTTTTTATCAATACAATGACTTGGAGTGTTACGAATGGATTTTTGGTAAAATGTTTAAGTCTGGTTGATAGTCGAAGTTTTCTTGGTTTATAGATATGTTGTTAGTCCATTGGTAGGAGTCGAATAATTCTGTATCAGTGGATATGTGTAGAGGTTTATTGCATTCGGATGAAGGAAGTCGTGTTGATGTCTATCGGAAGATGAAAGTCTATCGGTAGATGTCTTAAAAAGTCACGTGAGAAGCACGTGTCGGCAGATGTAGTCTATTCGATCGGAAGATGTAGAGTATTAAGTTGTTGTGTAGTGATCGGCAGGTGCAGTCCGAGGGAGTTAAGTGATTTTGTCGTTTAGAGAATCGGAAGATGTAGTGCGTATTTTAATTCTATCGGAAAGGGACATATTGTCGTTATCGTTAGATGTCGTGCGTTTGTCTGTTGGGAGATGAAATTGCGCTGACTTCATCGGCAGATGAAGTCATACTGACTTCATCGGCAGATGAAGTGGTATATGGGGTTACGATGACTTCATCGGCAGAAGAAGTCGAGAGAGAAGCTGTGTAGACGTTATCGGCAGAGGGTGTGCGTTGTTTGTACACGTCATCGGTAGATGAAGCCTACCGAGTGATGTCTTTTGTTTTCATTCCTTCCGGCTGACGTCATCGGCAGAAGTCTTCGGTTTTCTATTTCTGCTTCTTTCGTTGACCTTGTCGTCGGCAGATGACTTCAACATTTCCGTTAAACACCCCAACCATATTTTCTACAGTTTGTCTAACTTCATCGTTGATTTAAATGATTTTCCGCTGCAAAGTTTTCAAATGTTTTGAATGTTTAGAAAACGTCAAATTTTGAATGTCGAATGAAGTTTTAAAAATTTATCCGAAATTTCTTAGTCATGGTAGAGTGAAGTGTAGCGAACCGGGTTTAGATAATTCGGGGCGTTACAATGACGAGGTGCAAAACAAACAAACAAGGGTTGCAGATTCTGGTGATTTTTCTTTGAGTAGACAATATATATCTTTGCAGGCCATTAGAAATGAAATACGAGACTATTCTTTGAAAAAATGATATGATATCAATATCGTTAAAAGTGGGAGGAACAGACTGACGACAAAATGTGAAGGAGTAGATTGTCAATGTCATCTGCATGCTTCGGCCATGCAAAATGAGGCGACCTTCCAAATAAAGTCATACTGTAATGATCACAATTGTGTAAGGGTATTGGATAATCGACACGCTACGGCAAAGTGGTTGGCAACAACTTATTCAGATAGGTTCAAAAGTCAATCTGACTGGCCCATTCATGATATTATCGAGATAGTGAGGCGGGAACATAAAGTTAACATTAAGTCAAGCCTTGCGAGAAGAGGAAGAACCCAAGCAAAAGAAGTTAATTACGGGAGGAACGAAGAACAACTTGAGATACTTCATTCTTACGGAGCTAAAATATTAAGATCAAATCCAGGTAGCACACTGGTAATAGATGGTCACCTGGTGGTTGATGATAGAAAGGAGAAGATGATGTTTAGAAGAATATACATGTGTATGGCTGCTTGGAAAGCAGGTTTGTTGGATATGGGCAGACTTGTTATTTGTTTAGATGGATGTCATCTGAAGGGAGCCTGCCCCAGCCAATTACTCACAGTCGTGAGTATTGATGGCAACAATGGTATATATCTCATTGTTGTTGCCAACGTGGAGTCAGAATCTCAAGTCTCGTGGAAGTGGTTTTTGGAGTTATTGCGAAACGACTTAGGCATTGACAAAGGCGGAGGATGGGCATTTGTGTCGGATCGACAGAAGGTATATATTGTTATTACTATTATTATTTGGATCGGCATAAGTTATATTGTTTTAATCTGAGCCTGTTTTTCTTTAAAATTTCAGGGATTGCTGAATGCTGTGGACGAGATATTTGGTTTAGCCGAACACCGTTTCTGCCAAAGGTATATGCATGCAAACTACAAAGGACAATTTCGGAGCTTAGCGTATAAAGATGTGATGTGGAATGCAGCAAGGGCAACCACAAGGGAATATTTTGAGATAGCAATGAGGAAAGTCTATGAGCTCAATAAGGATGCCCATGCATGGCTTCGACGAACACTACCTAGATTTTGGGTCAGTCATGCATTTTCGACAATTTCCAAGTGTGACTTGGACTTGAATAATTTATGTGAGTATTTCAATTCAGTTCTTCTGCCGGCCCGGAACATGCTGATTGTGACGATGTTCAAGATGATTCGAAAGACCATGATGACACGCATTGTCAAAAAACACGAGGAGATGCTCAAGGTAGATGATGTTCTGTGTCCTAAGATTAGGAATAAGCTAAAGAGACTGAAAGAGCCATCTTACAATTGGAGTGCTGAGTTAGCGGGAAATGCATTGTTTCAGGTTTGTTCAACTTGTTCATACTGATATGTTCTTCTTAGTTTGTTCTACTTGTTCATACTGAATTTGTTTATGCACTGTTTCATGTTAGCAACGACAACGAACAATATGTCGTTGACCTTAATGAAGGCGAGTGTGCATGTCGAGGGTGGGAGATTTTTGGAATCCCTTGCATTCACGTCGTTGCATGCATTAATTTGATGAGAAAGCCGATAGAAGATTATGTTCATATATATTATCATCGGGACACATATTTGGAGATTATTCGCACTTTATTCGTCCCATCAATGAGCAACAAATGTGGCCAGATCCAAAGAATAGGACCCCAATCATTCCGGGTCAGAGAAGGCCCCAACCTGGTAGGCCAAAGAAGAAAAGGATTCGCGATGTCGATGAGCCTTCTACCGCTTCGCGTGGTCCACGTGTTTTGACTTCTAAGAAGAAGTCTACGATGTCGTGTCATAAATATGGACGTTAGGGGCATAACAGTCACACATGTTCTGAGACGGGATCCACTTCACGTGTTTCTGCTTCGCGTGACACATTTATGGGTTTCCAAACAACTTACGAGACGGAGGTACATTTTTACTATTATTCTCATAAAGAAAATTTCGCTATTATGTTCTAATATAACTCTCAATATGTGCAGGAATCTACTACAGACAATCAGGAAAGCGGCCATGAAAGAGAATGATGGAAGACGATGACATAAAGATGGTGGAAAGCGAATCATCTTTATTTTATGCATATTTGATGTATCTTATAGTTTGTACAGCAAATTATATTTTATAATTCAAGTGAGAAAAAAATTAGAAATTTGGGCAGAGTTTCCTTTTGTTTTTAGACTCCCCCACAGCTAGTATCATCCTGCATATTTGAATATCTAAACAGTTCCAGTATTTTGTCTCAAACATCAATTGCATCCAACAAATGCAGCCTACCGAATGCATCCACGGGCCGCTGTGATATAGTCTGTACCCCTCGCGGTAACTGAATATGAAAATGCTCTATAATCTTCTGAATCATGACAGTGTACGCGAGGTTCTTGTTGCATGTGCGCGAGATCTCACTCATTTGACTCACAATCACAAAGCCGGGGTCGAAAAGGTTACCGCTATACAATTTCTCCATGACATAGAGACACATGTAGCTAACATGATCTCTATGTCCAACGCGCGGTAGAAAGGTGTGTGCTAGAAGGTTGTGGATGACGCGAGCTTTCACATTCATATCTTTCACTCTGGCTTCACCAAATCCACAATATCAGCGTTCTGATGAACTGTCTAATGAACACTGTTCCCTCCACTGTTGCGAGCACGGGACATTTTTTCTGGGAATGGTAGTACCTTTCTGTCTCTTCTGAGTGAAAGCCAAGAAACTGATTCACAAGCTGTGCCGTCATTTCATACTCTTCACCCATTATGTAGGTCTTTATAACTCCCGACCTCCTAGAAAATCTCATGTTCGCATAGAATAGGCGAACAATTTTTTCACAGCTGACTCCCCGAATACTGTAGAGTCCTTGTAGTCCGATTCTGTCGAACATTTCCTTTATCTCTAAGGACTCCCACCCTGAAAATTTTTAATAACAAATGAATTAGACTAGTTGAACGAAATATTGTAGAAACAATTTGTAAGAATAATTGACTCAACCTGTAAAGTCCACCATCTTCATCAACGACACCTTTCGGTGTACTGTATCCAGCTGATATTGTTCTCGACAATGCTAATTGTGAAATTCATTCGATTGTGAGGCCGATGAAGCTGGCTGTGAGGACCTGGGAGGTGGCAGTGAGGCCCTTGGAGGTGACTGTGGGGCCGGTGAATGTGGCTGTGAGGCCCGTGGAGGTAGAGGTGACTGTGTAGCCCGTGGATGTGGCTCTGAGGCCCGTGAAACTGACTGTGGGGCCGGTGGATGTGGCTGTGAAGCCCGTGGAGGTGGAGGTGGCTGTGAGGGCAGTGGAGATGGTCATGACATCGTTGGCCGCTTCGATGGTCCACCTTTTGACGCCGAATCCTTCTTTCGTTTATAACCAATTTTATCTGCCATTTTAGTAAAGTCTGCAAATTGAAAAGTTCCAAGATTAGCCACAATAACTCGAACCGTGGCGAAAATCAGAGCCCAGTGAAAATCGGCCTTCACAGCCAAGGTCCTAGGGCTCGGATTTTTACGTTCTTAATGTTAAAAATTAAACTAAATCAATACAAAAGGAGTAAGATATTACCTGATGCATTTTTTGGTCGAAAATCGTCCAACAAATTTGCAGAGAAACTAGAGATAAAACGGATTGCGGTCACTGTGAGCTCCGTCCGAAATGACCTTCTAATGCTTATAATCGATTGTCCGGATGGACGCTATATTTTACCGTCCATCCGATACATTCGTAAGCGGACGAACGATAATACATAGCGTCCGTCCAGAATACACGGTAGCTTTTTATTGAACGAAAAAGGTGGACAGACGCAATCTATGTCCGTCAGTCCGGCGTGGTTGGATTTGTCACATTTTTTATACTTTATGATTTGCATTGTTAAAAAAATTACTTTATGGGTTGAATTGAAGAAGACTCATAGTTTATGTCCATAATTGGTAATTTCCCTAGAATATACTGCAACATTTGAAGGGAATATCAGACGACAAATTCAACGCCACATCAACATGCTTGATAGGTTTCATCAATGGTAGACTTTCTCTTCTTTCATACTACCTCTTACATATCAGGAAAAGTTATTTGTTGTGTCGATGGAGGATTCACCTCCTCTTGCTATTGAAAAGATTCAATTCAAGTCAAATTCTAAAATTGAAAATATTGTTGGGAATCAAGCTCAATAATTAAATATTATTAAATTATGTTGTTAGCTTGATAGGAATTAACTTTAATTGCTTTGATGATGAATATTATTAAATCATCATTTATTTCTAAGTAGATTGTTAAGTGTTTTTGATGACTTGCATACTTAGTTGAATATATCTAGGTTGATAATGATTATTATTGTTTGGTGAAATGTTTACTGGATTTACCACAATGAAAAGTATGGTAGAAAAATTCTTTGGTGTCGACCAATATCATGACAACATAAAGAGATGGAAATTCAGAAAGCACGAGATCTTAAAAGTAAAAGAAAATTAAGAGTTGAAGGAGAAAGAACTCTCCAAGAAAAAAAGACATAGATCTTAAAGACTCATCAAGCCAAGAAGTTGAATATTAAAAGAAAAACATAATAAGAAGATCGTTTTCAATACAAGAAGATTCAAGAAATTTTTTCAAAGAAAAGGATGGCAATAAAAAAAGGATGAAAAAGGGGAATGACCTCTTATGGAGAAGGAATCCAAGTATTTTGAGTCGAAACAATTCAAGTCTGAGTTTCGTCGAGCAAAGAAGGCACCGGAAGTCTTCAAGAAAAATACATTTAATGCCTTAAAGTAATCAAGATGAACACTTCAAAATCCAAGAAAAGTTAAGTACTAATGAAAAGTATCTAATTTTACTCGTAAGTTGGAGAATCTTCATTAAAAGACGAGTGATACCTAGATATCGGCTGTTCAAGACATATCATGGAAGATTGCTCAAAGTTCATAGTCATCACTAAAAAGAAAGGAAACTACACATTTGAGGAAAACAAAAAGGCACAATTATACATATTAGTAATATAGATAATGCCTCAAACCACATTATTGAAAATACTTTATTGGTCGATGGTTAGAAACATAATTTGTTAAGTACTAGTCAATTGTGTGACAAAATATAAATTCATTCTTAAATATAAAATTTGCATAATTGAGGGTGGTATAAATGAAAAGATTTTTTTGCTGGTTTTAGAAATAAAAAAAAATGTCCATACTATTAATTTGAATAATTTGTCTCGTTTTGATGAACAATAATTTATCAAAAATTCATCTTCTATCGGAGTGAATACTAAAGGATCGATATAACCTATAAAAGTGAGGGAATGAATTTTTTTTGTCTGCTTATAATCTTTTATAGTTAGTTGTTTTTAAACTATATGTTTTCTCTCTTATTTAAAGGTTTTATTTTTTTAATGTCTTTGACACTTTCTTGTAGTGGTGGGCGCGATCCGGGGCGGTCCGGTTCTGCACATGAACTGGAACTGGACCGCGTTGTTCGGGATTTTTTTAAAAAATTCGAAACCAGCCCCGTTAATGTATTAAAAAAAATCCTATTTTCAAATTTCTTATGCATAAATAATTTTTGATAATCAAAATAAATTTTGATCATCAATTCATCAATTTTGATAATCAAAATAAATTAAATCAGAAAATTAAAACACTCGCTTTCAGCAAGTGCGTCTCTTCTAAGGTTAGAATCTCACGGTTGCAATTTTTTCGGCCTTCGGCAATTCGGCGTGCTGCGAATCGCAAAGGGCAGCGCAATGTTGGTTCAGACTTCGGCGAAGGAACTGGCACTGGTGACATGGTCGTAGTAGCGGACTCTAGCCGTCTGGCGTGGCATGGATAGCCTTTAGGTGACTAGGTCTTTGGCTCTGCAATTTGGCGAAGAATTGAAGAATGAGGTGTCAGGTGTCCCACAATTTTTCGCATAGGTTTCAAAAGTCAAAACTGAACCGGTTATTAGTTTTTCAGTTTAGAACGATCCGGTCCTCAGTTTTTCGAGATTATTGAATTAAGATTGTGGACCGGACCGTGTCCTAGGTTTCTTGGTGGGCAGAACCGGTCCCAGACCGGTACCGTTTGAGTACCGACCGAACTCTCGGTCCGGTCTGGTCCAATTCCCCAGTTCTGGTCTGGTTCTACTCACCCCTACTTTCTTGGCTTGAGAACAATCGGCCTTGAAGTGTCATGACTTTCCACATTCAAAGTATGTAGCATTTTTCTTCTTTTGAGAACCTCTTTCCTTGTAGCTTTTTGAGTGGGAGAAACTTGCTAAATCTCCTTGTGATGAAGACAATCTTGATACGAACCAAGGAAGCCCAAAAATTAATGCTTCAATAAAAGATTTTTCAATCATGGGTAAAGATTCATTAAAGAAAAATGATGCCTTTGAAAGTGAAAAAGAAGTATTGTTGAGTCAAATACTATAAATAGAAGTCAAAAAGATGTTTGGAGTGCAACTTGCAAGTCCAACAAGTGAAAACCATGAAGAAAGACATGTAGTAGGTCGGAGGGAGCGCGTAGGGTGCATTGGTGCAACAGGGCGGCAGCGTGCGTGCAAGGCATGACAGCGCGTGTTGAACGGCTTGTGCGGCCACCTAATGTACTAACTTTCCAAGTTTGCGATTTTTGTAATTTTTTTTTACTTTTTAGGATTTCCATATTTTGTATTTTGACCTTTATTATGCTCTACCATACTTTTAAGGATATTTTAGACTATTTACTATTTTTTTAAGGTTTATTTGTGTCTTATGTTTGTAACTCTTTGAGAACAATTATGATTAATGATATTTGATTAAATCTTATGTTTTTTTAGTGATTCTTTTTATAATTTTCTCTTTACTTCTTTGTGAAAGACTAGATCTTCTTTAATTCAAATCTTAAGACTTTAAATTGATAGTTTTGGTTCTTACTAGCAAGTTTGGTTTGTGTCAAGCTCATTGTTTGATAACTTTGGTTTCGTCTGCTATGTTTGATTGATATCAAGTTTCTTATACATGATCTAAAGGCGTTCATGAGTTTCTAATTTTACGTTGTCGAAGGGTTTCAGGTTTGATATATTCGTAATTCTCATCATTTGGTATTAGAGCCAATGTAAAACCCGGAAAATACCTATGACGTGCGTAGCCCTAATTTAGGTTAAGTATGAGAGTTTAAGATCATTGAAGGGTTATGTTATGTATAGTTAGAAAGTGAGGATTATACTACGTATAAAGAAAAGTGTAGAGGTTGAAAAGTCAAAAAGGAGCATGTTGACAATTCAAAGAGTTGACAATTCAAAAGAAATAAGAACCAATAGAAAGTTAGTAATTAAATGAATTGAAATTAAAAAAAAAAGTAAAGAAATCAAGGGGATGGAAGCTTCAACGTTGAAAGATATGATATAAATGAGGGTGGGATTAATTTATGAAATAGTGATTTTGGTGGAAAAGTAAAAGGAAGTAAAAGAGGTTTGAAAAGTCAATGAACCAATGAGAGGAAAGTAAAGGAAAAGTTAATGAAAAGTGTTTGAAGAAAAGCATTTCCCGTTGGTGATAAACTAAAATGGATAAGGAGGGGATTTTTTTATAAAATTAAGAAGTTTGGTGGAGGGAAATTAAAAGTAAAAATTGGAATTAGGTTAAATGGAAATTTTCTTCTTTTCTCTCCCTCATCCTCCACGTTTTCTTCCTCATCCTCCATAGCCAATTCTTCTCCTCACATTTCTTCAATTTTTCAAGGTGTTTTGAGGTAATGTTAAATGGGTTTTGAATTTTATCCAATTAGGTGAAGGATTTAGTGATTTTGGTGAGTTTTAAGGGAGTTTGGTTAGGGTTTGGAAAACCCTAACCATGAACTCCGAAAATTTGGTTTCTATTGCTAGTTTTCCTCCTAATTGATGGTTTAAATCTTTAATTATGTTAGTTTAGGTTGTTTTTAGGGATAGATTTGAGTTTTGGTGGAAGTTATGAAAAACCGGGTTTGAAGACATTGAGGGTCGAATCTGTTTCTGGGATTTCGGATTGGCCAATGTATTTGGTTGGTTAATTTAAGTGTTTCAATGGAAAGTAGACGTGGAGAGGTTTACGGAATGGGGTAGCACGTCGAAATCCGTTGAAAAATGAATAAGTTATGGCCGTTCGAAGTTGGACGCTAAGAATTTTAGAGAAAATCGGGTTTTGTGATTAGTTGTGATTTTGGGTTGAATTGTTGGTTAGTTTTGGTTATAAAAATCCTTTAGAATTTTATTAGTGGCTTGCTAAGTTATTTTTCCTATATTTGTTAGGTTGACGAGTGGATTAGCCGAGTGAGCGAGCACGAGCAGGAAGCCAGGTAAGTAGTGGATCGCTTGTGTTTTGCCTTCGGGCCTACACCATGGAACGGTAGGGATTGTTTGCTTGGTTGTTATGTTTTGTTTTGAGTCACGCATCATTGTTTTCTAACTACGAAACCACGTGTTTGGCATGTTTGAGTGGTGAGAATGAGATGTAAGATAAGAAAATGGATATGCAACCTGATCTCGAGTAGAATAGCCTCGTCGAGCAAATGGCTCGTTGTAGCACCCCGAGAGGGATCCTACGAGAGATGCTATGCTAAATTACGTAATGTGGTTGTGTTGGAATCACCCAGTCGCGTTAGGGTAACACCTGCGAGGAACTCTAGTGGAGTTTCCCAGTTGCGTTAAGGTGGTACCTGCGAGGGACTAGCAGAGTTAGAGTCACCCAGTCGCGTTAGGGTAGCACCTGCGAGGAACTCTGGTAGAGTTTCCCAGTCCCGTTAAGGTGGTACCTGCGAGGGACTACCAGAATTGCAGTTTAGCACTTGCGATTAGTTTCGTTATGTGAATGAGCAACGAAACGCACACGAAACAAGAGCAACTGAGCGAGTAGAAACTTCAAGTGTTAGGGGTTGTGTTGCATTATGTTTTTTGTATGCATTATTCCCTACTTACTAAGCATTAGGCTTACGTTTTGTGTTCCGTGGTGTAGGTGTCGACAGGAGTACAGGTGAGGGCTATAAGGAAAGCTAGGGTTGGGACCAGTCGTTGACGTACGCGGTATGCCGGTGCAGGCAATTGTCGGGGTGTCTCGACCATGATCTTCGGGGATGTGTGGTAGCGTATGGTTTGAGTATTTTGGGTTGATGTTGTTAGATTTTGGTTTGGTGAACATAATTGTGGTTTTAGCACATTTGTGGACTTGGTTTAGATGGTTTATAAACGTGTATTTTCAGGTTTTTGGGGTTTTGGTAATTATAGGTGTTATGCCGCTCGTTTTGGTTTTAAAATAAATAACGTTGGGTACATATTCTCTATTTTTTCATTAACCGTTTTAAGTCGGTTTTTCGTGAATTTTACGGGGCACAGAGTCGGGAGTGTCGGGAATGTGGGGGTAAGTTTTGGGTGATTTGGAGGGGTGTGGTTTGAAGAAAATTTGAAAAAAAGATGAAAAAATGGGCATTTTTGGCCGAAGAAACCCGAGATGGCTCGATCGGTCGGGCTTGGCGCCGATCGATCGGGCTGGGCGCGCTGCTGCACGCACGGCGCGCAGCGGCCAAGTGCGCGGGCGCTCTGCCTGGGCGACGCGCAGGCCCAGCGCGCGCGCGGCGCCTAACCGAGCCCAAAATGATTTTTTTTTTTTTTAATTCTCCAATTTCTACTATGTTTTAACCCGATCTTTTTCGACATATTTTAAACGTATTTTGGGCACATTTTCCAACAAAAATCGAGTAGAAAATTTATCGAAAATTATTTTAAACGTCGTTTTAAACGCGGGTTGAGTTAGCAAAGTAGCGCACCGAGTCGGGGCGGGTTCGGAGGCGTTACAGCCAAGGCTCTTAGATTAAAGCTCTATCTTTATCTTTCTATCAATATCTTCTTCCACCAAATTTCTTTTTCAAAATTCTTCATAATAAAAAAAAAATTAATTTTTCTCTCATTCTTTAAGTTTCGAGTTTCATTCTTGAAGTTTAGAATTTTATTCTTATTCTTAAAGTTCGAATTTTATTCTTGAAATTTTGACATTTGCTCTTAAAGTTTCGACTCTTATCATCAAAGTCTGAAATTTTATTCTTGAAATTTTGATTCTTAATCTCAAAGTTTCAAACTTTTGTCATAACGTGTCGACTCTTATTCTCAAAGTTTAGAATTTTATTTCTCAATCTTTGAAGTTTGATTCTTGTCTTTAAATTCGATTATTGTTCTTCCAATTTAATTTTATTCTTGAATTACTTCTATTCTTGTTCTTGAATTATTTTTGTTGGCTCATAGAAAATTTGATTCTTGATCATTGAAATACTCGAATATTTGGTGAATAACCCATACGCACATGGAAAAATATGAAGGTACTTATGCGTAAGAGATATACTCATAACCACTATTATTGAGACTCACGTAAGAAACTACAAAGTTTGACTCAAAGATTCAAAAGTGAGGAGGAATGCTACTAACGGAAGCAAAACCAGGAGAGGAAAGCTTCGTGGAGGAAATTCGAACAACTTTGTGACAAAAGTATAGAGAAATACTACTAAGAGTTGATAGAACAAAAGATAAAAAAACAAAAGTTGCAAAAATAGTAGGTAAAACAAGAGGCTGAAGAGCACAAAATAGAAGATATTATTTTTCCTCTAAAAGGCGAGTCTTTGAAGGAAGAAACACCAACTGAAGAGCCAACAACCGAAGAGTACATAAAATAATTTCTTCAAAAATGTCTAATTTTCCAAGACATCTATGAGATTCATGAAGAAAAAGTGGTGTTGAACCATGAGCAAAAAGTTTACGAAGTTGAGGTACAAAAGGTGAAAAATATTGGCAAAAAAAGTGAGAAAAATAGTGTTATGTTGGCAAAAGAAGAATCACTTGTTATTTGTTTTAAAGATTTTATTTTTTCTAACAATCTTAACTCGTTTTCAGTGTGAATTTTCTTGTGTATGATCCAGGAGATTCAAGGACGAATCTCATCAAAGGGAAAGGGAACGATACGAACCAATGAAGTCTGAAAATTAAAGCTTCAATAAAAGGTTTTCAAGCACGAATAAAGATTCATTAAAGAAAGATGATACGTTTGAAAATGAAAAAGAAGTATTTTTTTAGTCAAATATTACAAATAAAAGCCAAAAAAATATTTGGATTGTAACTTGCAAATCAAACAAGTGAAAATTATGAAGAAAGGCACGCAACAGCTCGCAGGGCGCCGATTTCACCAGACAGTGGAAGAAAAATATACAATGAAATAGAAAAACCAGAAGAGTATATTCATCATCATTTCCCCTGGCCAAAATAGAAAGCCATATAGCAGGTGAAAAACACTGGACACTGGCGCAAACAATCATATGTGTGAAAAAAAAAAAGCATGTTCGTGGAGCTTGACAAATCAGTAGGTGGCGGTACAAGACAAAGGTAAAATTCTCATCCGCTCAAAGAATGGAGAACACACATTCATTTCAAATGTCTATTATGTGCCGAATATGAAGATCAATATATTGAGCTTGGATCAACTCTTAGAGAAAGGTTATGATATTCACTTGAGAGATAATAACTTTTCTATAAGAGATAAAGCTAACAACTTAATCGCAAAGGTGCCAATGTCAAGGAATAGAATGTTTGTGCTAAACATTCAAAATGACGTTGCTAAATGTCTCAAGGCGTGTTACAAAGATGCCTCTTGGCTCTAGCATCTTCGATTCAAGCATCTCAACTTTGGAGGTCTACAATTGTTGTCCGAAAATAAGATGGTAAGAGGACTACCTTGCATCCGTCATCCTGATCAAGTATGTGAAGGGTGTCTACTTGAGAAGCAATTCAAGAAAAGCTTTTCAAATGAGTCAAACTCAAGAGCTTAAAGGCTGGTAGAACTCATACATATGGATGTGTGTTGTCCAATCAAGTCAAGATCACTCGGCAAAAGTAACTATTTTCTTCTCTTCATGATTTCTCAAGAAAAACATGGGTATATTTCTTGAAGCAAAAATATGAGGTCTTTGAAGTCTTCAAGAAATTCAAAGTTGTCGTCGAGAAAGAGAGTGGCCTAAAGATCAAAGCTATGAGGTCTGATCGAGGAGGAGAATTCACCTCAAAAGCATATCAAGAGTTCTGTGAGATCTAAGGGATACGACGACCATTGACAGTCCCAAGATTCCCTCAAAAATAGAGTGGCAGAAAGGAAGAATCGAACAATTCTTGAAATGACGAGGATCATGCTAAAAAGTAAAGACTATCCAAGGAGTGATGGGCAGAAGTAGTTGCATGTGCAGTCTATCTATCCAATCCATCTTCAACAAGAAACGTGTGGAAAAACACCAGAATAAGCATGGAGTGGACAGAAGCCTTGCATTTCTCATCTAAGAGTATTCGGGAGTGTATAGTCCTTGTGCATGTATCTGACAAGCAAAGAAGCAAGCTAGATAACAAAAGATAAAAGTACATCTTTATTGGCTACAACACCAACTCCAAAAGTTACAAGCTCAACAATCCTAATACTGGGAAGACAATCATCAGGCGAGATGTCGTATTCAATGAAGAAGGAGAACGAGATTCAAGATCACAGAATGATTACTACAACTTTTTTCCATACTTCAAGGAAGCTGGCATGGAGCAATCAAGGATGGAGCAGAGCCTACTACTAGCTCAAGTGAAATAGTTCCATGCTTTAGGAGTTTACATGAACTCTATGAGGTAACTGAAAATCAAGATAATCTTACTCTCTTTTGTCTATTTGTCAATTGTGAACCCATGAATTCTCAAGAGGCCATGGAAAACAAAAATTGGAAAAATGCTATGGATGAAGAGATAAAGGCAATCCAGAAGAACGATACATGGGAGCTACCTTCACTTCCAAAAAGGCACAAAGCAATTGGTGTGAAGTGGGTGTACAATGCAAAGAAAAATGCCAATGGAGAAGTCCAAAGATACAATGTGAGATTGGTGGCAAAATGGTATAGTCAAAGAGCTGACATCGACTATGATGAGGTTATTGTGCAAAATATTTCGCAAGTGTACGAGTCGCAACAAGTAATATAGTGATAAAGAGAGTGTCGAACCCACGAGGACTTGTTAATTAATAATCGAAATAACTAATCTTAATTCTAAATTGAATACACGTTTTATGATTTTCAAGAATTGAAATTAAAATAAACAACTAAAATAATTAAAATAAACTAAGACAAAATATTGCAATAAATAAAATGGGATTAAATCAAATTGATAAAAGCCTAGGTACTACGATTTCACCAAGACAATATTTATTTCCGTTCTTCGCAATTATATTCATAAATATTCTTTCTATGTTGATGATCGATTTCACTAAATTCTATCACAATTTCTCTCGAGCATTGCATAGGTTATCTGATTAATGGGTTATCACTTCTCAGTCTCAAATCCTGCATTAATCAAATACAAATAAATCAAGAAATCACAGTGATCACACAAATACCGTAACTATCTCTAGCTTACGTATATTCATGACATTAATTTCAGTGCTCGGGTGTTTATCACCTCTCGGTCTCAAAACACCCCAAAATTCATGTAAAGATTGGCTAGAAATTTACAGGCTTTAAGAACGGAAATTAAATGTGCCAACAATATTGGAAGAAATATTCATAAAATATAATTGAATGAAGAACGAAAAATAATCATCGTCCGGCTACATCGTAGCCCTAGTAGAAAAGTTTAGTTCATGTTAAAAGAAAAGAAAACTAAAATAATAATAATAAAGTTAATGGTTTTCATAAATAAAAGTTAAAGAAAAAGAAATAAAACTATTCTGAATATTAAAACTTCTCTTTGCCACTGTTCGCCAGAATCGCCCTCTCTGCTGCGCTGCAAAAATCACCTCTAGAGAATGCCCTTCAATCTCGCCGAGCTGCTGCGCGCCAGATTCGCCTTCAATCTCCTGCTCGTTGAATCGTCGACTCTGCCGCGCTCTCGCTCCTTGAAATCGCCCTCTGCTCTGTGGAAAAATATAGCCCCCAAATCCCGAATCTCTGCATTGAAAGCTTCAAGCAATCTCCCAGCGCTGCTTGCCCTGTCAATAGCAGAATCCGCTGCTTCTTTCCAAAATCGCTCAAAACCGAATCGCTAAATCTTCATTAGGTTTTTTTTATGCTTTTTTCTCTTTTAGCCGATCCACGGCTTAGATTCCTTCTTTCCTTAGGTTAACGGTATAGATTAGGTAAGTAAACTTTCCAACTTGGTAAGCAATTGATTGCCGCTTGATTCACTTTCCAAATTATTAGGTGATCGATCGCTGCTTGATGTGCTGCCGATGAATTCGAGCGATCGATTTCTCATTCTCTTCTATCAATTTGTGATTTCTTTTTAAGCGATTGATCGCTCAATGTGGCTCGATCGATTGATGTATTTCTGTTTTCATAATCTTCATCGCTTCTCCGTTTATTTTTCTTTGCAGCTACTTTTGTTTCTACGTCAACCTGTTTTAAATAAATCTTTCTGCACACTTACCCGAAATATATCAAATTTCTTCAAAACACTTGAGAAAAACTTATCCAATCAAGTATAAAAAGTATAAATAAGTGTGTAAAATACACACTTATCACACCCCCAAACTTGAATGAAAGCTTGTCCTCAAGCGAACAAAATATAACTCAGTTAACACAGAGATAATCTCGATCAAATATAAAATGCTCAATGTAATATAATGGTAAAACATTCTTAATCAAGGTTATCGGTAATTTGTCTCAGTTTGAAAAACTCATACTAAACCACCAAGATAAACACTTTGCAAAAGAAATAATTCATAGTAGCGAATTGATAAAAGCTTACATAAAAATCTTCGTGTGTGTGTGTTGTTCATTCTTATTCTTTCCTAATTGTTGGTTCAACTAATATAGCTATAGGTAGGGACAACAATTTCATTTCACTCGGGAGTCACTCCGGTCACTCTAATCAGTCATCAGCCTTGCCCAACATTCATCTAATAACAACTAGTCATAATTCCCAACAAGAGTCAATAGGTCTTTATAAGCTTGTAATGAAAGGTCGGGCTAAATGGTAGAAATTATATGGATTCAAGCGACTACCCAGAGCACCATTCATTCTTCCGTATTTCTCCCCGTCAAAACTTTCTTCTACTAGCTCACCCCCAAACTTACTTCACTCAATATCACCACAATCAACTCCTTTGTCATTATTACAAACGAAATTAATACAAACATAATACTCACAATAACTTTAAGATGGAAGCTCCTTTTTTTTTTCTTTTTTTTTTTTTTGAAATTTTTGTAACAACTAACATAACTATAACAATGATTTCATACAAATAACAAAGGAGTTGCTATTGATTTTCACCATCCCTTCCAACTATCCCTTAATTCATATCAATTTCCTCGTGCTCATTAAATAAGGTAAGGAAAGCATGTATGAGGCTGGTTTAAGTTCAGGTGACAAATGAGTTGTATATAATAGGCTCAAACAGGTGACTATGGTTGTCATTAAATGACATATTAAGGTAGGCTTATAAAGCTCAAACGGTTCAAAGATGGCCTAAATCATTCTCTTGTTTCTGAAAAATTTCAATTGCATTCGTGAATAATGGGCAAAACTAAGAAAGATTTTCCTCTCAATGTCCTCACTATCAAACTTTTGACTGGAGCTACACTCCCTCACCGTGTTTGTTCTCATTCACTCCCTTACAGTATCTGGGTTTCACTCTCAGTAGACTACATCAATATATCACCAACAAATAGAATCAAACAAAAATGAAACGTGTTCAGTTTTTTGAAGATAACTCTGTAAGCTCTAATCAATGCAAACTAAAACAAATCACTCTTTTACTCAGTATTTCTCAAGGAATTAAAGCATAAATCAATCATTTAAATCATCATCGACACCTTAACCAAGATTTCAGATTGCAATACCAAAATATATCAAAGTGCTAAGATACACTAAAATCACCCCCAAACTTAAAATAGACATTGTCCTCAATGTATAAAAAATATAGGGTAAAAGTCGCGTACCTCATAATGTCTTGAGCTAGTCGTGGAGTTTCGATCGAAGGAGTATCGAGCAGAAGAGCTTTTTTTTTTTTTTTTTTTTGATAACTAAATAAAATAAAATAAAATGACAAAAAGAATTTAAGATAACTGAATCGGACCCTCTTTAAAAGAAGAAAAATAAATAAAATAAAAGAAGAAAAATAAATAAAAATAAAATAAAAGAAGAAACTAAATAAAACTAAAAATAACAGTAAGAGAAAGAAAAATAAAATAAAATAAAAGAATAAAGAAATTATTAATTATATATATATATATTAGATATAGAGTTATATATTATTTTAACAAGAAATAAAATAAAATGATAAAAAGAAATAAAATGATAATCGGAACCTATGAAAAAAAAATAAATAAATAAAATAGAAAATAAAAAGAAATGAATAAAGTAAAAAGAGAATAAAAGTAAATAAAAGAATACGAAAACGAAAACGAAATAACAAGGAAAACAAAACTACAACTAAGTAAAACGAAAATGAAAATAACAAAAACAAAAATAAACAAAAATAAAAATAAAGAAAAATGAATAAAGGAAAATAAATAACTAATGGGTTACCTCACACCAAGTGCGTGTTTTAACGTCGTCAGCTTGACGATATGCTGCGTCATGTTGGGTCAAGATATATAATGGAATTTGCTTTTTTAACTGTACCGCCCCAATATGGTAACCATTGTTGCCCATTTACCAGCTTATCATTCGCCAGAATATTTTTGTGGTCAGGTGGTTTCTTAATAGGTGGTATAACCCGTAATGTCGATTCTCCCAGATTTTCAACGTATGGCATCTCATTCAGCTCAAGAGAGTCGCGTAGTTGACGTGAGGCTTCCATTGTAACAGTGTTAGGGAGTTCCACCCGAAATATGTCAGCGCTAGATATTGGGTACTCCATTGACTTATACACCTGGAATGTCACCTCTTCATCCTGTACTTGCAATTTGAGCTCCCCCTTTCTAAGATCAATGACAGCACCACCTGTAGCTAAGAATGGTCGCCCTAATATAATCGGCACATTTTGATCTTCTTCCATATCCAGCACAATAAAATCGGCAGGGAATATAAATTTGTCGACCTTTACTAGCACATCTTCAATGATTCCCCTCGGGTGTTTAATAGAACGATCGGCCATCAATAATGTAACCTCTGTCGGCTTTGCTTCGCCTAAATTGAGTTTCCGGAATATAGACAAAGGCATCAAATTAATGCTCGCCCCCAAATCGCATAGTGCCCTGGTAGATACAGAACTGCCAATCTCGCACGGTACAGTAAAACTTCCCGGATCTTTTAATTTTTGAGGTAGCTTTTTCTGAATAATAGCACTGCATTCTTCTGTAAGAGCTATAAAACCACACTCCTCTATTTTGCGCTTGTGGGAAAGAATATCTTTCAAAAATTTAGCATAACGCGGCATTTGTTCCAAAGCTTCGGCAAACGGAATATTAATATGGAGCTTCTTGAAGACTTCAAGGAATTGAGAGAATTGTTTATCAAGCTGCACATTTTTCAATCTTTGTGGAAATGGCACTGGAGGTGGTGGATGAGCTGGGTGTGATTTTTGAACTGCATCTGTATTAGACTCCTCATTAACAACTTTTGGCACGTTTTTCTCTTTTTGCACTGGTTCAACTACTGTGCCCTTTCGAGTGGTAATTGCATTACAATGTTCTATCGGATTTACTTCGGTGTTACTTGGTAGTGAGCCTTGGGGTCTCCCATTATTGATGCTTGCGAATTGACCAAGTTTATTTTCCAGACTGCGAATTTGGGCTGATTGATTTTGCATCGCAGTACGAGTCTCATTCATAAACTGCATAAGGACTGATTCAAGATCATTTTTCTTGTCAACTTGTTGAGATGGACCGGGTTGAGATGCTTGAGGTGGCTGCATAGCATTTTGAGAATTCCTCCATGAAAAATTTGGGTGTTGACGCCAACCTGGATTGTAAGTATTAGAATTTGGATTTCCTTGACGATTGAAGTTGCCCATATAGTTGGCTTGCTCTGCTGTTGTATTCGACATAGGATTACCCTCTTGACATTCTTCACTCAAATGCGGCCCTTGACACCATTGACAATTAATTTTCGATGTTTTCCCAACACTTGCTGCCAAATTAGAGTCCTGTAATTGCTTAGTCAATGATGCAACCTGTAGAGTTAAAGCTTTCATAGCCTCGAGTTCTGGAGTACCCGATGTGCGCCTCATAATCGATCGCTCCACTGGACACTGGTCATTGTTAAGTGCTAATTCCTCTAATAATTCATAAGCAGCGTCTTCCGTTTTTCTCATTAAAGCTCCACCTGCTGCTGCATTAACCAGAGTCTTAGTAGAAGCTGATAATCCCATATAAAAAGTCTGAATATGCATCCACATCGGTAGACCATGATTGGGACACTTTCTCAACATCTCCTTAAAACGAGCCCATGCCTCATATAATGTCTCCCCATCGAACTGAGTAAAATTAATTATATCATTGCGAAGTCTAGCTGTCTTCTCGAATGGAAAGAACTTGGAAAGGAATTTCTGGCATAAATCTTCCCAAGTAGTAATAGAATTAGCGGGCAAAGAGTTAAGCCAGCTTTTCGCACGATCTCGTAATGAAAATGGAAATAGCCGTAGTCTCAATGCATCATCCCCCACATTGTGAAATTTAAAAGTGTCGCATACCTCTAAGAAATTTGTAATATGATCCTTGGGGTCTTCTGAAGGTAATCCACTGAATTGAGATTGTTGAATCATATGCAGGGTGCCCGGTTTAATTTCAAAATTAGCATTGATGGCCGGTCTGCGAATAGCGGAATGCACTCCGGATACGGTCGGTATAACATAATCTAGTAAGGTCCGGGTTTCAGCATTTACAAGTGGATGATTGTCAATAACGAGTGGAGGATTTTCAATATTGTCTGCTCTATTATCCCCCATAATGACACGCGCTGGTTGAATAGCTTCTCTTCTCGCTTTACGATGTTGTCGACACGTACGCTCTATTTCAAGATTAAGTGAGAGAAGATTAGCGTCTCCTTCTTTACGCATGCACCTGAAAAGAACACGAAAATAAAAAAATAATAATAAATAGAATTCAAAATAAAATTAAAAATAATTAATTTGATATCAATATTGAAGTCCCCGGCAACGGCGCCAAAAACTTATTGTGCAAAATATTTCGCAAGTGTACGAGTCGCAACAAGTAATATAGTGATAAAGAGAGTGTCGAACCCACGAGGACTTGTTAATTAATAATCGAAATAACTAATCTTAATTCTAAATTGAACACACGTTTTATGATTTTCAAGAATTGAAATTAAAATAAACAACTAAAATAATTAAAATAAACTAAGACAAAATATTGCAATAAATAAAATGGGATTAAATCAAATTGATAAAAGCCTAGGTACTACGATTTCACCAAGACAATATTTATTTCCGTTCTTCGCAATTATATTCATAAATATTCTTCCTATGTTGATGATCGATTTCACTAAATTCTATCACAATCTCTCTCGAGCATTGCATAGGTTATCTGATTAATGGGTTATCACTTCTCAGTCTCAAATCCTGCATTAATCAAATACAAATAAATCAAGAAATCACAGTGATCACACCAATACCGTAACTATCTCTAGCTTACGTATATTCATGACATTAATTTCAGTGCTCGGGTGTAATACCCAGCTTTTCTGGATATTACTATTTTAATATATATTGGCATTTTCGTAAAAATGTCAAATCAGGCCCGTTTTACGAACAGAAAGTTTCGTTGGGATCCTAATTATTAATATGGATTTTAAGAAATTTACGAGAATTTCCGGAGCAGTAACGCTTAATTCCGAGTAATTACGTTTCTCGTAATATAAATGATGTTTTAATAAAAATAGTAAACGGGGTCCGATTTGTGAACGGACAGTTTTATTGGGACCCTAATAATAAGTTGGACTTATTGGTGAAATAAGGAGATTTGGTGAAACTGAATAGTTAGCCGATTAACAAAACGATTGACGAAAAGAATATAAAATAGAGGTAAGGGTAAAATGGTAATTTGCCAAAGCAATTTTATAAAAATAACTTAAATCCTCTTCTCCCTCATTCCTTTCTCTCCTCGCGAAAACCAGAGAGCCTTCTCTCTGTTCTCCAACGGCGATCCCTCACGGCCGACGCCCGTTTCTCCTCCGACCGACCTCCGTTCTTCACGTTTTCTCCTCCGATCAACATCCTAGGGAAGATTCTACAGCTTTCGGACGTTAGTTTTCAGTTTTGACGAAGTTATACGGTTAGGGTTTTCGTTAGGGTTCGTATTAAAAATGCGATTTAGGGTTCATAATTAATAGGTTTATCGTGTTTAAGGATATAAAGGATATATTGAACGTTATTGGACGAGTTTAAACTGATTTGTGAAAAGTTAAAAATTTGGGGATTTTCGGGTTTTTAGAGAAAAACTCGTAAATTGTGAATGGAGGTGCCAAGCGTAAATTGCTCGAATAAATAGCTCAATGAATTGGATTAGAGCTTTAGGAAGTTCCTTAGTTAAGGTTTTGTTGAATTCGGGCGATTAGAAGTTTAAACACGTGATATTGATGATCGTTGTGTTTTGCCTCAGACAAACAACGCTCGTGGACGGAGCTTGAGCTGCAACGGACGCGAGGTAAGTTCTCGTGACTTACTCTGACCGATTGGTCTACACCGTACTTCGATTTAGCGTCGAGGATCTCAGTGGATTGTTTGATTTAAATTGCTTTGGTTGGGTAGTTAGGTTTGCAATTGTTATAGGTTATTCTATTTCGGTCTTGATGGTATGCATGTGGATTGTTTATTTTATGTTCATATCTGTTCATGCATCACGTCTTTCAAATGTCATGAAAACGAATTTCCGCACGACGTTTTAAAGTAAATGCAAAGAAATGATGTCCCTACGTTATACAGTTTAAATGACCCTTCGGTATATAGTTTAAATGGCCCTTTGGTATACAGTTTATAGCAAAGCAAAGCAAAGTAAAGAAAACAAAGCATTATTTATAAAGTCACATGCACAGCATGCATTTGCATTTACTAGAGCTTACTGAGATTTTTATCTCATAGATGTCTGTATGGTGTAGGTGACATTGAGCCAGGTGAGGACGACGTTCCTCCTCCTGACGTATGAGGCAGTTGACGGAGAATGGCCCGTGGGAGTGTACTGAGCAGTCGGTGCGTTTTGACCCGTGGGGATGTCTGTGTAAGTATTTTGGGGGAATTTAATGGATAATATGAATGTATAGACATTTTTAGGATGCTTGGATCTGGCTAGATGTTAGGTTCACTTTTTAAAGTTTAAACGTCTTTCTGAATCTGTTTTATAAACTGTTTTGAAATGCTTTTATTGGAACTGATTGGGAGGATTATCAATGTTTTAAACGTACCCATGCAGTTCGTTTTCATGAAAGTTTAACGAGAGTTTGGATCGTTTAATTAAGTTGTTTAGTAGAGTGGATAAAATGTCAATAAAAGGTTGAAGTTGGGTCTTTGGAATCAGATTCCAGAGAGAGGTGAAATGGTTGGTTAACTCTCTGGAATCTCGGATTCCAGAGAGTAAGCAGCGACCAAGTCGCTGCTTAAGGCAGCGACTGATCGCTGCATGATGCAGCGATCGAGCGCTGCATCATGCAGCGCTTGCAGCGACCAGTCGCTGCGTTATGCAGCGACTGATCGCTACTCTCTTTTCTCGGCAAATGTCGATTATTCCCTCCCCTCTTTTCTGTTATGTTTTTAAATGTTTTCATTAAATGTTTTTGACTTTTATTGAATTGTTATATGTTTTGTTTTAAATGATTTAAAGATTGGATTTTAATTCCGACTCCAATTCCGATTTCAACTTCGGTTTAAATTCCGTGTAAAGTTTTGTTTAAAGTAATAAGTTAAAGATATAAGTATAAAGTGTAAAATAAAAATGAAAAATTTATACGGGTAAAATGGGTACAGTATTAGGGACGTGACATCGGGTGTTTATCACCTCTCGGTCTCAAAACACCCCAAAATTCATGTAAAGATTGGCCAAAAATTTACAAGCTTTAAGAACGGAAATTAAATGTGCCAACAATATTGGAAGAAATATTCATAAAAGATAATTGAATGAAGAACGAAAAATAATCATCGTCTGGCTACATCGTAGCCTTAGTAGAAAAGTTTAGTTCATGTTAAAAAAAAAGAAAACTAAAATAATAATAATAAAGTTAATGGTTTTCATAAATAAAAGTTAAAGAAAAAGAAATAAAACTATTCTGAATATTAAAACTTCTCTTTGCCACTATTCGCTAGAATCGCCCTCTCTGCTGCGCTGCGAAAATCACCTCCAGAGAATGCCCTTCAATCTCGCCGACCTGCTGCGCGCCAGATTCGCCTTCAATCTCCTGCTCGCTGAATCGTCGACTCTGCCGCACTCTCGCTCCTTGAAATCGCCCTCTGCTCTGTGGAAAAATATAGCCCCCAAATCCCGAATCTCTGCGTTGAAAGCTTCAAGCAATCTCCCAGCGCTGCTTGCCCTGTCAATAGCAGAATCCGTTGCTTTTTTCCAAAATCGCTCAAAACCGAATCGCTAAATCTTCATTAGGTTTTTTTTATGCTTTTTTCTCTTTTAGCCAATCCACGGCTTAGATTCCTTCTTTCCTTAGGTTAACGGTATAGATTAGGTAAGTAAACTTTCCAACTTGGTAAGCAATTGATTGCCGCTTGATTCACTTTCCAAATTATCAGGTGATCGATCGCTGCTTGATGTGCTGCCGATGAATTCCAGCGATCGATTTCTCATTCTCTTCTATCAATTTGTGATTTCTTTTTAAGCGATTGATCGCTCAATGTTGCTCGATCGATTGATGTATTTACTGTTTTCATAATCTTCATTGTTTCTCTGTTTATTTTTCTTTGCAGCTACTTTTGTTTCTACGTCAACCTGTTTTAAATAAATCTTTCTGCACACTTACCCGAAATATATCAAATTTCTTCAAAACACTTGAGAAAAACTTATCCAATCAAGTATAAATAAGTGTATAAAATACACACTTATCAGAGGTATATGCTCCTATTACTCGACTAGAAACTGTTAGATTAATTATTTCCTTGGTAACTCAAAATAAATGGAGGATACATCAAATAGATGTGAAATATGCTTTCCTCAACGGAGTCCTTCAAAAGGAAGTCTACATCGAGCAACCACAAGGCTATCAGGTCAACGGAAAAGAAGACAAAATTTAAAGTTAAAGAAGACACTTTATGAGTTGAAGCAAGCCTCAAGAGCTTGGAATGCTTGAATCAACAAGTACCTATAAGATAGAAAATTCATCAAATGTCCATATGAGTATGCACTCTACATCAAAATCCTAAACGGTGATATCTTGATCTTGTGCTTGTATGTAGATGACTTGATATTCACAGCTAGCAATCTAAGAATGTTCGAAGAGTTTAAGAAAGAGATGATGGAGAAGTTTGAAATGACTGACATTGGGATCATGTATTACTACCTCATAATTGAAGTGGAGCAAGAAGACATGGGCATCCTAATCACTTAAGAAATACAAAATGGACGACTCCAATCCAGTCGACACACTAATGGAATATAGAACCAAGCTGTCAAAGCACGAAGAAGGAGAAAAAGTAGATCCAACACTTTTTACAAGCTTGTTTGGAAGCTTGCAATATCAGACATGCACAAGGCCTAATATTCTTTATATAGTTAAAGTTGTCAACCGATTCTTGGAGAATCCAACAACAATGCATATGAAGGCAACAAAGAGAATTCTTTGTTATCTAAGAGGTGCAATAAACTATAGCTTGTACTATTATATTTTTTACGATTACAAACTTGTTGGATACAACGATAGCGACTGGAGTGAAGATATAGAGAACCGAAATAGCACAAGTGGCTTTGTCTTTTACATGGGAGACACTACCTTTAGGTGGATGTCAAAGAAGCAACCAATTGTCACCCCTTCGACATGCGAGACAGAGTATTTAGTTGCTACTTCATGTGTCTGTCATGCAATTTGACTCAAGAACTTATTGAAGAAATTGAGTTTTCCACGAGAGGGAGGGAGGGAGGGAGGGAGGGAGGGAGGGAGAGAGAGAGAGAGAGAGAGAGAGAGAGAGAGAAGCAACGATCTTCATGACTGTTGCCAGCTACTGTTGCACATCAACGAGAAAGAGAGGGTCTCAGTTTTCCACTTTTCATTCTCTTTCTTCTTCAGTTTAGCACTCTTTCACTGTTCATCATCTTCCTTCTATAGCCTTCACTAAAAACCCTTACAGGTTCCTTTCAGGTCAGTGTGCAGGGGCGATGTAACACCCCTGCTGGGGCGTGATATCGCCCCACATTCTGTGAGTGGGGCAACACAAGCCCCACTAGGCGATATAACGCCCCAGTAGGGGCGTGGCATCGCCCATTGATGGATCTCTCAAGTTTCAAGCAGGGGCATGAAGTCGGTCGTTCCGATGATCGCTCTCTCTACAACCTACGTATAGCACCGCCTTCGAGTCTGAGTAGTTGGAGTCGAGGGAAGTTTGCCGAACTTTGGAGACAGTTCAGGCACCGAGGGAGGTTCGCTGAACTTCGGAGGTGGTTACCATAATGACCACATAGAGCGCAGAGGAATACCATGGCGGCTACAGAGCGACCTTGAGTGCGTTTACGATCTCCTTCACTTGGCTGATCTGCACCAAAGCTTCCCATGCTTTCGAGTTCCAAAGCAGAGAATACCACGGACGTCGGACGACGGGAGCCAGGGACGGGACGAAGGAGTCGGTGACGACGGAGCGGGCCCGATTTTTTTTTTTTTTTTTTT